>JAQQAC010004778.1:221857-330320 GCA_029783875.1 Phataginus tricuspis | reverse complement strand
TTTGGAAGGTTGTATTTTTCTAAGAAGTTGTCCATTTCTTCTATGTTTTACAGCTTGTTAGCATATAGATGCTTATAATATTCTCTTATAATTCTTTGTATTTGTGTGGGGTCCATCATCATTTTTCCTTTCTCATTTGTGATTCTGTTTGTGTGTGTAGATTCTCTTTTTCTCTTAATGAGTCTGGCTAGGGGTTTATCTATTTTGTTTATTTTTTCAAAGAACCAGCTTTTGGTTTCATTGATTTTTTTCTATTGTTTTATTCTTCTCAATTTTATTTATTTCTTCTCTAATCTTTATTATGTCCTTCCTTCTGGTGACTTTGGGCCTCCTTTGTTCTTCTTTTTCCAATTTCAATAATTGTGTCTTTAGACTGTTCATTTGGGAATGCTCTTCCTTCTTTAAATAGGCCTGGATTGCCATATACTTTCCTCTTAGAACTGCCTTCGCTGCGTCCCACAGAAGTTGTGGCTTTGTGTTGTTTTTGTCATTAGTCTCCATATATTCTTTGATTTCTGTTTTGATTTGGTCGTTAACCCATTGATTCATTAGGAGAATGTTGTTAAGTCTCCATGTATTTGTGAGCCTTTTTGATTTCTTTCTGAAATTTATTTCTAGTTTTATACCTTTGTGATCTGAGAAGTTGGTTGGTAAGATTTCAATATTTTTGAATTTACTGAGGTTCTTTTTGTGGCCTAGAATGTGGTCTATTCTGGAAAATGTTCCATGTGCACTTGAGAAGAATGTGTATCCTGCTGCTTTTGGGTGCAGAGTTCTGTAGATATCTGTTAGGTCCATCTGTTCTAGTGTGTTGTTCAGTGCCTCTGTGTCTTTACTTATCCTCTGCCTGGTTGATCTATCCTTTGGAGTGAGTGGCGTGTTAAAGTCTCCTAGAATTATTGCATTGCTGTCTATTTCCTCCTTCACTTCTGTTAGTATTTGTTTCACATATGCTGATGCTCCTGTGTTGGGTGCATATATGTTTATAATGGTTATATCTTCTTGTTGGACTGACCCCTTTATCATTATGTAATGTCCATCTTTATCTCTTGCTACTTTCTTCATTTTGAAGTCTATTTTATCTGATACAAGTACTGCAACACCTGCTTTTTTCTCTTTGTTGTTTGCTTGAAATATTTTTTTCCATCCCTTCACTTTTAGTCTGTGTATATCTTTGGGTTTAAGGTGAGTCTCTTGTAAGCAGCATATAGATGGGTCTTGCTTTTTTATCCACTCTGTTACTCTGTGTCTTTTGATTGGTGCATTCAGTCCATTTACATTTAGGGTGATTATTGATAGATATGTACTTATTGCCATTGCAGGCTTTAGATTCGTGGTTACCAAAGGTTCAAGGGTTGCTTCTTTACTATCTAAGAATCTAACTTAACTTTCTTGTTAAGTTATTGTGAACGCCGTCTGATGTTTCTTTATCTCTCCCTTCCTATTCTTCCTCCTCCTTTCTTTATATATTAGGTGTTTTATTCTTTGCCTTTAGTTGGTATTTGGATGGTCTGCTTTCTTTGCTATGCTTTTATTTTCTCTGGTGACATCTTTTTAGCCTTAGGGGTGTTTCCCTCTAGAGCAGTCCGTTTAAGATATCCTGTAGTGGTGGTTTATGGGTGGCAAACTCTCTCAACTTTCGTTTGTCTGGAAATTGTTTAATCCCTCCGTCATATTTAAATGATAATCGTGCTGGATACAATATTCTTGGTTCGAGGCCCTTCTGTTTCATTACGTTAAATATATCATGCCATTCTCTTCTGGCCTATAAGGTTTCTGTTGAGAAGTCTGATGATAGTCTGATGGGTTTTCCTTTGTAGGTGATCTTTTTTCTCTCTCTAGCTGCCTTTAATACTCTGTCTTTATCTTGGACCTTTGCCATATTAATTATTATGTGTCTTGATGTTGTCTTCCTTGGGTCCCTTGTGTTGGGAGATCTGTGGGCTTCCGTGGACTGCGAGACTATTTCCTTCCCCAGTGTGGGAAAGTTTTCAGCAATTATTTCTTCAAAGACACTTTCTATCCCTTTTTCTCTCTCTTCTTCCTCTGGTACTTCTATAATGCGAATATTGTTCCGTTTGGATTGGTCACACAGTTCTCTTAATATTCTTTCATTCCTGGAGATCCTTTTATCTCTTTCTGCCTCAGCTTCTCTGTATTCCTGTTCTCTGATTTATATTCCATTAACAGTCTCTTGCATCTTATCCAGTCTGCTGTTAAGCCCGTCGATGGCTTGTCTCATTTCTGCATATTCTTTTCTCATTTCCCTCAGTTCCTCCCTCAGCTCTCGCACATTTCTCTGTAGGTCTGTCAGCATGGCTATGACTTTTATTCTGAATTCTTTTTCAGGAAGACTGTGCATGTCCATCCCTTCAGGTTCCCTCTCTGGGGTTGTCTGGGTCTGAAGCTTTGTCTGTACCATATTCCTCTGTCTTTTCAGGGCTATAGAATTGGTTGCTGGTAGTTGCCACGTATGTCAGCTGGGCTCTTTATGATTTTAAAAAGGAAAGGAAAAAAAAAGAAAGGAAAAGAAAAGAAAAAATAATAATAAAAAAGAAAAAGGGAAAGAAAAAAAGAAAAGAAATATAACCACTAAAAAAGAAAAAAAGAAAAAAAAACTCCCACCGGGAGTGGGTTCTGTGTGAATGCTGTAGGTGTCGCTGTTGTTCCACTGTTCCAGAGCTGTGGCCGTGCCACTCTACAAGGCCCTTTATCTCTCTGGCCGGGGTGGGAACGAACGGGAGGCTGTTGATCTCTGTGGGAGTCCTAAGTGCGGCCACCCTTTCCCAGTCGCCAGCTAAGGGGTCTGAAGCTCCCCAGGACTCCCAGCCTGCTGGGCTGAGTGTGCAAGTGCGATGTCCTCTGCTGGGCTCCTGTCTCTTTAAGACCGTTGAAAAAAGCGTGCGCTTTTCTTCTTTTTTTTTTCCTTTTTCTTTCCTTCCCGGAGCCTGCCGCAAGCAACTGGCGCGTTCCCCGCTGAGACCCTGCGCCCTCTGTCTCCAATCTCCGCTACACCGTGTGCTGTGTGTCAGCGCTCCCAGCACAGACTTCCACTCCCTCCCAGCTCTGAATCCTCTCCTCTCACCGGTGCGCTGGGGTGGGGGATTGCTCAGATTCCGCCGGTTTGTGGCTCTGTATCTTACCTGCCTCGCCGGGTGCCGAGTCCTCTCAGGTGAAGCTGCACGCTGTGCGCTTTCCTGTGTATTCTGGTCTCTCTTTTAGGAATAGTTGTATTTGCTGTGTTTTTGTGAATAAATATAATGTTGGGAGGAATTTTCTGCTGGTCAGTTCACGGTGCCATCTTCCCAGAAGTCGGTAAGCTAATTCTTAAGTATTTTTTTTAGTTGTTACTGTAAGTGGAATTTTTTTGTGTAACTTTCTTTTCAGATTGTCCATTGTTCATATATAGAAATACATCTGATTTTTTGTGTTGACTGTGTGACCTGCTACTTTGCTGATTTCATTTATAAGTTCCAGCATTTTTGTGGATATAAGATCATATCATCTACAAACAGGTAATTTTACTTCTTCCTTTCTAACTTAGATGACTTTTACTTATTTTCTTTGCCTAATTACTCTGGCTAGAACTTCTAGTACAATGTTAAATAGAAGTTGTGAAAGTGAGCATCCTTGGTTTTTTCCTTGTGTTAAAGGAAAAGCTTTTAGTTTTTTACCATTGGATACGATTTTTGCTGTGTGTTTTTCATATAAGGCTTTTATTACATTGAGGTAATTTCCTTCTATTTCTATTTGGTTGAGTATGTTTTTCACAAAAAGCATGTTAAATTTTGTCGTTTTTCCTCTGTCAATTGAGATGATTATGTATGTTTTTTTCCTCAGTTTATATGCACTACATTGACCAATTTTCTTTATTAAAATTTTTTTTATTAAAGTATCATTGACATACAATGTTATGATGGTTTCAAATACACAATACAGTGGTTCAACATTCACCCATATTATCAAGTCATCACCCTGTCTATTGTGGTCATTATCAACATAGTAAGATGTTTTGTTTTTTTTCTTTTGAGTTTTAGGGGTTCTTTATACCTAGTCATTAATTGTATTCTCCATGTTGTAGTACCCTCCCTATGACCTACCTATATTGTGATTGAGAATTATTAGTGCTGCTTAAACCCCTTTTCCCTCCCCACCAACCCTCCCTAACCCATCCCATTTCGTAACCACTAGTCTCTTCTCAGTGTCTATAAGTCTACTGCTATTTTGTTCCTTCTGTTTTGCTTTGTTTTTATATTCCACAAATGAGTGAAATCATTTGGTATTTGTCTTTCTCCACCTGGCTTATTTCACTGAGCATGATACCCTCTAGATCATCCATGTTGTTGCAAATGGCAGGATTTCTTTCCTTTTCATGGCTGAATAATGTTCTGTTCTGTATATGTATGACATCTTTATCCATTCATCTATTCATGGACAGTTAGGTTTCTACCATATCTTGGCTACTGTAAATAGTGCTGCAATAAACAGAGGTGCATACATCTTTTCAAATCAGGGATTTTGTTTTCTTTGGGTAAATTCCTTGGAGTAGAATGACTGAATCAAATGGTATTTCTATTTTTAGTCTTTTGAAGAACCTCCATGTTGCTTTCCGCAATGGTTACACAAATTTACATTCCCATCAACCATGTAGGAGGGTTCCCCTTTATCTGCATCCTCACAAGCATTTGTTGTTTGTCTTGTACAGAGTAGCCACCCTAACTGGTGTGAGGTGGTATCTTATTGTGGTTTTAATTTGCATTTCTCTGATGACTAGCGATGTAGAGTATCTTTTTTTTTGTATTATTAATATACAATTACATGAGCAACATGATGGTTACTAGACTCCCCCTATGATCAAGTCCCCCCACATACCCCATTACAGTCACTGTCCATCAGTGTAGTGAGATGCTATAGAATCACTACATGTCTTCTCTGTGTTATACTGCCTTCCCATATCCCCTCACCACCCGCTACATTATGTGTGCTAATCATAATACCCCTTTTCCCCCCTTATCCCTCCCTTCCCACCCATTTTCCACAGTCCCTTTCCCTTTGATAACTATTAGTCCATTCTTGGGTTCTGTAAGTCTGCTGCTGTTTTGTTCCCTCAATTATTTCTTTGTTCTTATACTCCACAGATGAGTGAAATCATCTGATACTTGTCTTGCTCTGCCTGTCTTATTTCACTGAGCATAATACCCTCTAGCTCCATCCATGTTGTTGTAAATGATAGGATTTGTTTTCTTCTTATGGCTGAATAATATTCCACTGTGTCTATGTACCACATCTTCTTTATCCTTTCATCTACTGATGGACACTTAGGTTGCTTCCATTTCTTGGCTATTGTAAATAGTGCTGCGATGAACATAGGGGTGCATCTGTCTTTTTTAAATTGGGATGCTGCATTCTTAGGGTAAATTCCTAGGAGTGGAATTCCTGGGTCGAATGGTATTTCTATTTTGAGTTCTTTGAGGAACCTCCATACTGCTTTCCACAATGGTTGAACTAATTTACATTCCCACCAGCAGTGTAGGAAGGTTCCCCTTTCTTCACATCCTCACCAACATTTGTTGTTGTTTGTCTTTTGGATGTTGGCCATCCTCACTGGTGTGAGGTGATATCTCATTTTGGTTTTAATTTGCATTTCCCTGATACTTAGCGATGTGGAACATCTTTTCATGTGCCTGTTGGCCATCTGAATTTCTTCTTTGGAGAAGTGTCTGTTCAGCTCCTCTGCCCATTTTTTAATTGGCTTATTTGCATTTTGTTTGTTGAGGTGCATGAGCTCTTTATATATTTGGATGTCAACCCCTTGTCGGATATGTCATTTATGAATATATTCTCCCATACTGTAGGATGTCTTTTTGTTCTACTGGTGGTGTCCTTTGCTGTACAGAAGCTTTTTAGTTTGATATAATCCCACTTGTTCATTTTTCCTTTTGTTTCCCTTGCCTGGGAAGATATGTTCATAAAGAAGTTGCTCATGTTCATGTCCAAGAGATTTTTGCCTATGTTTTTTTCTAAGAGTTCTTTGGTTTCATGACTTACATTCAGGTCTTTGATCCATTTTTAGTTTACTTTGTGTATGGGGTTAGACAGTAATCGAGTTTCATTCTCTTACATGTAGCTGTCCAGTTTTGCCAACACCAGCTGTTGAAGAGGCTGTCAATTCCTCATTGTATATCCATGGCTCTTTTATCATATATTAATGACCATGTATGCTTGGGTTTATATCTGGGCTCTCTATTCTGTTCCATAGGTCTGTGGGTCTGTTCTTGTGCCAGTACCAAATTGTCTTGATTACTGTGGCTTTGTAGTAAGCTTGAAGTCAGGGAACATAATTCCCCATGCTTTATTCTTCCTTCTCAGGATTGCTTTGGCTATTCAGGGTCTTTTGTGGTTCCATATGAATTTTAGAACTATTTGCTCTAGTTCATTGAAGAATGCTGTAGGTATTTTGATAGGGATTGCATTGAATCTGTACATTGCTTTAGGCAGGATGGCCATTTTGACAATATTAATTCTTCCTATCCATGAGCACGGAATGTGTTTCCATTTATTGGTATCTTCTTTAATTTCTCTCATGAGTGTCTTGTAGTTTTCAGAGTATAGGTCTTTCACTTCCTTGGTTAGGTTTATCCTAGGTATTTTATTCTTTTTGATGCAATCGTGAATGTAATTTTTTTCCTGATTTCTCTTTCTGCTAGTTCATCATTGGTGTATAGGAATGCAACAGATTTCTGTGTATTGATTTTGTATCCCGCAACTTTGCTGAATTCAGATATTAGATTTAGTAGTTTTGGAGTGGATTCTTTAGGGTTTTTTATACACAATATATGTCATCTGCAAACAGGGACAGGTTTACTTCTTCCTTACCAATCTGGATGCCTTTTATTTCTTTGTGTTGTCTGATTGCCGTGGCTAGGACCTCCAGAACTATGTTGAATAAAAGTGGGGAGAGTGGGTATCCTCGTCTTGTTCCCGATCTTAAAGGAAATACTTTCAGCTTCTCGCTGTTAAGTGTGATGTTGGCTGTGCCTTTGTTATATATGGCCTTTATTATATTATGGTACTGGTCCTCTATATCCATTTTGTTGAGATTTTTTTATCATGAATGGATGTTCAATTTTGTCAAATGCTTTTTCGGCATCTATTGAGATGATCATGTGGTTTTTTCCTTTTTGTTTATGTGATGTATGATATTGATTGATTTGCCAATTATGTACCATCCTTGCATCCCTGGAATAAATCACACTTGGTCATGATGGGTCATCTTTTTGATGTATTTTTGAATATGGTTTTCTATTATTTTGTTGAGGATTTTTGCCTCCATGTTCATCAGGGATATTTGTCTATTTTTTTCTTTTTTGTGGTGTCTTGGTCTAGTTTGGTATTAGAGTGATGCTGGCCTCACAGAATGAGTTTGGAAGTATTCCGTCCTCTTTTACTTTTTGGGATACTTTAAGAAGTATGTGTATTAGCGCTTCTTTAAGTGTTTGATAAAAGTCAGCCATGAAGCCATCTGGGCCAGTGGTTTTATTCTCAGGTAGTTTTTTGATTACCAGTTCAGTTTCATTGATAGTAATTGGCCTGTTCAGATTTTCTGTTTCTTTCTGGGTCAGTCTTGAAAAGTTGTATTTTTCTAGAAAGTTGTCCATTTTTTCTAGGTTGTCCGATATGTTGGCACATAATTTTTCATAGTATTCTCTGACAATTCTTTGTATTTCTGTGGTGTCCATTGTAATCATTCCTTTTTCATTTCTGGTTCTGTTTATATGTGTACACTCTCTTTTTTTCTTGGTACGTTTGGTTAGGGGTTTATCTATTTTGTTTATTTCCTCAAGGAACCAGCTCGAGGTTTCCTTGATTCTTTCTATTGTTTTATTCTTCTCAATTTTATTTATTTCTACTGTGATGTTTATTATGTCCTTTCTTCTACTGACTTTGGGCATCATTTGTTCTTGTGCTAGTTCCATTAATTGTGAGTTTAGACTGTTCATTTGGGATTGTTCTTGCTTCTTGAGGGAAGCCTGTATTACTGTGTACTTCCCTCTTAGAACTGCCTTCACTGCATCATACAGGTTTTGGGTTGTTGAGTTGTTTTCATTGTCTCCATGTATTGCTTGATCTCTGTTTTTATTTGGTCATTGATCCATTGATTATTTAGAAGCATCTTGTTTAGCCTCCATGCGTTTGTATGCTTTTTTGTTTTCTTTGTGTAATGTATTTCTAGTTTCATACCTTTTTGGTCTGAGAGGCTGCTTGATAGAATTTCAGTCTTTTTAATTTACTGAGGCTCTTTTTGTGGCCTAGTGTGTAATTTATTCTGGAAAACATTCCATGTATACTTGAGAAGAATGTGTATTCTGCTGCTTTTGAGTGGAATGTTCTGTAGCTATCTCTTAGGTCCATCTGTTCTAATGTGTTGTTCAGTGCCTCTGTCTCTTTACTTATTTTCTGTCTGATGGATCTGTCCTTTGGAGTGAGTGGAGTGTTGAAGTCTCCTAGAATGAATGCATTGCATTCTATTTCCCCTTTTAATTCTGTTAGTATTTGTTTCTCATATGTAGGTGCTCCTGTGTTGGGTGCATAGATATTTATAATGGTTATATCTTCTTGTTGGATTGACCCCTTTATCATTATGTAATGTCTTTCTTTGTCTCTTGTGACTTTCTTTGTTTTGAAGTCTATTTTGTCTGATACAAGTACTGCAACACCTGCTTTTTTCTCCCTATTAGTTGCATGAAATATATTTTTCCATCCCTTCACTTTTAGTCTGTGTATCTGTGTATGTCTTTGGGTTTAAAGTGAGTCTCTTGTAGGCAGTATATAGATGGGTCTTGTTTTTTTATCCATTCAGTGACTCTACGTCTTTTGATTGATGCCTTCAGGCCATTTACATTTAGGGTGATTATCGATAGGTATGTACTTATTGCCATTGCAGGCTTTAGATTCGTGGTTACCAAAATTCAAGGGTAACTTCCTTACTATCTAAAAGTCTAACTTAACTCACTTAATATGCTATTACAAACACAGTCTAAAGGTTCTTTTTTTTTCTCCTCTTTTGTCTTCCTCCTCCATTATTTATATATTAGGTATCATTCTGTACTCTTTGTCTATCCCTTGATTGACTTTGGGGATAGTTGATTTAATTTTGAAGTTGCTTAGTTATTAACTGTTCTACTTTCTTTACTGTGGTTTTATTACCTTTGGTGATGGCTATTAAACCTTAGGAAAACTTCCACTTACAGCAGTCCCTCCAAAATACACTGTAGAGACGGTTTGTGGGAGGTAAATTCTCTCAGCTTTTGCTTATCTGGAAATTGTTTAATCCCTCCTTCAAATTTAAATGGTAACCTTGCCAGATAAAGTATTCTTGGTTCGAAGCCCTTCTGCTTCATTGCATTAAATACATCATGCCACTCCCTTCTGGCCTGTAAGGTTTTTATCCAGAAGTCTGATGATAGCCTGATGGGTTTTCCTTTGTATGTGATCTTATTTCTCTCTCTGGCTGCTTTCAATAGTCTGTCCTTATCCTTGATCTTTGCCATTTTAATTACCATATGTCTTGGTGTTGTCTTCCTTGGGTCCCTTGTGTTGGGAGATTTGTGCATCTCCATTGCCTGAGAGACTATCCCCTCCCCCAGATTGGGGAAGTTTTCAGCAATCACCTCCTCAAAGACACTTTGTATCCCTTTTTCTCTCTCTTCTTCTTCTTTTTGTACCCCTATAATGCGAATATTGTTCCATTTGGATTGGTCACATATTTCTCTCAATATTCTGTCATTCTTAGAGATCCTTTTTTCTCTCTGTGCCTCAGCTTCTTTGTATTCCTCTTGTGTAATTAATTTCTATTTCATTTATCATCTCCTCCACCATATCTAATCTGCTTTTAAAACTTTCCATTGTATGTTTCATTTGTGATACTGTGTTCCATAATGATTGCATCTCCAACCGGAATTCCTCCCTGAGTTCTTGAATATTTTTCTGTACCTCCATGAACGTGTTAATGATTTTTGTTTTGAAATCTCTTTCAGGCAGATTCATGAGGTCAATTTCATTTGAATCTTTCTCAGGGGTTGTATTCATATTCATAATTTTACTTTGAACCAGATTCCTTTGGCGTTTCATATTTGTATATGGTGCCCTCTAGTGCCCAGGAGCTCTACTCTCTGGAGCTGCTCAGCCCTTGAAGCAATGTCAAGGGTTGTAGGGGAGTGGTATTGGTGCCTAGGGGGAGGAAAGAGCTGTTACCTGCTTTCCAGCTGCTATGCCTGTCTCCACTGCCAGAACCAGTGGGCCGAGCACACAGGTATAAGCCTCTATGCTTTGCATTTGTAGTTGCTGTAGACAGGGCTTCCCTCTGGCCGGCCTAATGCCAGAGTAGGGTTTGCCTATTTGCAAGCCAGGTGGGGCTGGCTGGGAGATAGGTGCAGTAGACTGCTTATCATGGAGGGGGTCCTTGGAGCTGTGTAGCCAGCCAGGGAGCTGGAGCTTCTGAAGATCGTGAAAGTTCCCAATCTGCTGGGCAGAGTGCACCCAGACAATTTTCTCTACCTGTCCTTTCTCCTGAGCAATAAGCTCTGTGCAATCCTTGCCCCTTTATTAGCCCTCTTGCTGTTAGGAAGTCTCTCAGACTGCCTGCCTTTCTTTTGTCCCAGAGCAGCCACATATGGATCCCTGCTTTCCACAAGCAGCTAGAATCTCAGTCTCTCCAGATATTCTGCCTGTCTTAGCTTTCCAATCCCCCAATCATGAAAGTACCATGAAAGCACCATGAAATATAGGTTTGTGCTCCCAGATCAGATCTCTAGAGTTAGGTATTCAGCAATCACAGGCTTCCACTCCCTCCCTGCTCTGTATCTCTTCCTCCCTCCAGAGAGCTGGAGTGGGGAAAGGGCTTGGGTTCCGCCAGGCCACGGCTTTGGTACATTACTCTCTTCCATGAGGTTTATTCTTTTTTGCTGGTGTATGCAGCTTGGCGCAGTCCTCTTTCCTGTTGCTTTTTCAGGATTAGTTCTATTAGTTATATTTTCATATTATATGCAGGTGTAGGAGGAAACCTCTGTCTCACCTCTCATGCTGCCATCTTTAATCCAAGGTTTGTCAGTTTTATTGATCTTTTTGAAGCACCAACTTTTGGCTTCATTGATATTCTCTGTTGTTTTTCTTTTCTCTATTTCATTTATCCCTTCTCTGATCTTTTGTATATCCTTCCTTCTGTTAGTTTTCACATGTGTTCCTTTTCTTTCTTTTTTTTTTTTAATTTACAATTTATTTTGGTATCATTAACCTACAGTTACATGTGCGATATTATGGTGATTAAACTACCCCTTCATCAGGTCCCCCCCACCAACCCTATTACAGTCACTGTCCATCAGTGTAGTGAGATGCTATAGAGTCACTACTTGTCTTCTCTGAGTTGTACAGCCCTCCCCGTGCCCCCCGCTGCCTTACGTCTGCTAATCGTAATACCCCTTTTACCCTCTTATCCCTCCCTTCCCACACATCTTCCCCAGTCCCTTTCCCTTTGGTAACTATTAGTCTGTTCTTGGGTTCTGTGAGTCTGCTGCTATTTTGTTCCTTCAGTTTTTTTCTTTGTTCTTATACTCCACATATGAGTGAAATCATTTGATACTTGTCTTTTTCGGCTTGGCTTATTTCACTGAGCATAATACCCTCTAACTCCATCCATGCTGTTGCAAATGGTAGGATTTGTTTTTTCTTATGGCTGAATAATATTCCATTGTGTATATGTACCACATCTTCTTAATCCATTCATCTTCTGATGGACACTTAGGTTGCTTCCATTTCTTGGCTATTGTAAATAGTGCTGCAATAAACATAGGGGTGCATATGTCTTTTTCAAACTGGGCTGCTGCATTCTTAGGGTAAATTCCTAGGAGTGGGATTCCTGGGTCGAATGGTATTTCTATTTTGAGTTTTTTGAGGAACCTCCATACTGCTTTCCACAATGGTTGAACTAATTTGCATTCCCACCAGCAGTGTAGGAGGGTTCCCTTTTCTCCACATCCTCACCAACATTTGTTGTTGTTTGTGTTTTGGATGTTGGCCATCCTCACTGGTGTGAGGCGATAACTCATTGTGGTTTTAATCTGCATTTCTCTGATGACCAGTGATGTGGAGCATCTTTTCATGTGCCTGTTGGCCATCTGAATTTCTTCTTTAGAGAAGTGTCTATTCATGTCCTCTGCCCATTTCTTAATTGGATTATTTGCTTTTTGTTTGTTAAGGTGCATGAGTTCTTTATATATTTTGGATGTCAACCCCTTATCAGATGCATCATTTATGAATATATTTTCCCATACTGTAGGATGTCTTTTTGTTCTACTGATGGTGTCCTTTGCTGTACAGAAGCTTTTTAACTTTATATAGTCCCACTTGTTCATTTTTGCTTTTGTTTCCCTTGCCCGGGGGGATATGTTCATGAAGAAGTCGCTCATGTTTATGTCCAAGAGATTTTTTTTTTTTACAATTTATTTTGGTATCATTAACCTACAATTACATGTGCAATATTATGGTGATTAAACTACCCCCTTCATCAGGTCCCCCCCTTTTCTTGTTTCTTAAGTTGTAATGTTAGGTTGTTTATTTGAGTGTTTTATAGTGTGAGCATTGATAAGTATAAATTTCCTCTTTAGCACCAGTTTTACTATAGTTTGCAAATTTTGATATATTGTGTTTTTGTTCTTATTCATCTCTGAGTATTTTCTAATATCCTTTGTGGTTTCTTTCTTATTCCATTGGTTGTTTAAAAGTGTTTTTTAATTTACAGATTGTGAGTTTTCCAGTTTTACTTTTGTTACTGACTTACTAACTTCATCCTGTGAGGTTGCAGAAGATCCTTTGTATGATACCTACCTTTTAAATATGGGGACTAATTTGAGACTTAATCTGTGGCCCAACATGTGGTATATACTGGAAATTGTGCCATGTGCACTTGAGAACAATGTGTGGTGTTGTTTTGGGTACAGTGTTGTATATATGTTTGCTAGATCTAGTTAGTTATTGTGTTAAGTCCCTTATTTCCTTATATCTATTTGGGTGTTCTTTCTGTTATTGTGACTGGGATATTGAAGTCTCCAACTCGTATTGTAGAATTGTCTACTTGTCCTTCAATTCTGTCAGATTTGCTTCATAGAGTTAAATTCCATTTTGTCTGTTATCAGTATAGCTACCTCTGCTCTCTCTACTATTGTATAGAGTATTTTTTTCCATCCTTTCATTTTGAACCTGTTTGTATTTTTTGATGTCACATGAGTCTCATAGATAGTGTACGGTTGAATTATGTGTTTTTATGTATTCTGCCAAATTCTGTCCTTTGATTAGAGTTTGATTAATTTACATTTAAAGTAATTACTGGTAAGGAAGGACTTAGCAATTGTGCTATTTATTTTCTATGTGCCTTGTTACTTTTTTGTTATTTCTGTATAACTGTCTTCTTTTGCATTTAGTTGATTTTTTAAATAGTGAAATGTTTTCATACTTTTTTCATTTCCTTTTGTGTATGTTTCAAAGGTATTTTCTTTGTGGTTACCACTGGGATTATGTTTAACATCCTAAAATTATAACACTCTAATTTGAATTTATATCAGCTTTACTTTAGTAACAGACCAAAACCACTCCTTCACAGCTCTGCCCTCACTCCTTTTGGTTGTTGATGTCACAAAATTGTATCTTTATATATTGTGTGTCCCAAAGCCTAAATTCATAATTATTTTAAATGCATTAGTCTCCTAAAATATGTAGAAAATAAGAGTTGCAGTTATTAACCAAAGTTACAAGAATACTAGCTTTTAGACTATAAGTTAAAAAATATATATTAGTCTCTTAAATCATGTAGGAAACAAAGTGGAGTTACAAACCATTGTTATAATAATTCTAGTTTTTGTAATTGTGCACATATTTACCTTTATTGAGATATCTATTTCTCTACATGGCTTTGAGTTACTGTATAGTGTCCTTTCATTTCACCCTGTAGAATTCCTGTAAGCATTTCTTTCAGGGAAGTTCTAGTGATAACAAACTGTCAGCTTTTGCTTATCTGGGAATGTCTTGATTTCTCCCTCACTTTTAAAGGACAGTTTTGCCAGATACAGGATTCTTTGTTGATGTTTTTTTCTTTTAGCACATTGAATATATTGGCCTACCGCTTTCTGTCGTCCATAGTTTGTGATGACAAATCTGTTGATAATCTTTTTGAGGATGTGTTATTAATCTTATTGCATGTGATGTGTTACCTCTCCTTTGAAGCTGTTAAGATTCTCTGACTTTGCCTTTAGAGAGTTTGATTATAATAATATATGGGTGTGTTTGGTTTCATGTTACCTGGAGTTCATTGAATTTTTTCAGTGTTTATATTCATGTCTCGCATCAACTTTGGGGAGTTTTCAGCCACTATTTCTTCAAATATTCTCTTTCCCTTTCTTTTCTCATTTTGAGGCTTCTACAATGTTTATGTTGGTCTGCTTGATGTATCCCACAGGTCCCTTATACTCTGTTCATTTTTTTCCGATCTTTTTCTCCCTTAGATTCAATACTTCCCATTGTTGTATGTTTAAGTTCACTGATTCTTCCTTCTACCTGTTCAGATTTGCCTTTGAATTACTGTGAGTTTTTTATTTCAGCTACTGTTCCTTTCAGCTCCATTATTTCCTTTTGGTTTCTCTTCAGGCTTTCTGTCTCATTTTTTATATTTCCGGGGTTTTTTTTTTTGGCATTCACTTTTTGTTGTTTCTTTTTGTTTATAGTATTCAACTTTATTATTATTTTGTACATATTTTCTTAAAAAAATTTTTTTACTAAGGTATCATTGATACACACTCTTATGAAGGTTTCACAAGTAAAAACAATGTGGTTATTACATTCACCCTTATTATTGAGTTCCTTCTCCATACTCCATTGCAGTCACTGTCCATCAGTGTAGTAAGATGCCACAGTGTCCCTAATTTGTCTTCTCTGAGCTACACTGTCTTCCTCATGATGCCACACACACCATGTGCACCAATCATGATACCCCTCAATCCCCTTCTCCCTCTCTCCCTACCCGCCCTTCCCCACCCTTCCCCTTTGGTAACCACTAGTCCCTTCTTGGAGTCTGTGAGTCTGCTGCTATTTTGTTCCTTCAGTTTTGCTTCATTGTTATACTCCACAAATGAGGGAAATCATTTGGTATTTGTCTTTCTATGCCTGACTTATTTCACTGAGCATAACACCCTCTAGCTCCATCCACGTTGTTGCAAATGGTAGGATTTGTTTCTTTCTTATGGCTGAATAGTATTCCATTGTGTATATGTACCACCTCTTCTTTATCCATTCATCTACTGATGGACACTTAGGTTGCTTCCATATCTTGGCTATTGTAAATAGTGCTGCGATAAACATAGGGGTTCATATGTCTTTTTGAATCTGAGAAGTTGTTTTCTTTGGGTAAATTCCTAGGAGTAGAGTTCCCAGGTCAAATGGTGTTTCTATTTTTAGATTTTTGAGGAACCTCCATATTACTTTCCACAATGGTTGAACTAGTTTACATGCCCACCATCAGTGTAGGAGGGTTCCCCTTTCTCCGCATCCTCGCCAGCATTTGTTGTTCCTAGTCTTTTCTATGTTTGCCCACCCTCATTCTTGCAAGTTGCTTCAGGATCTGGTGCACAGCTGCGTGTCCTGTGTAGCTCTTACTGTGCTTAAAGCTGAAATTAACTGAGATTAGACACAGTATAACATCCATGCCTTCTCCTGGAATTTGCAAGCCTTCAATAGACTCCAGAGGTCCAAAATAGTTGTAGCAGACAGATGCTGCCAGTGCAATTACCATGTAGGTGGGGAGACAGATACTTGGTGCTTCCTAATCTACCCTCTTCCTAGAATCCTTGTAATATACATTTTATTTGCTTATCTTTTTTATTATTTGTCTTTCCCATTGATGTCATCTCTATGAGGATAGTGATTTATTTCCTGTTTTGTTCTGTACCACAGAGCCTGGAAAATTTGACAGTATTTGTCTATACTGTAGCAGATATAGTGGGTAATTGTATTCAGTGTTGAATATCAGTGAGTTACTGTGTTTTATTCTTAAGTTTCTGAAGCTGATGCCTGTGTGCAGTTTCCTGTTAGATACTTTGGCTTGGGCTCTAGTAGCTCCTTTGACACACATTGGACTCCTGACTTCATATTTACACTGGCACCTTGTTGTCTTACTGATGTTGTTGTATGTAAGTTTTAAAGATAATCTAAAATTCAGGAGTTGCAAACTAGCAGCTGCCCCTGGCCAGATTGTGTGTTAAGTGGCCAACACAGTGGTTTGAATTGTTTTGACTTTGAATTAAAGCTTCAGGTGAGGCTTGTCTTTTAGAACAGGCCACTACTCTGTATAGTGATTGTTTCTGTCATGATCACAATTCTGATCATTTAATTTTTGTGTTTCTTTGTTTATTGTCAGTCTCCTTGGCTAGACTGTATGTTCCATGAGGTCAGAAGCATGTCTGCTTCGTTCAGTGCTCTACATCGCAGACTTCCTCAGTGCCTGGTACCAGAGGGCACTCCTTACAGAGTAGCTGCATGGATGAGTGAGTGGCATCCAGGACCTGCGCTGATCCACAGGATAGGAGATGTGGACGTAAAGTAACATGTTTGGTCATTTTACCAAGCGTATTTAAACATGAATAGCCCTTAAAGCTGCCTGCTGGGCTGCATTGCTCAGTCCCCTGACATCCTCTGAAAACCGTCAGTTTACAAGTCAACAGCACACTTGGCCAGGATGTTAGCATGTAAGAGTGCTTCCATGCGTTTCTTCATTGGAACGGTCAGCCTCATTTTGAAATTAGGACACTTAGGTGCGGGTAGAGTGTAAATTTGCTCATGTCACACAGCAAGTACACAGCAAAGTGGACTGGAACTTAATTCCCCGGTGCCAGCTTGGTGCTTTTTCTGCTTCACACCCCACTGAGTACCTTGCCTGGCCTCTTGCGTGTTTTCTAGGAAAGAGGGTGAGATCACAGCAGCATCTTCTGTACTAAATTCATTTTATAAAACATTAGAAACCCGAATTGCTTTTTTATGTCAAGGCATATAGGTAGACATCGTAAGTGCTGTTTTAAAAACTGCACTAATTGGCCCATAATAAATGGTTCACCTCCGGCACCCTGTTCTGGTGTTGATAGCCTGAACTGCAGGGTCGGGAGTTGTGCTCAGCACCTCTCTTCCGCCATCTCCCCCACCCCCCTCCTCCGGTTGGGCTGCTGTGCAGTGTGTGCTCAGCGTCTTGCTGGAGAGCAACGCTCACTTCAGCAGAGCTGGGCACTCAGGAGCCCCGCCTGAAATATCCCTTTGGTTTCATCTTTACTAATGCCAGTGTGCCTTCCTTTAAGCTGGAGGCTCTAAGACTGGCATCTCAAAATACACCCCACAGGCTGTTCGTCTGGCTTGTTCCAGCATTCCAGGGAGGGCCTGCTGACCTGAAGGGATCCTCTGGCCTCTATCTAAGTCACTCTGTCCCAGGTCAAAAGACCAGAGAAGACACTGGCACTGGGACCCACTGCTGGCAAATAGCTGCCCTCTAAGGTAGGATGTTTTCCCTTCTTTCAGTTGGAAGACAGCCTCAGCTGCTGCTTCTCATGTACTCGAGACCGAAAAGAGCAGCTTTACTCTGCTTTTACTTTCTGAAAATAATTATGTGTTTTCATATATATTTTCAGATTTGGGTCATAAGCATGACCCATAGTTTATGTCTCTTTAATAGACCAGCTGTTTAGAGCTGGTCATCAGTTGTGAAATGTAAGAGTGGGAGTAGGTTTGTGGGGACGGGATCCTAACTGCTTTTGGCGACACTGAGCCTCTCCTTGCCGTATGATTTCACCATCCTGCCTTCCAGTTGGAACCCCTCTCTGCCCTTTAGCCTGATTTTCTTGTGCATAACATGGCAAATTACTTCATGACTAATCTGCCTTACAGGCCTGAAATTATTATTATTTTTTTAACTTTGGAGGGTTTTCAGAGCTCCACCTTTGATTGTCAGGTGTGGCTGTTAATGGTTCAATTTCTATGTGTGGTTTCTGAGGAGATTCCAACCACCTGTTTTTATTGAATGTTCAGTTTATTTTTTATAATTGCTTGAGAGAAGAAAGGAATTGTAGGAACAGATTCCATCTGTGAAATTCAGTGTAGAGTTTTGGCTAAAGGATGAGGAATGGAATAGATGACATTAAAAGTGACATTCCTGCTCAGAGTTGATTTCTTGATGATAGTCTTGTTTCTAGTTTGAGGTTTCAAAAGCTCTTTTATTAAAGAACCTCTCAGTGGAAAATAAAGGAGGAGATGAATTCCAAATTCTCACTGTGAGAACCTGTGGACTTTCTGGCTCCCAAGCCTCAGTAACGCTCACCCATGAAGGGACTTTTCTTGCTTTGCCCTCTGTGAACCTAGGTCTAGAGCTCCATAGTCTGGGATACATTGAAGTACAAGAAGGTGGGCTGTGTGTGAACACCTGTGAAGTGTCTCCTTAGTGTGAGATCATGCTTCACGTCACTTCCCTGTCAGTTAAGAGTGGGTATGACTGTGAGTGCACACGTTTCCTTTAGGCGGCGCACATTGTACGTGCAGACCATGTGTGGTCTGTGGTTTCTACCGAGTGGGGCCTATCTCACTTTCCAACTTTTCTGACCCCACTCTCTCCTACTTTCCGCTCTGGCTAACAGTGGTGCTGAGCCAACTCTGTCCCATCTTTCTACAAGTCAATCTCCAAATACTGGTAATCATGAGCGAGTTTTTTTCCCACTCTTTTTTTTTATACCATCAGTCTTGCCTTCTTGGTTATATCTGAAACTAGCAGTGAAGAAGTATTTTGGGATAAAATGCAAAATCCATAAATATATAAAAGTCCTTACATGCCATTTTCAAAGAAAATAGCCTCCTTTTGACCTTGTTTTACATAGGCGATTTGTTTCCTAATCTGGAAATGTGCCAGCCAGAACACAGTTCCTTACTTCCACTTTGGAACTGTCCCTTTAGAGTGGAGAAGGCCCCCAGACACCACAGCAGGGTGGTGGGGCTGAGTTATCTCTGTGCCCAGCTCTCTTGGCTGTCATGACTGCCAAGGGTGAGACAAGAAGGAATTGTTCCAGCTGCCACGGGTGGGCCCAGGGGCCCATCGGTGTGGCCATTTGCACTGCAGGGTGGAATAAAAGTTGGGAGATCTTTAAAATTTTGATAAGGAAGTCAGGATTGCCAATATGACCAGACTTACGTGGTCAGGAAAGTTACTCTGAAATTGGACCTGATTCTCTCAATAAATGGCTTGCTCTGGAGTGTCTTCTCTCACCATCATCATCCTAAGTTAGCCGGGCAAAGCTGGCCTGATTTAGAATTTACTTTGCATTCTGACTTGGTAACAACTCACCAGACTGAATGTAGATGTGCGCTCTCCCCACAGAAAGCCGGCTGGGGATTGAGGATGGATCCCATTAACCTGGTGCCACATGTACTTCAGGCAAAGCTGTCCCCATGGCCCGGAGACCAAGGTTGGCATGTGGTGTTGTGTTAGGTGCTCCAGGAATCCCAGAAATATGCAAGGCGGTGTGTGGTTTTCTGTTTTCGTCATGTCTTAGATTGCTGGCTTGGTTTTCAAATAGGCGCATGAAAATGTTGGGAGCTGTGCTTGCCTTCCAGTGGGGAGCCTGTTGGGTGGGCTCATTTTCATCCTGCTCCTCCCAAGTGAGAAAAGCATAGGCATTTCAGCTCTTGTCTGCTCTTCCCTTGCTGTGTGGCCTCAAGGACTGTATGGTCGCCACATTTGGGGATCCCAATATGGGATATGAGATGTGGGATCCTGACTTCTTCTGAAAAAGTTGGGGCTTCTTTTTTCCTGTTTGTTAATTGAATTAAACCAAAGGGCTTATGAAGGTACAACGATTGAACTACAGTTAATGTTTATGTTAACATGTGAACTATATGTTTAATGAATTTCCTTTGCTTGGGAGATAGTGGTTTTCATAAACCAGGGACTCTTTCAGAAATCCTTAGAGATCTGACTGCTATGAAACTAATTCCTGGGGCAGGAGCTTTTAGTCATGGGTCATGATGGTGCCGATGGCAGCTACATTTACTGAGCACTTACGCTGATCCAGTGCACACATCTTCATGTATTAATCCCTCTGACCTTGTAACCAGCCTGTGAGGTAGGCACTCACACACTGTTTTACACATGGGGATACAGAGGCCCACAGCAGCAAGTTCCCTTCCCCAGGCCGGTCTGTAGGTGGCTGAGCCAGGACCTGAACTCAGCCAGGCCACCACTGCCTTGCTGCAGTTAATGTTTTCCGGGTGGTCTTTGAAATCTCTGAACTTCGGGAAGCAGCAGGCTGCGTATTGGAACATGACCTCCGCACAGCCTTCAGTGGAGGTCTGCTCAGCCCCAGGTTGGAGGTCTGAAACAGGCAGACTCCCTGAGACTCTGCTCTCCAGGGGCCTGTGAGGAGTGTGTGGAGCTGTTTATACCCAACTGCCCTGATGGAGCTCTGGGCTCTAGCCCAGAGGCTGAGACCCACTGTCCTTTTGTGAGCACCATCCTCACTGTCCTGGTCACCCTGGACAGTAGTAGCTGGGCCTCAGGTGATTCTGGGCCAAGAAGGGTGGTCCACCTCAGGACCTGCTTGGTGTAAGGATCTAAGGATCTGGGACTGCAGTAGGAATAAAGTCCTTCCCAAGCGATCACCCTGCTGGGTTGAAATTGCCTCCCCACCTATTTATTATATGAAAGTTCTGAGCTGGAGTGGGGTGGGGTGGGGCTACCTGTATTCTGGCAAAGCTTCACTGTCACTCTCCTGTCTCTCTGAAGTCACCCCTCCTGTCCCTGGGAAATACTCCCATACCCTGCTGTCTTCAGAGGCTGGGCCCCATAAAGGCCCCCAGGTAGCATCCACAGGCCCACAGAATGTCCGCTGCAAACGTTTTTGAGTACTTCCCAGCTGCCAAAGAATCCTTGGGTCGTAGCATCTCTCCTGGGACTCAGCCTGGCCTGGAAGCCAGAACACCTGGCCTTAGCTTCCAGTTGGGGGCTGGGGATGGGGCCAGTAGTACCTACATAAAGAGTTTGGCACTTTGGAAACCACTTTAATTGCTGGTTCATCCAAGTGTAGGCTTGGCACAGTACAGAGTGAGAGGGAAATGTAACCACTTAGCAGGCAGTAGCCAGGGATTTTTTATAAGTAGATTAAGTAGAGGTTGGTGAGAAATAGTCATTTTTACAGATGTTTGTCCAAGAATATTAATTTTTTATGGTGTTCAAAATTTAGTTGTCTTTGGAAAGGCAGGTGAAAAATTAAACTGAATACTAAACTAGTTGAGTTGACAGTTCAAATTGGAGCAGAATCCTTCTGTAGTTGAACAGTTTAGTTTAGATCAGACAGCCCACCCTGAGCCTAAACTTCAGGGTCAGAGCAGTTCATTATGTAGGTGAATCTGTGTTAGGATTCAGTGGGTTCCTGGCTTCAGGGCATCCATAGAGTTGATGTTGTCTTGGGAAAGGAAGTGGAAATATTTTTTTAATATGTGAACTGGGGACATAGGGCATTTATTTATTATTATTTTGTTTTTATAATTTATTTTGGTATCATTAATCTACAATTACATGTGCAATATTATGGTTCTTAAACTACCCCCTTCATCAGGCCCCCCTACCAACCCCACCACACTCACTGTCCATCAGCGTAGTGAGATGCTATAGAGTCACTACTTGTCTTCTCTGAGTTGTACAGCCCTCCCCGTGCCCCCGCTACCTTACATCTGCTAATCGTAATGCCCCTTTTACCCTCTTATCCCTCCCTTCCAACCCTTCTTCCCCAGTCCCTTTCCCTTTGGTAACTATTAGTCCGTTCTTGGGTTCTGTGAGTCTGCTGCTGTTTTGTTCCTTCAGTTTTTTTCTTTGTTCTTATACTCCACATATGAGTGAGATCATTTGATACTTGTCTTTTTTGGCTTGGCTTATTTCACTGAGCATAATACCCTCTAACTCTATCCATGTTGTTGCAAATGGTAGGATTTGTTTTCTTCTTATGGCTGAATAATATTCCATTGTGTATATGTACCACATCTTCTTAATCCATTCATCTACTGATGGACACTTAGGTTGCTTCCATTTCTTGGCTATTGTAAATAGTGCTGCAATAAACATAGGGGTGCATCTATCTTTTTCAAATTGGGATGCTGCATTCTTAGGGTAAATTCCTAGGAGTGGAATTCCTGGGTCAAATGGTATTTCTAGTTTGAGTTTTTTGAGGAACCTCCATATTGCTTTCCACAATGGTTGAACTAATTAGCATTCCCACCAGCAGTGTAGGAGGGTTCCCCTTTCTCCACATCCTCACCAACATTTGTTGTTGTTTGTCTTTTGGATGTTGGCAATCCTAACTGGTGTGAGGTGATATCTCATTGTGGTTTTAATCTGCATTTCTCTGATGATTAGCGAGTGGAGCATCTTTTCATGTGCCTGTTGGCCAGGATATAGGGCATTTAGTAGGTGGGTGAGGGTTTTACATAGTTACTCCCAATCTGAGGAGTAATCGCGGGTTTCAGCTTGGTTTATAGGAACTCTGCACTTGAGCTCCAGTCTTTTCCTTCCTGAAGAGGATTACCATGCTCCTAATATCAGAGTCCCGGAGGTAGCCTGTGGGTGGGCCTTTTGTGTAAAAGTCTCTGGTCTACTCATCAAGTGGCCTTATAGGGTATTTCTTACAGAGTAACAGACACGGTGTTCTCATTAGGTCACCCTTGGCTGTCCTTTAACCCTAAGCTCCCCCTGCTGGACTTTGTTGCTTTGGGCATAGGGACATGGGTGTGACTGGGAATGGGGGAGGGCTGGAGGAGTAAGGAGATCAGGAGCAGTTGTGGAAGAAACAGATGTGTTTGCTAAGAATGAGTGCACACTTGCACAAACGCGTGTGTGGCCGCCTGGTTTTGTCTGGCTGAGCAGCGAAAGCTCACTAAGCAAGGCCGCACCATGGTTCATGGCCGGGCACCAACCTCACAGCCCGAGTTTGTAAGAATGCTCAGCGAAGGACAGCCCCTTTCAGCACTGAGTTCCCGTGTGTCTGTGAGATGGGATCCAGGAGTATGTTTGCGGGCCAGCTCCGAAACCATCCCGGGGACGCCCCACTGAGCACATTCCAATCTGCTCAGTGAGCATAAGGATTGTATGGTTTTCTTTTTCCTTTTCAAAATATTTTTTCTATAGTTTCACGAATACGAAGGGATTGAAAATGATAATGGGTGTGATTTAAGTTCCCAAAACAGGTCTCTGAAGAGAATCAGGTGGAGACTGAGATGCCGGGGCCTCCTGTAACATTTAGCTGGTAGCTGGGTGCTGAGCTGAATGAGTCTCTCAGTTAGCTCTGGGGTCGCTGTGCGCCCGTGAGAGTCAGTGTGCGGTCTGGGACTTGCTGCTGCGCGTGTCAGCGCTGTGTGAGGAAACAAATCCCACAGTGCTGAGCAGTGAGCATAGCTCAGGGCCTGGAAAGATATTTGCTGGGTTCCGGCTCGAAGTCCACACAAGAGAGATCTGGGGTCTGTATCACACTAGGGCAGAATGGTCGCAAGTCCCTTGAGTTCTCCCATTCCAGTCACTAGTTTATTTGGTGTGGGTTCTTCCAGGAGGAGTCTGCTGACGGCGAGGGCCATGGACTTCATCACCTCTGCGGCCATCCTGCCCCTGCTCTTTGGCTGCGTGGGGGTCTTCAGCCTCGTCCAGCTGCTGCAGCGCGTGTGCATGAAGGCCTACCTCCGGGACGCCGTGGTGGTGGTCACAGGCGCCACCTCCGGGCTGGGGCGAGGTGGGTCATGAGGGCAGCCGGCCGCCCGGGAGCAGCCCCCCGCACAGCGACAGGGCCGCTGTGGGAGGCAGGCCGGGTGGCTCAGGAATGGGAGAACATCACTGTCCTTGGCCTGTGGGAGGAAGCGGGCGCTCGAGTGCGTCAGTTTCCACATCGGTGCTGGGAGGCGAGAGCCAGTGAGGGCGATGGCAGCAGAGGCGCCGCGCTCAGCTCCCGCGGCTGGCTGTGGTAGGGGTTTTACATGAAGACTCTCGATTTTCAAACACGGGCAACTAATTTGACCAGCGTTTCGCCTCTTTCCCCTGGATTCAGCCAGCATCCCTGGCTTGTGGCCGTGGACCTTCTCCATGCCTTCCTCCTGGGGATGTGCCTCCAGCTGTGCCCTGGGTATGGCCTTGGCAGGGTTGGAAATGGAGTAAGTGATGCCTCAGCTGGACCAGGGTCACCAGTTCACTTCCAGTGTAATTTGCTGAACACAATGAACTTCTCAGCCCAGGAATGTATGCTGGACATAGGCCTAGAGTCCGTCAGCAGCCCCTGTGCCATGAGATGGGCCTGTAGCAGCCATCACCCCCTGCACCCAGGTATAGTGAAGGGCACATGCAGGCGTGCCACCTGGAACCTCCCACCCACTTCCCCAGCATGGACACGCGTGGTGCCCCACAGCAGTCCGTCTTCTGCACTCGAGCTCAGTGCCATGCAGGACTTGCACAAGAACTTCTAACCAGAAGGTGCAAAGCCAAGACACAAACTCACATCTCTTTGAGTCCAGAAGTCACAGTGTTGTCTCACCTGAGCGGAAGGTGGCCAGGGAAAAAGAGGGTGTGGACCAGCAGGGAGGGCACTGAGCCCCAGTGCTGAGAGAAGTATGGCTGTGCAGGGGCTGGTAAGCACTTGGGGGAGCACAAAGGAACAGATAGGGCCTTGTCTGCAGGATAAGGTGCTTGCAGTTGGCGGGGGAGCGGCTTTAGGTAGCATGACTTCATTTGTATGTCACTGTGATGTTTAGGTGAGGTCCCCCGGCTGAACCCTGGGTCTGTCATTAGATACCCAGACCTTCTGGGGGCAGCTGCCTTCAGGTCCTTTGCCACAGTTAGTCCTCCAGCCTTACTCAGCTACTATATATAGGGTAGTCAGCAGCCACCTCTCCGGACTGCAGAGAGCAGCATTTTTTTTAGAAGTCCTTGAAGGGTGTTTGAGAGCTGACTGAGATGGAAAGGTGAGCTGTGGGTGCTTTGATGTGCAGGTGTTTGAGAAGGACACTGGCCTCCTACTCTTTCTACATTATTTCCACTTCCTGACACCAAGACTATAAAGGGAATAGGGAATAGAAAAGAAAAACAAAACCTGTATATACATATATATATAATCTATTAGTCATTCACTGAATTCCAAATCACTGCTTATATTCTGCCCCATTTAACATCTCAGGGACAGGAGCCCATACATCTCTTTCCCCTCCAGCCAGACAAAATAGAAACCGATTCTTTCCCAGCCACCTCCAGTCTCCAGTACAGGCGCCCCTGTTGGTGACAGCAGAAGGTGCTGCTCCTTAACCTCTTTGAGGAGGAAGACCCGGCACTGCCCTCGTGGCTCTGCCCGCCGTGTTAGCCACCCTAAAGGTCTGTGTTCTTGATGAGGCTTCAGGCAGGCAGCTTTCTGTATTTCTCCAGTTTTGTTTCCTATTTTGTATATTTAAGCTACATAACCTTGTCCTTGTAAAACAGTAAGAACATTGACTGAAGGAACAGAATGTTCTGGATGCTCACTTCGCCAGCCTAAGCCCTGAGGTTGTGAACAGCTATCTTGATTTACAAGCTGGGAGTGCCGGCAGCGATGGAAAATTGTCTGGCAGGCCTCGAGAAACAGTACCTTGGAACTGTTTTCCTTTTTCCCTTGACCCTCCACCTCCCTGTATCAGCTTTTTTAAGAAATGAAAATGGAATACTTCCAGTCTGTTTTCATTTCTGTTATTCGCTATATCAACTCTAATTTCTACCTTTTTTGGCTTTGCTAAGAAGCAAAGCTTAAGTAGAATGTAGGTGACCAATTCCTAGAAACCGTTCAGATGGTAGTATGCCTCCCCACCTTTGGCTCTGTGTGCCTGCACCCTTCGGTGGCACCTTCAGAATGTTCAGTGCCTTGGTCAGGTCAGGATGAAATGACGTGAGGAAGCCAACAGGCCGGGAGAGTCACTGTCGAGCAGTTCCAACCTCAGGAATGCTGGTGTCTGGCTTCAGGTGCAACCCCCACCCTGCGAGGCCTTTACTGCTCTGCTGAGGAGGGGCCGGAGGGTACCCACCGTGGGATAGGCAGGGCAGGAGCTGCAGCATGGTTGGGATGAGCCAGTGAACAGACGAACCACATCTTCAAAGAAGCTGATACCGCACACCTGAAAATTTATTTAGTCTGTTTAACACCTCCTTCAGAAAACCCCATCTGGGAAATGTAGGGAAGTGCCGGCCTAGACATGGCAAGTGAAAGCTGTAAGATTAGCTAAAGGAGGAGCTGTAGAGTGAAAACAGAGGGCTTTGCACCATGAGACAGAGACATCAGAGGAGTCTCTCTCTCCTTTCCTGTGGGATCTGAAATTTCTTCTCTCCTCCTATTTCACACCATTTTAGCTTTTGACACTTTGTCGGGGACAGACTGTCTAACCAGTACAGCCTGCCTGAACCCTCCTCCTCCCCTCCCAGCAAGGAGGTGACAGCCTTGATCCCTTGACCATCACTGAAGCCCCAGGGCAGGCCTGCTCCTCTGTGGGCCAGGGGCTACAGAGACACCACTTGGCTGCCTGGGCCTCTTAAGAATCTGTCTGGGACCCAGTGAGGGACTCACTGGGTCCATGGTCAGCAAGGGGCTGCGGGGGCTGCATAGACCCACTTGTTGACATTTGAGGGAGACTCAACCTTGGGCAAGGACAGATAGTGCCTCTTTACACCCTCCAATTGCCATTTCCACCAACAGTCAGTTTTTAGAACATTTAAAAAAGGCGGCTTGGAAATACTAGAACAATTAGCACTTCTGTAATGCTTTTTTTCAACTTTTAATCTATTGTACTGTAGCTACTTTAAACCATTCAATCCCAGTGCTGTTTTTATCTGAATTTTACAGAAGAGGAAAATGGAAGCAAAGAGGTTAAACTAACCCAAGATCACAGAACCAGTAAGTGTTGGAAGTTGGAGCTGAACACAGGAAGTTAACCTAAGTCCATTCTCTTGAACACTGGGCTTTCCTGCTTTACATAAACTGTACATTTTCTGGACACTTAACATTTAGTTAGGTCATGTTTGGGGCAAGGCAAGCCAGAAGCAAGAGGCTCTCGCCTTCTGCCTCCTACCCTTCCCTCACGGCTTACCCTGTCTTCCGGTGGCCCCTCTCCAGGCTCCCTGTTGGGCCTCAGGAGAGTTCCTGTGACCATTCTGGGCTAGTCCTAGTGGTGCTGCCCCGTCACAGCTGATCACAGTCCCTCCCTGGAATTTTTGATGCCAGAGCTTGTCTAAGTCAGCCCCTCTCCTGTCTGGCAGGGAAGTGTGTGGACGTGAGAACAAGCTTCCTATAGCCCCATTCCCATCTTGTGGAAAGCCAGGCTGGGAGAATTAAGTAGAGAAAAGGACCTGCCAGCACTGAGAGCGCCCTGGGCAGCCCCGACTCCTGTCCACCCACGTCTTGGCCACTTGACCCTTCCTCTTAGTCTTGGAGCTATCCCACAGTCCTCCAGATGAAGCCTCATTTTGCCTTGCCCAGGGTGAGTTGGGACTCTTTTCTTGCCACCAAAAGAATATTGACTAACAGAGGGGCCCAAACAGTTTGGCCCTCTCTCCCACCACGGTCTTAGTTGATGTTCTCATTAGTTGTCACCAGGAATGTTGTAGTGGGCTCAGTGGAACCTGTTCTCCAGTCCTCTTCCTTCCCACCCAGTAGGAGGAGGTCTTTTAAAATAAAGCCACTCTTAATGATACTTTGCTGTTGTAGGCACTCAGTATGCTTCAACTCTTTAAAGCCCAGTTTGTCGTTTCCTAGCCTAGCAAGGCTGTTAGACTCTGCTTCCTGTCCCAGCTGCATCTGGCCTCTCAGATGCTGTGCAAATTGCTCCTTCTTCCTAGAGCACTTTCTGGAGAAACAGCCCCTCAGGCTTCAGGACTGGGGCAGGGCCTCCCCACCCCTTCTCAACAGAGCCCTGCGCCCCTGTGCTTCCACAGAACAGTGTAAGTACCTGTAGATACATACCTATTGCACTGAATGATTAGGGAAACAGCCTGGGTCATGCCAGAACGCAGGCCTCAGCAAACCAGGCCTCACAATAGCTGGCACTGCCTGATCATTGGGCAGGTCACCTGACCTCTCTGAGCTTCCTCAGCTGTGATAATGGGGATAATGCTCACATGCTTAAAAGACGATTATGGAAAATTCTGAGCATAGTACCTAATAAATCCGTCCACTGCTCCCTGCCTTCCTTTTACCTTGTGGACGCCTTTCATGCCACTGAATGTGAGCTCTCTAAGGGCGACAACAGAACTCTTTGACCTGGCCTTAACCCCTAGTTCCATACCTGGTCCACAGCAGGGGGCTAATACATATATGCCAAGTGCATGAAGAAACAGCTACATATTCTAAAATGTTGGGTAAGTTTGGGTGGAACTGCATCAAGGAAGAAAAGTATTGTATTTCCTCAGCTGTCAAGGTTCTTTCTTCTTCCCTTAGAATGTGCCAAAGTCTTCTATGCAGCTGGTGCTAAGCTGGTGCTCTGTGGCCGGAACAGAGAAGCCCTAGAAGAGCTCACTAAAGAACTCGCTGGTTCTCAGGCCACCAAGGTGAGACCAGGGGTGTGCTGTCCATGGGAGAGGTGCAGTCTTCTGCAGGTGTCTGAGGGCATAGCAGATCCTGGGCTGTTGTGTATGTGCGGCATCTGCATGGTCACACTGTGCCAGGGAAGCCATAATGTCTTCAGGTTCACCCATTTTGTACCATATATTAATTTTCATTCTTGTTTATGGTGTAGTAATATTCCTTTGTATATATATACCACATTTTGTTAATCCATTCACTAGGGTTGTTTCTATCTTTTTGGATATTGTCAATAATCCTAGGAGTGGAATAGCTGGGGCATGGTAGTTTTATGTTTAACTCTTTGAGGAACTGCAAACTGTTTTCCACAGCAGCTATACCATTTTACATTCCCAACAGCAATGTACAAGGGCTCCAATTTCTCCACATCCTTACCAACACTTGTTACTTTCTTTTGCTTGTTTTTTAATTATATCCATCCTAGGAGGTGTGAGGATTTGATTTACATTTCCCTAATTACAAGTGATGTTGAGTATCTTTTCATGTGTTTATTGACCATTTATATATCTTATTTGGAGAAATGTATATTTAAATCTTTTTCCCATTTTTAATCAGGTTGTTTTTTGGTTGTTGTTTAGAAGTTCTCTATATCGTCTGGATAATAACTCACATACATATAATTTGCAAATATTTTCTCCCATTCAGTAGATTGTCTTCTCATTTTATTGATAATATCCTTTGATTCACAAACACTTTTAATTTTTATGAAGCCAACTTCATCAAATTTTTCTTCTGTTGCCTGTACTTTAGATGTCATATCCCTGAGGTTGTTGCCAAATCCAGTGTTATGAAGATTTTTACCCAATGTTTTATTCTCAGAATTTTACAGTTTTAACTTTTTTATGTCTTTGATCCACTTGAGTTAATTTTTGTATATAATGTCAGGTAAAGTTTGAACTTGATTTCTTTTGCATGGGGATATCCAATTTTCCCAGCACCAGTTGTAGAAAAAATTGTCCTTTCCCCCTTGAATGGACTTGGCACCTTTGTCAAAAACCAACTGATCATATATTTGAGGATTTATTTCTGTGCTTTCTGTTCTAGTCCATTGGTATATATGTCTGTCCTATGTCAGCACCTGCTGTTTTAAATAATGTAGCTTTGTAGTAAGTTTCAAAGTCAGGAAGTGTGAATCCTCCAGCTTTGTTTTTAGTTTTCCATATTATTTTGGCTATTCCTGAATAGCCAGTGGAATTCCATATGAATTCTAGGACTTTTTTTTTCTATCTCTGCCAAAAATGCCATTGGGATTTTGATGGGGATCGCATTAAACCTGTTGACTGCTTTGGGTAGTATTGACATCTTAGCAATGTTACATCTTCCAGTCCATGAACATGGGATGTCTTTCCATGTATTTAGGTTTTCTTTAATTTCTGCAGCAGTGTTTTGCAGTCTTCAGTGTACAAATCTTTCACCTCCTTAGATAGATTTATTCCTATTAATTCTTTTAGTTGCTCTTATAAGTGGATTTGTTTTTCTAGTTTCTTTTTCAGATTATTCATTGCTGGTGTATAGAAACAGAGCTGGTTTTTGTGTGTTGATCTTGTACCCTGCAACTATGCTGAATTTATTAGTTCTAATAGTTTATTGTGGGTTCCTTGGGATTTTCTATATCATGTCATCTGTGAATAAGAGATAGTTTCATTTCTTCCTTTCCAAATTGGGTACCTTTTATTTCTTTTTCTTGTCTAATTGCTCTGATTAGGATTTCTAGTACTATGTTGAACAGCTGCTGTGAAAGCAGGCATCCTTGTCTTGTTCTTGATCACAAGGGGAACACATTCAGTCTTACTCTGTTGAACGTGTTAGCTGTAGGTTTCTCACAGACACCCTTTACTATGTTGAGGAATTTCTTCTCCACTCCTAGATTTTCTGAGAGCTTTTATCATGAAAGGGTGTTGGATTTTGTCAGATCTCTTTTCTCCGTCAACTGAGATGATCATGTGTTTTTTCCCCTCTGTTCTATTAATATGATGTATTATATTGATTTGTTTTCTTAAGTTGAACCACTCTTGTATTCCTAGGATACATCCCACTTGTTCATGGTGAATAATCCTTTTAATATACTGTTGAATTTGATTTGCTGGTATTTTGTAGAGGACTGTAGCATCTAAATTCATATCGCATATTGGCCTATAATTTTCTTGTGAAGGTTTAATCTGGATTTTATATCAGAAATGCTGGCCTCTCAGAATGAATTGGAAGTGTTCTGTCTGCTTCATTTTTTTTTGGAAAATTAATGAGTGTTAATTCTTTAGTTTGGTAAAGTTCCAGTGAAGCCAACTGGTCCAAGATATTTCTTTGTCAAGAGATCCTAGATTACTGATTTAATCTCTTTACCTATTATATGCCTGCTGAGATTTTTCTATTTCTTCTTGAGTTTAGGTAATTTATGTATTTCAAAGAATTTGTCCATTTCTTCTATGTTTTCTAATTTATTGGCACACAGTTGTTCATAGTATTCTCTTATGATATATTTTTTTTTTACAATTTATTTTATTTTAGTATCATTAACCTACAATTACATGAGCAATACTGTGATGATTAAACTACCCCCTTCATCAGGTCCCCCCACCAACCCCCCCACAGTCACTGTCCATCAACTTATGATCTTTTTTTAAATATATGTTTAAGGTCCCACTTTGATTTCTAATTTTAGTTTTTCTTTCTCTCTTTTTTGGCCTAGCAAATGCGTTCTCAAGTTTGTCGGTCTTTTCAAAGTTAACCAACTTTTGGTTTCCTTGATTTTCCTTATTTTCTATTCTCTATTTTGTTTATCTTCTCTCTTACCTTTATTATTTCCTTATGCTAGTTTTGGATTTAGTTTGCTCTTGTTCTAGTTCCCTAAGGTATAAAATTATATTACTGATTTGAGATCTTTCTTCTTTTTTAACATAGGGGTTTACAGCTATAAAGGTCCTTCTTAGCACTGCTTTCACTTCATCACATAAGTTTTGGCATGTTATTTTTTCAGTTTCATTTGTGTCTAAATATTTTCTGATTTCTCTGTGACTTCTGTTTTTTGAGTTAGTGGCTGTTTAAGAGTGTGTTGGTTAATTTCCATTTATTTTTCAGTTTGCCTTCTGTTACTGGTTTCTAGCTTCATTACATTGTCATTAAGAGAATTTACTGTATATGATATGTATCTTTTAAAATCTATTGAGACTTATTTTGTGGCCCAACACATGGACTGGAGAATGTTCATGTGTGCTTGAGAAGCGGCAGCATCAGACTTTGCTGCCTGGCAGGCAGAGGGAGACTCTCCCAGCTTCCTTGGCTCTGTTTCAGCCCAACCAGGGAGGTGCCTGCAGGAGCCGCCCCAAGAGCTCCTTCCTCCCTGAGGGTGTCCAAGCCCATTGCTGCGTGTCTGGCCTGGGCAGAGCTACACATCAGCCTGCCCAGCCAACTAACCCTGCAGCCCTGCCATTGCTACAGGGCAGGCAGAGGGTGGCCCTGCCCACAGTGATTGCAGCAGACTTCTGTGCTGACCACAAAGGTAGTGGCTGAAGCAAACTGCCAGCACAGACTCTGACCGCTACAGAATACAGACAGAAAGGTGGCCCCACCCACTGCACACCAACAGCTGGGGCTCCCGCAAAGTAGACCATGGCTCTGGAGAGTAAAGAATCTTGAGCTTCTGGACCCCTTACGACACCTCCTTCATAAAGATATTACTGTATAGTCCAGGAACCATAGCAGAGTCATCTAACACAAAGGAAGAAACACAGAAACCTTGACAAAATGAGGAGCCAGAGGAATATGTTCCAAGCAAAACTACAGGACAGGATACCAGAAAGAGGGTTAAATGAAAAAGAGACCACCAATCTTCTTGATAAAGATTTCAAAATAAAAGTCATAAACATGCTCACTGATTTACAAAAAAGTATTCAAGATCTCAGGGAGAACTTCAACAAAGAGATAGAAGACCTGAAAAAGAGCCACTGAGAGCTGAAAAATACAGTATCTGAAATGAAACATACAATACAGGGATTTAAGAATAGATTACTGCAGGTAGAGGAGACAGTGAATGAGATGAAAATTAGAGAACAGAAACAATGAAGCTGAGGCACAGAGATGAAAAAGGATCTCTAGGAATAAAATAATGATGAGAGCTATGTAACCAATTCAAATGAAACAATATTTGCATAATAGGGGTACCAGAAGAAGAAGGAGAGAGAGACAAAGGTATAGAAAGTCTCTTTTAGGAAATAATTGTTGAAAACTTCCCCAGTCTGGGGAAGGAAATAGACGCTCAGGCCATGGAAGTGCACAGAGCCCCTAACAAAAGGAACCCCAGGAAGACAACACCAAGACATAATAATTAAAATGGCAGAGATCAAGGATAAGGAGAGAGTATTGAAAGAAGCCAGAGAGAGAAAAAAAGATTACTTATAAAGGAACTCCAATCAGGTTATCAGCAGACTTCTCAGCAGAAACTACAGGCCAGAAGGAGTGGCATGATATATTTAATGTACCAAAACAGAAGGACCTCCAACCAAGAATACTCTACCCAGCAAGATTATCATTTAAATTTGAAGCAGGTATTAAACAATTTCTAGATAAACAAAAGTTGAAGGAATTTACCATCACTAAGCCAGCCTTACAGGATATGTTAAAGGGACTGCTGTAGATGGAAATGTAACTAAGGCTAAATAGCTTTCACCAGTGAAAATAAATCGACAGTAAAGGTAGTAGACCAATTAATTACCAAGAAACAGGTTTCTTCCTGTTTTCAGGATTCCCTCTTTGCCTTTTCACAATTTGATTATAATGTATCTCAGTGTGGGTCTCTTAGAATTTATCCTACTTGGTGTTGAGCTTCTTGGATGTACACATTCATGTCTCTCACTAAATTCGGGAAGTTTCCTGTAATCACTTCTGATATTATTTTACCCCTTTCTCTCTTCCCCTCAGATCCCTGTGGTATGCATTCTGGTCTGCTTGATGGCCCCACAGATCCCTTAGGCTCTGTTTACTCTTATTTATTCTTTCTTTTGTTCTCAGACTCATTAATTTCAGTTGCCTTCTCCTCAGGTTCACTGAGTCTGTCTTCTATTTGCTCAAATCTGTTTTTGAGCCTCCCTAGTGTATTTTTCATTTCTGTTATTACACTTTTGAACTCCATAATTTTTAATTTTTATTGATATTTTCATTTTTAAAATACAACAATTTCCTGCCTTTGTGCATGTTTTCCTTAGCACTTTGAGCATCTTTAAGACAGTTGATTTAAAGTCTTTGTCTGTAAGCCCATTGTCTGGGCTTCCTCAGATATGTTTTCTGGGGATCTGTTTGTGTTTTTGAACGCCAAAAAAAACAGGTGCAACTCCTTTAAGTCTCCTGGAAGGCATTTTAGCCATTAGTGGTTAAAACTGCAACCTGCCTTGGGCCACATCTCAGAGATCTGAGCAGCAACCTACTGTCAGGCCACAGCCCTGGTATTTAGGGGACAAGGTCCTTCTTGCTTACCTTGGCTCTCCCAAGCTGCACCAGAGACGTCGGTTGTCTTGCTCACAGCTGCCTGCACAGGGGTTGGGGGCTGGGGAATGGACAGCCACCACCAAGCTGATGGCTGAAATTGACCAAAATCATCTATAACTTGCCAGCTGAGCATTCCCTGGAAGCTTCAAGCATTCAACTAGGCCTGAGTTCCAAAGTAGTTACTTCAGAAGGTTTCTGCTACTACAACTGTCCAGGTGGAGAGAGAGTTCTGTCACCTCTTACTCTGCCATCTTCTCTTATTTCACCTCTCTCCCCACCCCCAACTTTTTTATCTCTTGTTAAACTCACTTCTGCTGGGAAGCTCTCTAAGTTACATTGTGTTTATTTCTCTCGCATCTTACACTTCTTTATAGCATTCTTTACAGCTGGACAGTTTGTCTGTTTGCCCCACTAGACCATGTGCTTCAGGAGGACAGGAACCCTGTCTGCTTTCTGCTATGTCCCCAGTGTGCTACTTAGACACATAGATGGTGTATAAAAAACGTTTCATGAGGAAATGAGTGAAGTGACTTAACCTGCGAAGGATGGTACTTCTTAATGGGAACTATTTGTTGTAATGACAACGCCAGCACGAGGCAGCAGGAGGCACTGTAGTTGACAGCACCTGTGGTTATCTGCTACAGTAATCTACACTGTATGTGGCCCCTGCCTGTGGGATTTTCACAGTCTTGCTCTAACAGGCATTTCCATTCAGGAGAAAACTTGTCCAGGTCCGGTGTAAGCACCGTAGGCAGGATTCCCCAGGCTGTGTTTCTTCAGAAGAGAGGTGCTGCAGCCCATGCCCTCGTTCCCCCAGGACTCTGAAAAGCAGGGACATGTGGCTCACATGCCTGTCACTCTGAAGGTGCCTTTGGTTTCTGTTGTATCTGACCAGGTGCAGACGCACAAGCCTTATATGGTGACCTTCGACCTCACAGACTCTGGGTCCATAGTCGCAGCAACAGCCGAGATCCTGCAGTGCTTTGGCTGCGTGGATGTGCTCATCAACAACGCTGGGGTCAGCTACCGGGGTGCCATTGTGGACACCACCGCGGAGGTGGACAAGAGAGTCATGGAGACAAACTACTTTGGCCCAGTTGCTCTCACGAAAGGTAACTTGGATTAAAAGGACAAAGAATGCTGATATGTTGGCATTCCTTGGTCCCTCTTTAGCTAGATGTTGCCTGTACCCATTGTCTACTTTATTTTGTAATAGGTGTTGTCATCACAGTTTGTTCTTTCAAGGCTTCATTGTGTTTAATCTGCTTTACAGTCTTAAATCAGGATGTCCTCAGCTTGTTTGTATAGCATTGCCCCCATTTCCTATTTGTGGTGTTTGCAAACTCTACAAAGTGGGGATATTTTTATGTTTGGGGGAGAGGCTGTCTAGGACAGGGAACTAAGCTGACAATCTGCAGTGTTTAGGCTTGTCTGCCTCCTCCCCCCTGCTGGCAGCCTGCTGGGCACCAGAGGCCCAAGGGCTCAGACAAAGCCTGGTGCTCCTCCCCATGAGGCGCTTTCCCTGTTCACCTCCCTTGCCCCGACTGGACATAGTAAGCGAGTTCCCCTCTTCCACTGTTAGGGGCAATGACTAGAAGAGAAGCCCTTCTCAAGCCTTTGCCTTCTTTCTTCAGCTCTCCTGCCCTCCATGATCAAAAGGCGACAAGGCCACATTGTGGCCATCAGCAGCATCCAGGGCAGAATCAGCATTCCTTTCCGGTCAGCGTGTGAGTACTTCCCTCTCCCTCCCCCAAAGGCAGTTCTTCATTGATTTTTCCTGATTATAAAAATACCACATTTATTATCCAGAATTCTCATATTAGAGAAATCCTCAACATAGAATGTGAAGGAGCTTCGTCAGAGTATGAGCTAGAATGCCTGGTTTCAAATCCCAGCTCCGCTTCTGTTCCCAAATGTGACCTGTGCAAGTGTCTCCAGCACTCTGTGCCCATCCTTATCTGCAAAGTGGAGATGGGGCCGTCCCAGCCTGGGAGCCGCTGGGAAGACTGAGTTAATCTGCGTGCTGTGAGTGAAGAACCTGGAGCAGCGCCCGGCAGAAGGGCATGTCAGCCACTATTAGATTATTACCAGTTCTCACGGTCATCCCTCAGGCAGTACCACTTCATCACTTTGCAGCATATGTTTCAAACTTTTTTCCACACACAGGCAAACATACATAAATGGGGTCAACTTATATGTACTGTTTTTTGGCTCGCTTATCCCACTTGTAGTACCTTCCTATGTCAGCATATGTGGACTTACCTAGTCCTTCTAAGTGGGTGTACAGTAATTCAGTGAGTGGGTATGACCCAATTTTGTTTAGCCATTTTTCTGGACACATGAGGATTTTTGCCCTTTCTGACCATTAGCAATGATGGCTACATAGACCTTCCTTAAGTACCTATCTGGGCACTCACGGCAAGGTTTCAGTAAGATAAATGCCAACAGGTGGAAATACTAGGTGGGACCAAAAAAAGTTAAAACTGCTAAATTGGCTTCCAAGTCACATTCTTACCTCTCTGTATAAGAGTGGCTATGCCAGGATTTTGGTATTTCATTTCATTCATCTATCTGTCATCATGTTGCACCAGCAAACAGAATCTAGTTTTGTTTTGTTAAAAGATTTTGGAAGTGATTTCATAAACTGTCCTGGTAACTCCTTTCTTTGCACTACCCTCCAAAAGGATATACTGACCTTCAGAGCCTCAGCTGTCCTCACCACCTCCTGGTGCTGGGGGCTTGTCAGTGAGGGAAGGGGAGCAGAGCTGTTCCAGAGCTTTGAAAGAACAGTAACAAATGTCCCATTGGATGATACAGTGTAGCAACTGTGTGAACTGGAAATGTAAGGAAAACATTCTCTCTCAAGATAGAGCCTCTCCTCTGCCATCTGGTTCCAGTGGTCTGTACTTGGGCAACCCGTTACAATTGTACATGCTGCACAAAGCTGTTTAAAGGTGAAATGAAACACTGGAGATGAAAAGTAGATTGTGAAGGGCTGTATCCATGTTTCTAGGTTGTTTTCTCTGTTTGCCAGCATTTGGTTCCGACCCCAGTAGCACAGGATGCGATTGAAGGCTGCTCAAATGGTTCCGGGATAAATATGTGTGTGATCACAAGTGATAAAGCAAGTGAGGTGGAATAGTGATAGTAGATAAAATCAGGGTAAAGGGTATACAGTGTTCTTTGTACTAATTATTTCCAAACTTTGCTTTGATTTAATCTCACTGAATTTGTTCTCCACTTGGCCTGTGACTGTAGTAAGTCGCACATGATTGGTCTTGGGCGCTTTGTACAACTGGCCTGCTGTACTGAGCCTCCCAGGCGTGTGGGTTAACCCGCAGGCAGGGGCCTCCTCACCTGTGCCTGGGAGAGCGGCTCATCTCCCTCCCACTGGTGTTGAGAGAACCGAGTGGGAGGGTCCAGGAGGCCTGATTAGGATGTGCCTCACAGGCTGAGTACTTCTAACAACCGTGGTGATGATCTAGGTCAGCACAGCCTTGCTGAAGCCCTACAGCCTGGGAGCTCTGGGACACTAGTGGTCAGGGCGCAGCCTTCTATTCTGGGGACCTCCAGAATGACTCCTCTTCTCAGTCCTTGGGCCCCTGCACCCCTGGAATCAATGGCTGACAGGAGCAGTTTTCTCCGCCTAGCTACCCACAAACTACTCATCCAGCCCCAAACCAAAGGTGCTGGCCCCAGAAAGGCCTGCAGGAAGTACAGGCACTGCCGACTGTCTTGTGCGACCTGCTGCGACACCTTCTTGTTCTTTTCCTTCTTGTTTTTGTGGCTGATGGATGCCCCTTTCCTAAGGCTAAATGTTTAGAACTTTGAATGGGAGGAAACCAATTTTCAGTGGAGATGCCATGTGCTTCCCAAGAATGTCATTGTAGGGTCACTGTGTCCCTGTTCAGAGCACCTTCCACTATGGTGTGGGGCCGTTGCTGAAGAACAGAGGTGGCTCTGTTTCTCACAGGGGAAGCAACCCAGTAGCTCTTCCAGATGAAATCCACTTCATGGAAGTTTGTCCAACAAAATACACAAGAAGGCCAGGCATGAGTTTTAAACATACACACCTCCATGCATGCAAGGATGGCTGCTGGTAGCACAGAGTCAGGGACGAAATCTGGAAACAGTCTGTGATGGTCCATTGACGGGGCCAGTTCTGTGGACTGTGACCCATAAGGAGCAAGGCGGGTCTGCATGGTGAGAAAAGCTACTAAAATACAACTTAGTATAAAACCACATGTATGCATATAGGCTATATAAGAAAGAAATCCCAAGAAACCATTAGTACCGGTTACCTTTGGAGGGTGGAACTGTTAGGCAGAAGGAGGGCTCTCACTTTTTTACTTTTTGTACTATTTGAGTTTTTTATTCATTAGGCATTAAGCTGCTTATTTTTTTAACTTTTAATGTGGAATAATTTTGGGCTTAAACCCAAGCTGCAGGAACAGTACAAGGAACCTCACACCCTTCATGTAGATTTTCCAGTTAGCGTTTTACTGGGTTTGCTTTTAACATATTCTGTGTGTGCACATACACATGTACATAAAATTTATGATTTTTTTTCTCCTGAACCATTTGAAAGAAAGTGGAGCTATGATGCTTCTTTATTCCCACATACTCCAGGGTGTTTCCGAAGAACAAGAATGCAACGCACCAAATCAGGAATGAACATTGCTATAATACTGTATTTTAAATTATAAAAATCAGTTTCTTAAAAGAGAATGGATAGGAATGAGCGTGTGGGCTTGTCCCTGGCCGAGTCTCACACCAGCTCACCCACCTGCTTCTCTGGCCACCAACCTTTGCAGACGCAGCCTCCAAGCATGCTACCCAGGCATTCTTTGACTGCCTGCGTGCCGAGATGGAACAGTACGAGATCAAGGTGACTGTCATCAGCCCCAGCTACATTCACACAAGCCTCTCTCTAAATGCCATCACTGCTGACGGGTCCAAATATGGAGGTGAGGCCCTGGAGTCTCTTTTTTTCTGTGGAAAGCTGTGGTTTGGCCAGTGAGATGCTGCTCTTCCATGAGGATTCTTTGGTTAATTTCATTTGGAATTAGCCTGAGCGTCACCATCTCACAGCTGTCAGAACAGGACCCCGCAGGCCAGGATCGTGAGGGAAAGGAAGTCCCTAAGCTAAGATGCCACCAGACTTCCAACTAACCTGTTCTCAGTAAATTAAAGTGAACAACTAACATCATGGAAAGTATGGGTTGCTTAACTGAAGAGGCTCCTCACCCACTAGGCTTGAGAAATGAGTGATTTCCGGGTACTCTAAGCAAAGAGCCCAGTCTTCCACAGTGAGGCTGGGTGCGCCAGTCTCAGATCTCCAGCCACCACTGATGAGCCGACCGGCCTGGCCCCAGTGTGTGGGCTCAGGCCGAGCACATGCCAACTGGCTTTTGCCTCTGAGTTAGCTGACCCACTCGCGATGCTGCCGGGAGCAAACTCTGCTTTCTGTCTACAGTGGGGCCTGTCCATCCCTTGAACACGGTCCTGCCCTGTCCTGCCTCCCCGATGGGATGATCTCTAGGGCTTGTGCTGTGATGTTTAGCAGGGGCCTCCTGGTCCTATACCCCCATCCAGCCAGACCTGAACCAGGACTGCCTGTGTCCTGGATGGCAGCTGCTTTCTGCTCAGCAGGGCAACAGAGGCCATACGCAAGCCTAGAGCCAGGAGGCTCATACCTATTTGTACCTAAAAGTCTTTTTAAAAAATTCCCTCTGTGGCACTTAAAACTAAGCAGTAATCAGAAACCTCTTTGTTTTTCTGTGTTAACAAAAACCCAGTGAGAACAGACACTGGTGAGTATGAGTGGTCTCAGATGGCCTGTGCTGGTGGCCCCTCCTCTGTGCCTGGGCCCTGCTTCTTTGGCAAAACCATCACTCTTCTAGGGAAGGCACGCCAGTCACTGTTAACCTAACACCTCCCAAAGCCCTCCACAGCTGTCTCTACCACCTCTAGCAAACCAAGCATTTCTTCCTGAATCACTTCTTCACTTTTGTTGCATTGAGCTCATAGTGCATATGGGGGTCTAGTTTCTTCCTATCCCGTCTGGCAGACCTCAAGCCAAGTGACCCAAGACAAAATCAGTGCTACAACATCCTTAGTCGTTGGCTGTCCCAATAGGCAAAAATTCCCTGGTCCAGGAAGCTCCTCCTCAGCTGTGGTGTGAAGGGCTCACTCAGGCCCCATTCGGGCCGGCCCTGGCCGTTGCCAGCCACCAGCTCTCCGCACCGCCCAGGCCAGAGGCGCCTGTGCCCTTCCCCACCCACACCTCCCTTACCCCCCGCACACACTCAGCACCACAGTGCGTCCTCAGTCCCTTGGAGCACAGAATGGTTAGGGCGGTGGTGCCTCCCGACAGACAGTGAGAAGAGCTTTATGGTGGGAAATCCAGCAAGCCAGCCACCAGCAGCCCACTCAGCTCAAGTCCACGAGAGGGACTTCTGCACATTCATGTGTTTCTGTTTTGTTTTAGTTATGGACAAGACCACAGCCCAGGGCCGAAGCCCTGTGGAAGTGGCCCAAGATGTCCTGGCTGCTGTGGGGAGGAAGAAGAAAGATGTTATCCTGGCCGACCTGGCACCTTCCTTGGCCATCTATCTGCGGACACTGGCCCCTGGGCTCTTCTTCAGCCTCATGGCCTCCCGGGCCAGGAAGGAGCGGAGATCTAAGAATTCCTAGTGCTTGGTCAAGCCAGGGGTGGGAAAGCAGTGCCTGCCTGGGTGTGGCTGCTCTACAGGGGACAGCTGCCTTTGTGGAAGCTTTATGGTTATTTGGCATAAGGATGGAAGACAGTCTTGCAGATCCCTGGCTAGGCCCCTGCTGGCAGAGAACAGGAACCACAAAAGGCAGCAACTTCCCAGGGGTGTGGGGTAACCCTTAAGGAGTTGATGTGGAACTGGGTTTCACTCTAAGGATATGAAATAAATGAATGAATGGTGGAAGTTGTAGTCTTTGAGGACTAGAAGAACCATGCCTCCTTTGGATTCCGGCCTCTGCCGGCTCCTAGAAAGTATGTGCATCTTGAAATCAGAAGACTCCTGACATCACCTGACCCAGTTTTCACCTTTGACTTACCTAAGACCACCTCCAGTACTCAGGGGAGAGGCTGCAGTTTAAGAAGTCATTATTCATATCCATTTCCAGGGTCCTGTAGTACTTCATCCAACATAACAAATGGGCTGATATGTGATTGGCCTTTTGATACATTCCAAGTGATGCCTCAGTACCTAAAAGGAACTCCCCAGTGTCCCTGTTGACTCACCCACAGCCCTGTAGGACCACTCGAAGCTGATGAACCTACTGAGGAAAAAGCCGCCACAATGGAGAGGAAAGTCCTGCGCGACCCCACATGCCCTCTAGGAAATAAGACCCAGAGATGCAGTCAGGCCGGGAGAGGGCTAAAGCAGCATCTGGTCCCCTGGTGGGAGCAGCCCATTTGTCAGCATAGCCAGAAATACCTGCCTCCACCTTCCTGGTTTACTAAAAATACATGGCTGAGGTTCACTGAGTATATCAACTGCATATCTGAAGTTCAGGATAAAGTTCCTCTTACTGAAGCTGAGAGTGGAAACTGTGGGTGGATTGTAAAGGCTTCCCCAGATTGGAATAAAAATCTGGCATATCCTATGTCCTAACTCTGGCTTTATGTAGCTTGTATTTTAACAGCTATGTCTGAAATTAAAATGGCCACAGCCAGCCTGTAATTAGGGTGTCTGAGGCTCTCAAGTGTCCTGGGAGTAGTAGGAGATGAGGATGGATGGACAGACTGGGGACCCTCCCCAGCTCCCAGCAAGGCCTGAACGTGCCGGGAGCCTACGGTGGAAATGTGCATTCAGGTGTGGGGGTGACTCTTCGTTTCCCACGTGGACCATCTCCCTCCCTCCTGACACAGAAGAGAAAGATGTCTGTAGTGTTCACTCAGAACTTGGAGCCACGGAAGAGCAGAACCTCAGATAGCAGTGGCAGCCGCTCTAAAGCTGAGGCCAAGGTTGAATAAAATTTCCAAGCGCATGTTAGGCCTTGGAAAAGGCAGTGGGAAAGGAAGCTGTCTCTCTTAATTGTTGGCTGGTACAAGAGGTGCTGCCCTTTCCTGCCCTAAATAAAATGGCCAGCAGCTGGAGACCGCTGTGCACACCGCCCTCAGAGTGCAAGTCCAGCGGCCATGAAGCCTGGCCTGGAGGGCGTCGACCATGGTGCCCAGTGCTGGGCTTTGGAGCCGCTGTGACAGTGACCAGGAGCCCACCGGGCCCTGGCCCCCAGGTGAGGGTTGGTGTGTGGGGCTGAGTGGACATGAAGGGGCTCAACCGGAGCCAAATCCAGATACCACTGGAGGTTATTTCCCTCACATTCTAGGAAACAGCGCGCTTTCTAAAACTTACCTTTGAAGCTTTATATTCTACCACATAAATAGAAAATAATATAACACTAATAGAACCATTGTCTGGCTAGATGTCTGCCAAAGGCTGGCTGGGGCGGCTGCTGCGGAGACTGGTGGGGTCAGAGGCAGGCGCAGCCTCTCCAGCTAGGAAGAGGCCGGCGGGGCCAGGCAGCGCTGTGACGTCCAGGTGCACCTGAAGCCCCTGGGGTGCCTCTGGCATTTGTGCCCCTCAGTGGAGAGGGCAGTTGGGGTGAGGGTGGGGCTCGCAGAGCCTGCTGGGTGCCGACGTGGCGGGCAGTGCAGCTGTTCCTGAAGGCGAGAGCCCTGGGGAGGGGCTGGGCCTGGACTGGCCTGGGTGCGTCCTCTGTCCCAGGGCCAGCACCTGAATGTGAACCTTGCCACCGCTGCCGTCGCAGCTCCTCTTCCCTGCCCTCTAAGGTTTATTTTCCTCTCTCAGTTCTGAGTGGGTGTGAGAGCATGATTATGAATTGGTTTTGCCTTCAAATAAAGTTCAAAGGCAGCTTTCACTTTGCTCTTCAGGCCTGCTGAAGGTGTTTCGCTCGTCCAGGGGCAGAAGCAGGCTCCCTTGTGCTTCATGTCGAAGTCTGAAAAATTAAACGCAATGAGCTTTCCCAGACAGCGGCACTGCGCATCTGGGCACCGCTGAGTGGCCGCAGCTCCCGGGGGATGAGACGCAATGGTGAAAGCCATCTGGGCACACTGCCTGGCTCCTGACAGGCACCCGGGAGCATCCCTTCCCTTACCAGAGGCGAACGGTTACAGCTGATACGCTGTAACAAGGAGACACACGCAGGTTCGCCAGTCTGTTCAAGACTTGGCCTTTATAAAGGCTCTCTGCTTTTCTCCGCAGCGGGTGGGACAGGCAGTGTGAACAGGACTATGAACTAGGCTCGCTGCACCATCATGCCCTCAGCGGCACAGACGCTGTGGAGGGCCCAGCTCACCTGGCTTTTGCTTTCTCAGTTAGCAGTGACTTCATGCTGTTTCTTCAAGAGCACCTGGCGTGTCACAGATGAGCACAACCTACTTGTCAGCACAGTCTAAGTGGGAAGGTGGCAGAAGGTAAGCCAGTGCCCACAGAAGGGAAGGCCATTCAGACACAGAAAGTGAGGCCCTGCTGCTCTCCTTCCCAGTAAGCAGAGAAGCCTGGAAGACAAAACCCTGCCCTGTGGTCCACGTTCCACGTCTTCACCTCCTCCGCACAGAACATATAGCCAGGATGGCACTTCAGAACCTGGGCTCGTCCACCCAGCAAGGATGGCTCTGTTCAGCGCAGCACAGCCAGCCCATTTGCAGTGGGCTTGTTTCTGGTGAGAGCTCCGCTCGGCTGACCCCAGGGCCCCTGCTTGTCTGCTTTCCACCTCCCCCTGAACTCTAACTGTGGGCAGTGTGGGGCTTACTTTCCAAGGCTGGGCTGTTTATTTCAAAAACACCCACCATTCCTACCCAGCAGGCTCAGGAGCCAGCGAGTTCCTGAGGGGTCATGGGCACTGCACTGTAGTCAAGATGCAGTGTTTGCTTGGGGACAATTTACCATTGTCCCACGTGGCCAGACTGCCATGTCAACAGTAGTGTGCACCCAACGGTCCACTGAGGGATGACTTCTTGGCCTCTGGAATTAGTCTCAAACTCTTTGCTCTGGACTTCCAGAAAAAATGGCTCAGTGACCTCCTTGACACCTTGCCTTTCCATGCACCCCATCATTCCTCTGGTGTCAGATCTGGTGGATCCTTTAAAACTAGGTAAAAAACCAGTCGGTTGCCTTTTAAAGATGGGCCCTTCAGAGGGAAGAGCCATGTAGCTCTTTAGGGAGGATGGGAGGGCAGGTTGTGGAAGTTTGCAGTCAAGGCAGGGGCCTGACCTCTGTGGAGGGGTAATTTTCTGTTTCTCAGAAGCCTTACAGGGAATGTAGAGATGATGGACAATATGCCCTCTCATGTGAGGGAGGTGCATGGCACTTGGCTTCTGTGGACTGGGGTGATGGGGCTGCGGTGGGGCCTGGGCCCTGCTACAGAGGCTGCTGTGAGGGCCTCTCTCAGCCTAGGGCAGTGGGGTGAACTCAGGCCACGTCAGGAATAGCTTCAGTGCTCTAAAAACAGTTATGTGTCCTCCTAAGTCAAAACCTCTGGACAGGAGGTACTGGGACCCAGTTCTCCATGTGAACCCAGCTGGAGACCCAGTGACTCCTGGGCCTTGTCACACTATCCTACTGTGTCCCTTAACAGCTTAGGGTGAGACATGAGGCTGTTCTGGGAGGGGTCTAGGCCTGCCCTGTCCTTGCTGCCAGTGGGGACCCCAGGCCGCAGCAAGGAGCAGGAGGCTCCCGTGGTGCCCCTACCCCCGTGTGCAAGCTGCCACCCACAGCATGGAGACGGAAGACACCAGAGTTGAAATTCTCATAATTTTAATGGTCAACAGCTTCGGGTTGGCTCCGCATGGTACAATTAAACAACAGACTTAAAAGACGCCCAAGCGCACTCACACCCCCTTGGTGGCGTCGCTGCCATCAACAGTCCACTGCCCGGGCAGACGTCCACAGCCTCAGGCCCCCAAGGGTGATGGGATCCACATCTTAGTGTAGTAAGTTGCAAAACCCTCGGTACACTTGTGATCTCTGTTTCTCTTAAATAACAAGCATTGAACCAAATGCCTCCCCAGGCTCCGCTGCCTCACAGCAGGACCGTTCCGGTGGCACCCTGACCTGTTTTCTCACGGGCTGGCTGCTTGCTTCTCTCCTTGTGCTACTGCGATCATACGGCATAAAGCTCGTAGATCTTCTTTACACAGTACACCAGGGCGGCCAGGGCTATCGTGTTGTGCAGTCTCTTTCTGTGCAGGTCGTCCTTCCGGACCAGCACCACCGGTGTGGAGGATGTGAGCGTGTGCAGGGGCAGGCGCGACAGTTTGTAGGCGTCGTACTCCACCTGGTACTTGCAGCAAGGGTCAAACTGCCAGGAGATTCCGTACAGGGTGCAGCAGGCCAGGCTGAGCACACCTGCAGGCAGGGAGATATAGTGGGAGTAATCCAAGGGCAGGGCCAGCGGGGTGAAGAGGCAGGCGGTGCCTGCCAGCACGGCGGTCTTATGCAGGCAGTTGCCCACGGTGATCCAGCGGGCGGTCTCGTCGCCAATGCGGGTGGGCTCGATCACGATGTACTTGTACTGTGCTTCCAGGGCCTGCTCCAGCTCATACTCAAACTGGTCTTGCGCGTTCTCTCCATTGTAGATCTCGTGCACGATGTAACAGTCTGTGGCCGACAAGCTCACCCTTGTGGAGGGGCAGGAGAAAGGGGAGACAGTTAGGCTGAGGAGCACTTGCCACATTTCTTGGGGAGACTCAGAACAGAGGCCAGGCCAGGGGAGGGTAGTCTGGGCTCGGGCTCAGCAGAGCCTGAGCTCTGGAGGGCACCACCTCTCCCTTCTGTTTATCTTCCGTAGGACCCAATATTACATCATCATTAAAGAATTTTTCCCCCCAAGAATGAAATAGTGAATATAAAGATGCAGAGAGGGGAGCACTCCAACCTCTAAGAGGATGACAGCCCACGTCATGTTCGGGGCCTGCAGACAGCCTAGCACAGTGGACAGACCTGTGAGCCCGCAAAGGAGCCCCAAGAGACCATGACGGCTTCAGCTCCGAGTCACGTGAACACAAACAGGACCAGAAGCCCCAGGTCAGCAGGGTGAAATCAGCACAACTGTGGGAGGAAGTCTTCCATGGAAACCAACAGACCCCTGGGACAGAGACTGCCCGACACTCGGCCTTTCACAGTTCACAACTAGTCATCCCTGCCGCAGAACCATGAGCAGGGTCGCCTCCACCCAGGGTGACAGAACAAAACTCTGGCCATCCGGCAGGCCCCTTCCGGGCCAGCAGCCCCAGGAGCACCAGCCCACTGCTTAGGAAAAGCAGCCCTCAAGACAGCAGTGACTGTGAGGGGCCCCAGACCTGCCTGCCCACTCTCACGCTGCAGCTCAGGACTCTTCATGGCCAGTGGATACCTCACTCATGTAAGAAACACCGTGGACAAAGGCCTACTGTAAGTAGCTGAGCAGACCCAACTTTTTCCTGGGATATGACCCTGACCAGAAGATGAATCCGGAGCCTATGGAAGGCTTAGCCCTACACTGAAGCCAGGCAACAGGCTGGCCCAGCCCTGGCAGGGACCGTGGCCCATTTCCAGCAGACTCAGGATTCACATTCTGAGGCCTCTCTGGTGCAAACTTCCCAACCAAAGCAGAATCTCCCCACACCCCTAACTGGCAACTTAAACACAGACCCGTACACACCTTATCACTTTCATTTGGCTTGTTTCAGCGTGTCCAGATCTTTCTGAACCTCTACACTGCACCCAGCATATACTGTTTCCCCTGGATTTGTATTAGCTGTTCATCTGATAAGAAGCCACCTTTATACTAGCTTCTGAGAGGGATGCTGCTGAGGCTGGGTCAAGTTCCTTTACCCATGATACTGCCACCAGGCCATCTTTGGCCACATGCCTCAGTGAGAAGCAGCCCCTGGTTCCCAGGCTGGTCAGACTGTCACAGAGGAGATGAGGCCCAGGGGTCCCACCTGTCTCCTAGCAATGACCACTGCCCCCTCCAAGTCTGTGCGGCCTGGCTGGTGTACTGGGCCGCACAAGGTGAGCATGGCCCTCCTGCCTGAGCCCTGGCTCCCGTGGGAAGCAGAGCCCTGAGTACTCAGACACAAGCCAGCAGCTGGGTGCCCACACCACGTGGCTGGTCAGGGTAAGGCCACGGGGGAGCTGGGCTCAGAGCTTCCTGGTCACTGATGATGCAGATTAGGGACCACGAAGGCTTTTAAAACCAAGCCTGAGAGCCTGTAGGTCCAGCATTAAGGTACTTCTAGCTCTCCTTCAAAGATGAGAGCAATTGCATGTTAAAGGTGGTAGAAATGGGACTGTCAGGGGCAAACCATGGGAAAGGGGCAGGCGGTCAGAGAGCCAGACAACAGAAACAGACTGCCAAGTGCTCTTTCCAGTTGTTACTCCCAGGCAAGGTTCACAGGGAGCTGCTTTTCCCAAGTGGCAGGGTTTCACTCCAGCTGGACAGACTGACCAACATGTTCCTGGACTCACTAGAAATGAAACCTTGTGGGTACCAGGCTGATGGTGCCCCCAAGTGCAAGGGCAGCACCCCAGGGGGAGCCACTCCTGGGACCAGGCAGAGGAAACTATCCTGAAAAAGCACCTGTAATTCAGTGTGCTCAGGGAGGCTAATTAAATCAAGGCCCCATTTAAGCTGTGCCCTGGGGAGCAGTCATTCCCTGGGGGCCCTACAGAAAGGTGGCTGCTGCACAGTGCCAGGAGTCAGGGCTGCCTCTCCAGGATGTTAATGAGCCGTTTCTGTAAGACTCCATCAGACATTTACAAAATAGGAAAAGCCAGGTTTTCCCCTTGAAGGCCTCCATCGAGCTCTCACTCAGAAAGGGGGGAGGGAGCTCACACTGTGATTACTCCCGGGTGGGACTCAGCAATTCAGAAGCCACCCTGAGCAAACAAGCACCACGAGGGGCTGGTCCCACTCTAGCTGGCCTCGTCACACGGGGAACAGAGGCACTGGGCACGGACTGACTGTTACGGCGGCCCAGAGATTTCCCTTGTGCTCTTAGGCTCCTCAGGCAGAGGTGGGGGAAGGACAGGGAAGGGGAGGGCGGTCCCATGCGCTCTGTGCTCTGGGGGGAGTGCTTCCAAGCTGGAGTGCATCCTGCTATCAAAGGGAGGTCAGGGGACACCACCTCGCAGTCAGCGTCTGAGGTGAGCTTTCTGGCCACCAGTCCCTCTGGAACACGCAAAGCAAAGCATCAGCGTCAAGGTTAGGATTACAGAACGTTCTTGCCAAAACCCCAGCCACCTCAGTGCACTGCCCCGCTCTGCCTGGCACACTGTGGCCATCCTGAGTATGGGCCCATAAACGCGCCTGCGACAGACCCCACCCTGCCCCCATGCCGTGCTGAGCCCCACCCCGCTCCCTGTTGCCCTTGCCTCTGCAAGCCAAGCTGGCACCATGCCCACCCAGGCCCACCTCTGCCCGGCCCAAGAGCGGGCTCCCTTGGGCCCCTTGGTGTGGGCCAGGGAGGTGCTCTTCTGTCATTTGTTAACGCAGGTTGGGGATGTGCCCATGGGTCCCATCAAGCCTGGGAGTGGGTGAGAGGCAGCACCCTCCAGGATCCCACCTCACTGCTGATGTTCGGGGTGTCAGCCCTGACAGCACACGAGTGACAGTGACAGCCGAGTGTGTGTGTGCAGACAGGTGGGCTCACCTGACGAATGCGGCCAAGCCTGCCGAAGCAGGCCACAGCTCCTTGGAGCCCATGACTCACTGTGGGCAGGGCACCCCATCCTGTCTGTCCCCACAAACCAGCTTTCCGCACTGTGAAGACAAGCATGAGCTGAGTGCAGCTTCCTGAGCGCAGCAAACCAGGTGCGCCCGGAGGCCAGAGGAGCCATGCTGCCTGAGGCACACCAATTCTGCTTTAAAGCTGAACCACTACACCCAGTTCAGGGAAGTGAGTCTTGGTCTCCACTCACCTGGAGTAGCAGATTCCCAGGATCCCACACGGTATACAAGGAAGGAAGACAGCAAGGTCCTACACACACACACCAGGAGTCCCCGTTTGTCAGGGGCCACTCCACCAGGCAGCAAGCACCCACACCTTGCACCTGGGCTGCCCCTGCAAATGTAGGGTTCAGTTGTGCATGGTTGACATGGACGGTTACTTCACAAACCCAGGAGAGAGCAATGTCTACCACCCTCGGGCTACCCGGGCACCCATCCACAATGGCTTGCTTTTGCTTCTGGGTCAAATGTAACCCAACTAAGGAAAGGACCCAGTAGGAGGTTGCCTTGAAGCACTTCAGAGAATCACCAGCCAACTCCCAACCTGAACTGGGGCACACCGGGAATCTTCGGAACCCTAGGCTCCCTGAGAAACTCCACTTCTCCTTTTCATTGCAGATGTGAAATGACCAGGAGAGAGTAACAAAAAGCATTTGTGTTAGAAGACAGAGCGCTGACAACGGAAAGGCCTCCAAAAAAGTGAAAAAGGCAGTTCTGAACAGTTATGTATGCTATCTTTAGTGTGTTCTTAAATGTATACAAGGAACATTTCTGGATGGATATACAAAGACCTAAGAGATGACTGTCACTAGGGAGGGGAATGGAGCAGCTCCATAAAGAAAAGGGGTCCCTTTCTACGAAATGACTTTTGACCCTTATGCATTTGGCATGTACTGTGGTCCTTATGGGAGAAGGTTGTTCCTCTAGACGCCTGCTGCCAGAGCTGAGATCGCTCTGAGTGGTGAGCCTTTAACCAGCCTGTGGAGCCGGGCATCCTCCTGAGGCTCTTGAACCTCCTCCCCTGCTAGACCTTGCCCGAGAATTGGCCTCCCCTCTCCTTGTCTGAACTGCTCAGGAAGTACTCAGGAAAGAGTCACCGAAGAAATCCCCTGGGGACACCGGCTTTCCAGCAAGAAGGTGGCCAAAGACATGACAGGACAAACTCCATTTCCCCTGGGATCTGGGAACCCTGTGTGTGCGCCTGGCAGCCCTCCTAGAATGGGCCCGTGGTCCCTGCACCTTCGCAAAGCTGGTCTCAAAGGAATCTGGGATTACCTAAGCAGTCTCAAACGTGGGTTCCCCAGAGTCTGGAGACACTTCCCCAAGTCAGAGCTGCACAAGAATGCTCGGAGCAGCACTGTTTGGTAAGAGGAATAGATTACTAACAAAAGAAGAGAGAAAGAAATGGTGAAGTCCTCCACTGGAGTGACAGCAAACAGCACTAGAGCTCATGCTTCACGGCTGAACACGCGCATGGAAGGCAGAGGGGAGAGCAGGTACAGAGCGTGTGCAGGTGGGCACCTCGCCTCTGTGATTCCAAGCACACACAACTAAAGGAAGGGCCACTTAGGGATATTTTCAGTGTAGTAACTATGAGGGAAGGCAAGGAAATGCCAGACAGTTCAGGAACCGAGTAGCGTCTTCATGGGCAGAGGGACACATGAGCCAGAGTAATGCTAAGTTTTCCACTGCTTAAACTGACCACTGAACACACAGGTTTAATTTTTTAAAGTATGATAAAATACACATAACATAGAATTTCCTGTTGTAACCATTTTTGAGTGTATAGTTTGGGAGCATTGAGTACATTCACATTTTGTGTAATCATCTCCAGAACTTTGCACCTTGCAAAACTGAAACTCTGTGCCCATTAAACAAGAACTCCCACTCCCCACTTTTCTACTTTGTCTCTGTTCTTGACAGTTCTAAGTATCTCATATAAGTAGAATCAATCATACAGTATTTTTTTGTGACTGGCTTATTTCACATGGTGTTTTCAAGGTTTATTATTTGTTATACAGCAGGTGCCAGAGTACCCCTCCTTTTTAAGGATAAATAGTATTCCACTGTATGGATAAGCCACATTTGTTAATCTATTCATCCACTGATGGACACCTGGGTTACTTCCTCCTTCTTGCTATTGTGAATAATGCTGCTACGAACACAGTATAAAAATTCTGTTCCTGTGTGTGCTTTTAATTCCTTTGGATATATACCTAGAAGTGGAGTTGCTGGATCATACGGTAATTCTATTCTTAACTTTTTGAGGAGTGGCCATACAGTTTTCCACAGCAGCTGCACCGTTTTATATTCCCACCAGCACTGCACTGAGGTTCCAACTTCTCCACCTTCTCGCCAACACTTGTTATTTTCTGTTCTGTTGTTTTTAATAGTAGCTATGCTGATGGGTGTGAGGTGGTATCACATTGTGGTTTTAATTTGTACTTTTAAAAATAACAGCTTTACTGAGACAGAATTCACACCATACAATTCACTCATTTAAAATACACACTCCAATGGCTCACTGCCTTCCTGAATTCCGCAGCCAACACTACAATCGATTTTAGAACACTTTCATCATCCCAAAAAGGAACCCATCACTCCCCATTTACCCCACCCCACGCAGCCCCACTCTGTTTCCTGACTGTGGAGCTTCCCCTGGACATTTCATATAAATGCAATCATACGGTACATGGGCTTCTGTGACCAGCTTCTTTCATTTAGCAAAATGATTTCAAGAGTCACACATGGTAGCGAGTTTATGACTTTTCAAGTTAGAAATGTATTTTTGGTGTGTTTAACACACAATGTTTAAAAGTCAAAGACAAAATATCTGAGACGAAGTATCAAAGGCGCTATGCATGAGAAAAGGTCAACAACGGTTTTCTTTGGACAGTGGCCTGACAGGCAGCTTTAAAATTTTATTTTTCTTCATACTTTTCTGTATTTAAAAACAAAAACACATGCCTCTTTTACAATGGGAAAATTAATTATAAACTTTTTCTTAAAAAGAAAAACCTTGTTGAACAGCCCATATCCTGTGGCCGAAGAGACCAGCCAGTTGTGGGCCGCCACAGCTGAGCAGGGCAGGCGGCTGCTCGCCTTCGGCAGCAAGCTCGCTACCTCTGCCGATCTGGGCGCAGGTGGTCTCATGAGGGTCGTGCCGCTCTCCACCCCTGCCAGTGAGGAGGACGCGGAGAATTCCATTTCCCTGTTTCACTCAATCAAGCACTAGTCAAGCTGCCCCACAGTCACCACCGCTTTTTGGTCATGTCAGAACCAGAGAACCAAATCAAACTGCAGTGGAAGCACCTGCTGTAGGCCTCTTCCTGACGCAGGCCCTGGGCTCACAGACCGAGGCCTTAGCTCCTGCTGAAAAATGACTCCGAGCTCCGTGAAGGCAGAGACTGCACTCCACCATGGCACCCCCAGCACTGGGCCTGCATGCAACAGGTTCCCAACAGACAACTGGAGGAACTGCGTTTGACATGAGTGACACAAGGAAAACCATCACAGTAGTTAAAAGAACTTGTGGCTGAAAAACTAAACTAGGCCCATAGGTCAGGATGCCTTCCCTCTAACGTGTACCTCTGACAGGGGTGCTGGACTCCACCGCTAACTCCCAGGTCTTGGAAAAACAAGCTTGGCTAACAAAAAGTACTTCCTCAGGAGTCTAAGAAAGCAGCTAACTTCTTCACTGCTGCAGATTTAAGCGTCAGTTAGGACAGAAGGCCCAGACATGTGGCCCCAAATATCTAGGACAGTCCAGAGGCCAAGGAATGTCCACAGGGCACCCGACATTTTCAGATGTTTCAGAGAAAGCCACATTGTGAGAGCACAGAGAGAGATGCTTTCCTCTTCTGCTCTAGTAACCACACAGCTCTCTGGGGACAGAACATGGTGCTTGCATCACGTGTAGGGCCAAGAGACCTGGATTCGAGTTCCCTCTCAGTCACTCACTAGCTTTGGGTCCATGGGCAGAGCCCCCACTATGCCAGACCAGTTGGCCTCGGGCCCAGTGGGGCGAGGCCCCCAGACAGTTGCAGGGCAAACGGACAAAAGGGAGAACTGCAAAGACCACCCCAGTGTTAGGCCCATGCAGCTGCTTAAGTTAATTAAAATTAAGTAAAATAAAAAATCCAGTCCCCAGACACATGAGCCTCATTTCAAACACTCAACAGACACATGTGGCTAATGACTGCCCTAAGGGACCACACGGACACACGGTCCTGTCTCAGCAGAAAGGTCTGCTGAGAGCCTGAGCTGAGGACTTTTACGACTAAGTGTCAGTGGCTTTCCCAAGAACTCTGTGGCCCATAAAGTTGCTGCTGGTGCCAGGGGCAGAACGTGGTGGCAGCTGCACGGTGGCCATGGAGCACTTCCCACCTCCTGCAGCAGCCCTTGCTCATGGGCATGCAGGCCCAGGGCAGGGAAGGCCAACTCAGGCTTGGCCTCGACATGAGGTCATCCCTCCCTTCTCCGGAAGTTGGGTCTGGATCGGAATGTGGCTGAAGGACAGAACCCCTGAGGCCCAAGCTGCTGCAGCTAGAATCCAGCCTGATCAAGTGAGTCACGGAAAATGAAATTCATGCCCCAGAAGACGTGCCCCAGCAGACCTTAACCGACATCCAACTTCCAGGTTCAGAACGTGTGGCCCAAGCATGCATGGCCAGCTGGGAAGACCCACACCCTTAGGACTGCACACCTGTGGATGGGTGCAGACGCTGCAGCTGCGTGGCTCACCCATACCAGGAGGAAAGAAGCGCTTTACCATACACGGGAGCCTGAGTGGGAGTCTTTCAAGAGAAGCAAAATACCCCAAGCCCCTAAAGGTCTTAGCTCTAAAGGAAAGGATCACATCAGAATGAGGGAACAGCCCCCCAGGACTGTGAGCCGCCTGCCCATGTGGCTGGTGGCCCATCTGGTCAGCTGGATTGGGAATGAACCCCTCCCGGCCATCCAGGACCATGTTCGTCTCATTCACAGATTTAAAGCAAAGCTGTGAAAGTGGAGGACCACGCCACGTAGTACAGACAGCCAAGGAAGTAATTCCACAGAACTGGCTGCCTAAAAACGCTGGAGCAGATGGCTGCACAGCCGGGGGTGGGGGGTCACAAAGTGACTTTACCCTAAAACCTGAACGTTTTGTCCAGCATGCTTGGCCCTCTGAACACCCCAGGCTTTTGGCCAGAGCTGCTGCCTCGCACCAGGATCAGAATCAGATCAAGCACATCTTCACATGGCGATAAAGTCAGGAATTGGCAGCACACACCATGCTCACATTCCCACAGTCAGGGAGAGCTCAGGGTGCTCAGGGGCTACAGGGTGAAGATGAGCGGCCCCAGGGACAGGCGCACTGTGTGTGAGCTGGTCAGAAATGGCACTCGAGTGGCAGAACACACAGATACCTGCGCTGTGAACTTCCTAGGTGGGCAAGCGTGTCTCAAAGATGCCGACAGGACAAGTGGCAATCTGTTTTGTGTGCTCGCTGCCAGTGTGCTGAATTTTGGACAGTAATTCAGGTTACAGCCCAGAGTCTGATGTTCTTCATTATAACACTGTTGATTCCCTAGATTTAAGGGAGTGGAGAGAAAAATCAACATGCAGGCAGCTACCAGTCTCCTGTTTCCACCCCTCTCCTCTTTCTGTCTAGGCCAGGACTGTCCTGTCAGCAGAACCTTCTGCATCACGGGCATGTTCCTGTGTCTGTGCCATCCAGTATAGTCACCACAAGCCACATGAGGCTGTTGAGCACCTGAAATGTGGCTAGTGTGACAGAGGAGCGGAATTTTTCATTTTAGTTAATTTTAGTTAATTTAAATTTAATTGCCACACATCTCACTACGCTGATGGACAGTGACTGTAATGGGGTTGGTGGGGGGACCTGATGAAGGGGGGAGTTTAATTACTACAATATTGCACATGTAATTGTAGGTTAATGATACCAAAATAAATTGTATATAAAAAAAAATAAATCTAATTGCCACAAGTGATGGTAGCTACTGAATTATTACAGCTCTAGACTCAAGAACCAGGTAAAAAATCCATACACTGTGTATTCCAAATCAGACTATCATTAACACACAGCGGATGACAGTAATTCTTGTGGACAGCCAGCAGGCAGGGCCTTTAAGTACGAGGTAGGCTTTGGATTGTGCAGCCACTGGCAAATCTGGAAAGTCTGCCCAAAATGCTGCTCGGCTCCAGCCCCTGCCCTAAACCAGGCAGTTTCCTTCAGTTTCAGAATAAAGCCGACTCCAACCAGGTGTGTGCAACAAGTCAGACAAGTCGTCTTCCAGTGTGGAGCTGAGATCTGAGTCAGCACAATGTAACATGGAACAAAGTCACTGAGCCTATTTCAGTCATAATGCACTCGGGCCTCATAATCTCCAGTGCTGGGCAATCAATTCATCCAGCCTGCCCAACCCGAATAGTCTTCCCACACACGGAGCAGCAGTGGAGGTGTGCCCAGAACTTAGCTGGAGGCCCAGCGGCTGTTACGTTTCCCTCCCCTGCTCAGCATGGGAGACTCTTAGGGAAACTGGGCTCAGACAAATGACATCTCCAACAGAGCCGAGCTGGGGCCTCACAGCCAAGGCAAACAGACGGGTACCCCAGCCACAGCACATTATCTGGAAGGAGGAGACATGGCATCACCCAAACCACAAAACCAGATGCCCCTTTCCTGGCTGAAAGAACACATCTGCATGTGTGAGCAGAGACGTTTGTTCCAGACCCAACGTGTGCATTAAAGAGCTTGAAAACGTTTGCTAGTTTTTAAGACCATTTGGAAACACCCCAGAGACCAGGCAGGTAAAGCCGGCAGGTGAGGGAAGAACTGAAGAGTACTTGTCCTGACCAAAAAAAAAAAGGCGGCCACTACTTAGCTTTTCAAGGAGTGTTTTATGTCAAATTTTTTTCATTTATAACTGTTGGCAACTGATTACTGTAAAAACTGAGGCTCAACAGTCAAGGGCTGGATTCAGCCTATGGGTGGCTGGTTTGCAAACTCAGTTTTGAATTACCACTTGTCTCCAACTAAGAAGAAAAAAATCCCCAATTAGATCAGTAAATGCTTAACTTCTGCTGGCACGTTCCCTGTATGGTGTCTGGGGCATCCCCATTTGGACCTTTCAGTTGTTTGTATCCAGTAAGGAAAAATGCCTTTCTCTCAGATACTTAGTGTTCTAAACAGGTTATTTCCTAGTACTAAATAATTAACATGTGCATTAAAGAGCTTGAAAATGTTTGCTAGTTTTTAAGACCATTTGGAAACCACTGAGGTCACTTTTTTAACTTCTAAGAAATACCAGTGGGAGTCTGGAAAAACAGCTACCTGCTTGCCATTCATTGCTTTTCCAAGGAAAAGAAAATGCACACAATGTTGGTTAACTGAGCTCAAGATAAAATGGGATATAAGGAGTCCGTCCCAACTACCAAACAGGAAGAATTTTCTGGGCTGGGAAAACCATCTGCAGGCAACAGCCATAATTAGATGCACTCAGTCAAAGAAAAGGAATAATGTAGAGTCGGTGAGAGAAAGGAGGGGGGGAAAGAGAACTTTCTGTTTATCTCAGAATTTTATCTCAGGTTCATCACCAAGAAGAGGAAAAGGCAAACACAAAGCCCCCTGTCTTGCTGACCTCTGCTAGACCAACCAAAGCTTAACAGAATGGACAGAACGCTCTAATCCAGGTGACCCCACCAATACACATCCTTTCCCAAATTTCTAGTGGCTCAACAGCTTCCAGTGGCTTCTGCTAGCTGAAACTGCTTTCAAAAAACCAAAAAAAATGTAATCTCAGTAAAACACAGGAAAACGACTCCAATCTCATCTTCCAGAAATCAGCTCTCCAAATCGAGATCCTCCCTGGAAGAAACAAAACTAGTTGCCTACCCACACCCCATTCATCAGGAAAGGTCACTTCAAAGGACTCCTACAGCACAAGAACGCTGGAATCGCCCCTCGAGGAAGCGGCTGGCTCTCCGCCGAGATCACACCGGGGAAGGCTGCGGCACCCCCGGCAGACGCCGCCGGCCCACCCCGGGAAGCCGGCCCTTCCTCCTCCCTCCCTCGCCACGTCAGGGGCCGCAGCCGAGAGGACCACGCGTGTAGCGGGCGGGGCTGGAGCTTCGGACGCCGCTCGGCCCGCTGACTGCCAGGCGGGTCCCGTGGGCCCGCGCGGGACGCCAGGTCTCCTCGCGCGGCGCGGCCGCGGCCCACGTCGCCGCCCCGCCCGCGCCCCCAGCCCCGGTCCCGGCTCCTGAGCCCTCTGCGGAGGCCGCTCGGGTCCGGCTCCCCGGGTCTTGGGTCGGCCGACTGCGCCCCGCGTGCCCGGCTTGGGGACAGGAGGGCGCACGAAGGCAGCCAGGGTGCTGCAGCTCAGGACGCCTCACGGTCCGCCGCGCTCCTGCGCCCCCCGCCCGGGGAGGGCGCCAGCCCCGGGCCTCACCTCTCTCGGGCGCCGCCACCACTGCTGCCCGGGCCGAGACGCCTCCTTCCCCAAGCGGCCATCTTGGAGACACTCTGCTTGCAAGCGCCTCGCGCCGAGGCGGCCTGGGGATGACGGGTGGGCGAAGGGAAATGTAGTCCGGGCCGCAGCCCCGGACAGGGTGTGAGGCGGAAGCCAGGCTCCAGTGGACTACCAGGACCACAATGCCTCGCGCTCTGGAAGCCCCGCCCCGGGTCCTGGGAACCGCGGTCCCGCAGCCGGCGTGTCCGGCAGTTCCCCGTGAGTCGCTACGCCGGTTGCGCAGCCGGGGCAACACCAGCGCCCACCACAGGCGCGGCCTTGAGCCTCGGGGACGAAGAGCTGAAGGAGAGCGGGAAGGACGGTGCCTGCAACTCCCCGCCGCCCCCGGCCCTCCCCACGCCCCCGGCCCTCCCCACGCCCCCGCCGCCGCCTTTCCCCACGAAGGCCGCCGGGGCGGGAGACACCCCCAGATCTCTGGACTGCGGTGCTGCGCCGCAAACTCGACGGACATGGTCTCTGCCGCGGAGGCCCCCGCGTGCGAGCTTTTGGAAGACGGAAGGCAAAGAGGAGAAAGTGTTCACAGCATGGGGTAGTTGCTATGCGAGAAACGGGATCTGCGGCGGAGAAAAGCCCATTTCAGACATCAGGGCCCCTGGGCCCTTTCGGCCCTGCCCCACATGCCACTCTGTCCCGGCTGCGGTGACAGGAACGTGATCTAGTATTTCGGTGTCTTTGACGGCATTTGCAGGGTAAATCACCCACCTCGCAGGAGCCCTGCCAGGACGCCGCTGTAAAGAGCACGGCCGAGATGGACTAAAGGGAGCCCAGCCATGCCTAGATGCCCCCTCAGGCGTGAGAGCTATTCGGTGGATCTTTGGCAGTTTTTGAACTGCTAGTCCCTTTTTTTCCACAACATGGCTAAACATTCGTGGGTCGCATAGTTGGTCCCATAAATATTTGAGCAACTCTTCTGTGCCAAAGTCTGCCCAGATCAGAGGCGGGAAGAAGCTCAGCACCTGGTCTGAGCGCCGAGTCTGGTGGGACTCGGGGAGCAGGGCTGGAGGACTGGCAGGTGTAGATTTGACTCTTTTATCACGGAGGATTGCTCAGGATTTCCTTCCAGCTGACGTTCGACAGTAGGTTTAAGTGCATGAAGTCCCCTCCCTCATTGCCTGCCATGTAAAAGTCGAGCTCCCAAGCACAGTCTAGACGCTCCTCTGCAATTTGGAGGGTGCCTGCCGCTCCAGGTTCAACGGCCTCCTTCTCAGACCTGGGACTTGCCGGGCTCGCAAATTCAGAGGATTTGAAGGTCCCAAATGTTCCATGCTTTGCCTAAAATACCTTTCTCTCCCTGACAGCTTTGCTTCTAGACCTTGGGCCTGTGTGATCCCTCAGAAGTATCTGCAGGGTCAACCCTGCCTGCAGGGGCCAACACGTGGTATGTGCTAGAGACCTCTGAACAACTACCCTGTTGGCTTGTCACTGCCTATGGCTAAGTCTGCTTTCTCTGGCCCAGTGTGGTGATGAGGCTTTCTAGGGATTCTGGAACAGCTGGGCTTGAAGCATGGCTCCACACTCTGGATCTGGATCTTGTATAACCTCTGTTTCTCAGTTTTCTTGTTTATAAGGTGGGGGTGATATTAGACCCTCTCCTCAGAGGACTTCTCTGAGTGTTACATAAGAGGACACGTGCAGTGCCCAAGGTGATGATAACAACGGACAGCTATGGCATGCCAAGCCCTGTTCTAAATATTTGAAGTGATTTAACTCTTGATCTTCAAAACAGCCCTGTGGAAGTGATACCGTTATTATCAACATTATCATTTTGCAAATGAGGAAACCAGACTACAGAGGACCCGAGTGACTTGACAGGGTCATGCTGCCGGTCAGGAATGGTGTCAGGATTTGAACCCAAGCTGTCTGATTGCAGAGATCACACCATGCAATGTGCCTCTCAGGAGGACCTCAGGAAATGCCTGTCATCCTTCATGAGGACAGGTCCCAGCCCAATGACTAGTGCTGGAGGAAAGGTAAGTGCTCTAACAATTGTAGACCTCCGATGATCTTTCCACGCCCCTGGCTTTTGCACTTAACTTTTAACAGGCCATCTGCTTCCAGTCTGCTGACGAGCTGACGTCCAGGTCAGTGTTAGTGCACTGCCATCTTCAGGAGGCTTGACAGGCAGGCTGACTCACTCAGCATGGAGTAACTGAGCACCCCTGAGGGGCTGAAGGCTGGAAAGTGAAGTTCCTGTGGGCTTCCATGCCGTGGAGCCCCCAATGAGCCCCCTGAACTGCTGGCAGAGAGGCAGCAGAGGGAGAGGCAGGTCCTAGCTGGTGCTCCAAAATGATCATCTGCTTCTCACAAGCCTCCTCATCCATCAAGCTGGCAGCAGGCAGTATTGTGTTCATACTGGTGCAGTACCCTGAGGCACCAGAGACACAGCATTTGGTCAAACACTCTTCCTGGTCTCATGGGTTTTCCAGTCCAGTGGGATAAACAAGTAAATAAATAAGCATTCAGAGAATGGTGGAGAAATTAAGCAGAATGATGTAATAGAGTGACTTGGAAATTACTGATGGCTAGAGGTCTCCCAAGAGGTAATGTTTGCATGGGCCCCAAATGAAGAGAAAGTATGCACGTGAAAGCCAGGGACAGAATGTTCTGCACAGAGAGAATAGGTGTGAGGGATCCGGAGTGCGTGTGAGTTTGGTGTGTTCCAGAAACAGAGCCGGGGTGGCTGGGGCAGGGTAGGGGGAGAGGCACCAGGCTTGCCTTTGGTTGAGTCACTTCCTCTTTCTGAATTTCAATTTTATCGCCTGTAAAATGGGGGTAATTTTACTTTGTTAGTGTCTAATTAAGGGAAAAAAAACACCCTAGGTATTTCAAACAGAAGGACTTAAATACAGGGCATTGTTTACAGAGGTGTTGGGAGGGCAGGAGGCACCGGGGGTGATGAGGATGAGGGCCCCGCGGACCAGGGCCTGGAGGGAGCAGCTTTGGCCCCTAAGGCTGAAGGAGCAGAAGAAACATGAGTGTTTCTCGGGAAACTGAGGTTCCTGCTGCAGCCTGGGCAGGAGTGGGAGCGGCAGTCCCTGGGGGCTCTGCTGACACCACCACTGCTGCCTGGGTGCCTCCAGAACGCTGCCGGGATGGCTCCTCCTCCCTCCCATCTTCTGAACTCCACCCCCTACCACTGCCTCCCTTTGGCTGTGTCAGTTGGCAAAGGGGGTCTGGGAAATCTCACTGGTAGGCTTCCATTGCTGGCCACAGAGAAGGGTCTAGAAAGGTAAGTGCGGGAAGAAGGCAGCCGCATCATTTGCCCACCAGCTGCCTTGCAGGGCCTTTTTGAGAAGTAGAAGTGCATATATACTCAACAAGTTCTGCATGTTCTTATGCTTCATAGCACATAACAGGCATTCAGGAAGGGAAAACCTTCCAGAAATATATCTCTGGTATACTATTGCTACACAAACGTTTGAACTTAACGATTAAAAGAATCAAAACAGCATTTTGAGGATAGAATTTTAATTCTGAATGGGTAATGCAGTCACGTGGTGTAAAATTCAAGTCATCTTCTCTCACCCTAACTCCTGCTTCCGGAGCCAGCATGGCACCTCTCCTGCGTACCTGCCACGTGCAAGCCAGACACAGGCAAGTGTGCACATTTGTTAGAAATGACAGTTCTCCTTTGCCCAACCGGGGTGTACTGTCCCTGCGCTACACTGTCTTGCAGGTCGCTGCCAGCACACGCCTGAGTGGTTTGAACAGTGCATGGCATTCCGTGGCCACGCCAAGATGCTATTAGCCAGTTCCCCAGTGGTCTGCCATGTCAGAGTGTTGCAGTCAACACATTTACACAACTTCTTGGTTTCCCATGTGCACATAGTCCTGGGAGATAATTTCCTGAAGAGAGCTTGCTGAGTCAAAGGGTATTTTGATGAAGATTGCTGAACCGCCCCCCACTCCACCTGTCTCCTCCAGCTTCCCGCCATGTTCACCATGCCACTGAGGGGCAGAGACAAGCCTCCCTCAGAGCTCTGTCTGGAAACCTGGCCCGCAGATGCCATCATGCCAGTGTGTTTCAAGGTGGCTTGGTGCACAGCAATAGGAAGCTGAAGCAGCCCCTTCCTGAAACCCAAGGGCAGACATTCTCCACTTGGTGAGACAAAAGCTGGCCTAACAGTGCTGAGCAGAAGCCCAGTTGCTCCCAACCGCAACCAGCCAGTGTCCTCCAGGCTGTCTCTGGGGAGCCATGTCAGCACCCCACCTTGCACACACCAAGGCCCTGTGTGTGTGCACAGACAGTGCTCTGATGCACACCTGCTGCCAAAAGATGACACAGTTGGCATGGTTGTATCGCATGCATTAGGGGAAGGTGCAGATGGCCCCAAATTTAGTGTTCTCCTGGAGGAGACCAGTAGCAGTCAACAAGAGCAGTGAGCCCGCCAGGCAGTCACAGAGACTTATGGGAGATGTGTCACTTGCTCATTTGTCACCAAACCTTGTTGAGCATCTGGTCTGTGCCAGATCCTGGAAGAGCTCTGGTGATAGAGTAATAAACAGATGAGGCCCCTGCCTTCCATCAGCCCATGTGGCCAGCCCCTAATTCAGGGTTGGGGGAAGAACACAGAGCAGGGGTGCAGAAGGGTGACATGGGGGTTTCAGTTTCAATATTGGTAGGGTCCTGGACAAAATGGGCCAAGGTGGTCATGCCAGGGCGAGCAAGGCTTGATAATACTGGTGTCTTGATAGCCCACCTACCGCACATGCTGCTGTCACAAGCTGGAGAGGTAGATGAGACAATTAGAATTTTGATTTCACAGACTTGGGCTGGAGCTGGGGGCTGGCTAGAGAAATAGAGAAATTTAGGATATTCCCAGGACTTAAAGTAAACTCTTTTCATTTGCCAGGGCTGCATAACAAAGTACCATAGACTAGGGGGCTTAAATAACAAATTAATTTTCTCATGATCCTGGAGGCTGGAAGTCCAATATGAAGGTGCCGTCAGGGTGAGTTTCTCCCGAGGCTGTGAGGTTCACAGATGGCCACCTTCTCTGTATGTCATTCCCCTGGGTGTGTATCCCTGGTGTCTGCTGTGTGTCCAGATTTCCTCTTCTAAGGAAGACACCAGTGCGGTGGGTTAGGGCCCACCCCTATGGCCTCACTTACCTTCTTGCTTCTTGAAAGAACTTGGCTCCAAAGATAGTCACATTCTGAGGTACTAGGGGTTAGGACTTCAACATACAAATCTGAGGGGATACAACTCGGCCTGAACACTCTCCCCATTTGCACTGCGACCACAGAATGAGGTAAGGCTCCACACACTGCCCCCACAGTGCCGCTGCCACCTCAGCCTAGCAGGAGGTGGACGGTCAGAGAAAGTCTTGTCCCCAAAAGGGACAAGAACAATTGCTCTGGGTGCCCTGGGCTGGGTGCAGGGACTGGTGAATGGCTACACATAGAGGGTTCTAAAGAGAGGCCACACTGGTGCCCGAGGTGGTGGACACAGCAGCAGGCCTGTGCTGGAGCCAGCTGCACTCCCCGAAGGAGATGGGAGCGAGGGGCTGACACTATATTAAATTCTGTCCTGCCCTAGGGGACACTTAGAGGGGCAAAGGGCCCCTATCAGCAGGGTGGGCCACCAGATAATTAGGGGTTGAGAAGAGGGCCAGAAGGCCGGCTGTCACAGGAAGCAGACCCGGAGGGCCACAGTGCAGGCGCTGCAGAGCAGGGCCAGCAGACCTCACACTAAGGCAGACGCTTGTGCGCCCGTGCTCCGAGCAGCACTCTTCACAGCCACAGGAAGGCCGGGCCACCCAAATGTCCACCTCGGAGGAACAGATAAAACAGGGTCCATCCACTCCACACAGTGGGCTATTACCCAGGAACAGGAACGAAATTCTGACACATGCTGTGTTATGGATGAACCTGGAAAATATGCTAAGTGAATATAAGCTGGTCACAAAAGGAAAAACTGTATGAGTCCATGTATGTGGAATGCCCACACTAGGCACATCCATAGAGACAGAAGTAGACTAGTGGTTGCCTAGGGCTGGGCAGGGAGATGGGGAGTAGACTCCTGGGGACCAGGTTTTTTTGAGTAAAGAAGATGCTTTGGAACTAGGTAGAAGTTGCTATTTGTGCCAGACCCTTAGTCCATGCTTAATATTTTGTCTTTAAATGGATTCACTCTTTGAACACTGAAATGTATTTATTTAAAAGAGAGACTCTACATGACTATCTAAGCGGAATGTCTGTATCATGTACACATAGCTGCAAAAATAAATATAATGGAAACAAAGGTTATTACGTTTTAGTTAGATATCTCACCATTTCCCTAAACCTCCCTCAGAAAGGGAGGCACTTCCATGCTGTGTGAGGGGCTGCTGTTTAGCTCTGGGTTTTGCACCACCCCGGGTCATCTTGGCCACTTGCACTAATGTTTTTCTCTTTCCATCTGGGCCTCGAAAACATGGGCTCCTTCTTTGGGTGCCTGGAACCTGAAAATGGACTTCGCTGCTGCCATGACTGCCTGGATGTCTCCCAGAAAGGATCCAGGGAGGACTGGGGATACACCAGGAAGCTTTCAGGCCCACGTCAGGAGGGAGGGATTTCCGTCCTGATTCTGGCACCAAGCCAGCTAGGGAACTTTGTTATTCATTTATTCAACAAATATTTATTGAGCATTTCCTATGTGCCAGACACAGTTTTAGCCATAAAGAAGATGGGTGTGGTCCTGCCCTAGTGGAACTCTACCTGTAATGGCAGGAGTTGGTCTAACAAGCAAGGAAACAAGAAAATTCTAAGTAGTGATTAAGGATCAGAATAAGATGTGGTAATGGGATAGAGAGTGCCCAGGGAGGCAACATTAGATAGGGAGGTCAGGGAAGGAAACATCTGCCTTTCCTTCTGCTTGGAATATGGTTGTGATACCTGGAGGGAAAGCACCCATTTTGTGACCTTGAAACAAGCATGAGGGTGACCTTGAAAAAACCACATACTGAGGGTGGTGCAGATGGAAGATGAAAAGAGGCTGGGTCTTCAGCGACATCACTGCACCACCACACGAGCCCTGGACCTGCACTCTCCAGACCTCATGATATGTAAGGTAAGTGAGATGCCACTATGGATTGGTTTTTTCTAACAACTGAACACATCTAACTAAAGAGACTTGAGTGACAAGGAAGATTAAATTATGGTACTATCTGGACGTAGAGAGAACAGGTGCAAAGACCCTGAGTGAGAACAAGCTCAAAGGATTTGATGAACAAAAGCAGAGCCTGCGCAGCTGAGATGTGATGAGCTGGAGGGACACGGTGAGAAGGGGCTGCGCCAGGGCCCTGGGTCTTACCCTCGGTGCGATGGGAGGGCACTGGGGGGTGGGGAGTGAGGGAGAGACATGGTCTGATTGAGGTTTCAGGAAAATCTTTCTGGCTTCTGTGTGGAGAGCAGCCCACAGGGGGCAAAAGAGCAGTCGGGCACCAAAGGATGGTGGGCCCTGGCCTGGTTGGAGTGGCCAGAGTCTGGGGCCGTGTGTGTGCACAGATACCTGGACATAAAGGACCCTCCTCCACCCAGACAGCCCCCCAGTCCAGATGCTGGCCCTGCTGCTTGTCAGCTGTGGGACTCACACCGTGACCTCAGGGCCTCAGACCTACCCGTTTCTCTGTCTTACTGACCCCATGTGGCCCAGGACACCATTCTCTCTCACCTCAGATCTGCCATGGCCACCTAACCTGCCTTCCTGTCCCCAGTCTCCACTCTCCAGCCACAATAATTCTATTTTTTTTTCAGTGTGTCAAGAAGAACTTTTATTACTTTTATAATAGGCTCTTATGCTTTCTTGAGTTGAAGAATGAACTTCACACACACTCACGGTAGGAGAGCAAGGCAGAGGCTTCTATTTAGAGATAAAGCGAGAGGGCAGAGCTCCCAGCTCATACCAGGAGAGGACAAGAGAGCCCCACACAATAATTATTTTAAAACAAATGTGGCCACACACTTCCCTGGTTAAGGCCCTTTGCTGGCTCTCCACAGCCCTCAGCAATAAGTAAAATGCCCGGTAGTTTAACAAATAGGCTGAACAATGCTGCTGAGGTTGGCTACAGTGTGAGGTGGGCTCTCCCTCACAGCAGCTGGGGCAGCGGTCTCTCACCGGGGATTCAGAGACCTGGGTCATCAGTCTGGTGCCCCACCACTCCCCTTCCCTACTGGCCAGCATAAGGGGAAGCTGGCAGTGCTGGGAAATGCAGCCCATGTGTCCAGGACAGGAAATGGAGTTTTGGTGAGCTACTGAGTCTCTGCCAACAGTCTGTTCCCCCTTCCCCACTCACGCCGCACCCTTTCTGCGCCAGGGCCCCTGTCTCTTCCAGATGCACCATGTTCTCCGTCAGCAGCAGCCTGGGATCTAGAAGTAAAATCCAAGTTACTGCCTCCTCTGAACCTGGAGGGACAGATTAGGCTCAGGGGAGGCTCTCATTAGGAAAAGGGAGCGTGGGACACAGCCTGCAGCAGGGCTGGGCCCATGGCCACAGGGCCAAGGGGCACATGGGTGAGGACTCATGCCCTGGTGTGGCCCAGACTCTGCTCTCTGGGGGTGACCACCCTCATCCAGTTTTCCCTGTGGCCACATCTGAGGAGGGGGCTGCACACTTTGCAGCTCCTTGCCTACTCACCAATGTGTGACTTCAGGAGCTAAGCCACAGGCTCATGGCCTCTTTGGCAGTGTGATTCCCTCCAAAATTTAGGGAGTTTCCCTTCCAGTAAGTTCTGTGTACTGCACTGAGGTTCTTTTCTAATACAGCTTTTGAGCAGCTTTATTTCTGTGCTTCCTCCTCCCTTGGTCTGTTTCTGTCTTAGTTTCCTGACACTCCTGTCAGAGCCTCTCAGACAGCTGGAGGGCCTTAGCGGTCATGTCCACATTGCCTCAGGGCTGAGGCTTTGTCTGTAGAGCTAAGTAAGCTTTAATGGGCCTTTGTTGCTTAAAACCTTTAACAGTCTGAGTTCCTGCTCTTTGGGGTGGGGCCCAGTCACAGGTGCCTTTTCTAACACAGAGGCCTCAAACCCTTTCTTGCCCCTTTCTTCTGTTTGCAAACTGTATGCTGCTGGCAAACTTGGTATCACTCTCTTTTACCTCGCTATAAAGTGAAGGAACAGCAGCACACACATTAGTGTTCAGCTTGTTCCGACCACTTTTCCCTGGAGCCACAAGCGGGTAGGCCTCTGGTCTGCCCCCAAGGCATTGCAGGTTCGGCTTTAACAAACATTTTCCCCTGCACTCTGGTCTCTCCAACTTGCCACTTTGCAGTGTCTATGTCCATGTTCCCAAAACTACGTATTTCAGGTTGAAGCACCATACTTAAAGGCATTACTACCATCTGGCATAATGGACCCCAAGTTGTAGTATGCTTACCACACTGTGGAAATATATTTATTCCTTGCTCACCGAATAAGCCAAAACGAGAGTTTGGTTTTGGCAGGTGGCTTCTGCATGCAGCCATTCAGCCAGGAGGTTCACCAACCCCAAAGCCTTGGCACTGGCTGCATCTGGCATGAGTGGGAAAGACAGGGCCTGGGAGGAGCCTGCCTCATTTCCAAGCACATTCCATTGGCTGAACTCTGACCCAGGGTCATGCCTGTGTCAAGAGAGGCTGGTAGGTGCAGCTGTGACCATGGAAGCAAGTGGGTTGGTAGCAGCCTTGACTGTATCTCCTGGCCCTCATCACTTGCCTGCCTACCTCTCCGGGCTCACTTCCTGACTCCCAGTTCCAGCCACGCCCAACTTCACAAGATGCGAGAAGCTATCTTACCGTGAGGCCTTTGCTCATGTTTAGTCTCCCAGAGCCCCCTTCCCCCTGCTGTTCCGTCCGTTCATCTGTCTGTCTATCTGTCTGGCCACCCATCCAACAAATATTGTTGAGCATTAAATATGTGCCAGGCACTGATCTGATCTGTGGATATTGAAATGATTTGGGGCTGGTATGTATTGCAGACAACAGATAATAAGGTAAAATAAAACAGCCATGTGTAATGGAAGAAGAAAGCAATGATTGGAAAAAACCCAGCAAGATAAGGGAATCAGGAGTTGGAGGTGGCAGTGTCAAGGGGCTGGGATCTGGGAAAGGCAGGCTACCGGTAAGGGGACAGTTGGGCACAGCTCTGAAGGAGGTGAGGGAGGGAGACCTGAGGTGCTTTGGGAAGAGGAAGAGCACACGCAGAGGCCCTGAGGTGGGCGCGGTTCTGCGGGTATGAGATGTTGCTGGGAGGCTTGTGTGGCTGGAGAGCGGTGAGCAGTGAGGTCAGAGCCTATGGGCCTATGGGCTGATCTCTTCACAAAGCCCACCTTCCAGCTCAGCTACCTCTTCTTCAGGAGGGCCTTCCAGGGCCCCTAACGCTGGGGTGGGCACCTCACCTGTGCACCAGTACAGCCTTCTTACTGGGTGTGTGCTTCCCCACCCCCACCTGCACTGTGGGCCCCTGAAGGTGGAGCCCCATTGGCCCTGCTCACCCTTGTGCCTTCACTGGACATCCCATGGGTGTTTGTCATAGGCAGCAATTGGCTTTCTGGAGGGTGGTGTCTGCCTGCAGAAGGAGAGCTGCCCCATCATAGGCATGCTGGCAGATTGGAATGAGAGGGCCTGGTTTTCTGACCTGTCCACGTACTGAGTTGGCCTTTTTGTCTTAGATGGCAAGTGAGACACCAGTAGGTTTTTACTCCCCAAGACTCCTTTCTCTAGATCCCAGAGCGGCTGGAGAGGCTTACTGCTGTCCCATGTTAGTGTCTTCCCACATCTGATACGTGCCTTCACCAGCCAGTCTCCCTAATTCAGAAGTTTGCTGAATCCTATCCAGCCCAGTCTCCCACCCAAGTTCCTGATTTACCACCTGCACGTGTCCCCCTTGAGCTATGAGCTCACACCGGTGTTGGTGATGGCCCAGTACCTCCAAATATGAGCTGCTGCCTCAACAGGCATTCTGAGCAGGCTGGTGTTGGGCTCTGTCGTTCTCTGTCATGCTGGTCTCAGCGTTAGGGATAGATGGGTTCGCATTATGGCAGATGCCCCACCTCTGGAGGCAAGAATATCCCTTTTTATTTAATCCCCACTGTCTGTCTACTGGCACTCAGATCCCTTCCCCACCCAGATCAGAGAGGGACTAGGCACCTGTAGCCACATTCCCCAGAGCCCTTACTAGTGAGCAGGTGGCCATTCATTTCTGTGGATGGGAGGCAGAGGCAGGAGGCCAGAAGCAGCAAGTTCCTGGATTTGGGGTGTTTGCAGTGTCAGTGGCAGCAGTGAGCAGAGGGCAGGTGCTCCTGGGCTCCATTGAGGCAGCGAGAGGCAGCAGAAAGCAGCTGTGCGGCTGTGGACCTGGGGCCCCTTCTGCTCCGGCAGCTCTGGCTCCTCCTAACACCTGGGGCATCTCACCCTCTCATTTTTGCCCCTCCAGCCCTTACACCAGTTTTCATGACCAGCCCCCTGCACTCAACCCTGTTTGAAGCAGGGGCAAGAAACCTGGTGCAGTTTCACTTTCCTGACTGCACACGAGCAGGTATTGTTCTTGGCCAAGGAACGGCCTTTGATGAACAGTCCTTCCAGTGTAGAAACCTAGGGTCACTTATCTGGCCCGACTGGAGCACGGAAACGACCTCATTGCTCGGGGCAAATGGGACCCTGGGCGTTCACAGCTCTCAGAGCCAAAACTACTGCATTTTTTAAATTACGGTATTATTGATATACACTCTTATGAAGGTTTCACATGGAAAAACAATGTGGTTACTACATTTATCCATATTATCAAGTCCCCACCCATACCCCAATGCAGTCACTGTCCTTGGGTGTAGTTAAGATGCCACAGATTCACTATTTGCCTTCTCTGTGCTACAGTGTCTTCCCCGTGATCCCCCACACTATGTGTACTAAACAAAATACCCCTCGATCCCCTTCTCCCACCCTCCCCACCTGCCCTCCCACACCCCTCCCCTTTGGTAACCACTAGTTCCTTCTTGGAGTCTCTGAGTCTGCTGCTATTTTGTTCCTTCAGTTTTGCTTCGTTGTTATACCCCACAAATGAGGGAAATCATTTGGCACTTGTCTTTCTCCACCTGGCTTATTTCACTGAGCATAATATCCTCCAGGTCCATCCATGTCATTGCAAATGGCAGGATTTGTTTCTTTCTTATGGCTGAATAGTATTCCGTTGTGTATATATACCACCTCTTCTTTATCCATTCATCTACTGATGGACACTTAGGTTGCTTCCATATCTTGGCTATTGTAAAAAGTGCTGCAATAAACATAGGGGTGCATATGTCTTTTTGAATCTGAGAAGTTGTATTCTTTGGGTAAATTCCAAGGAGTGGGATTCCCAGGTCAAATGGTATTTCTATTTTTAGTTTTTTGAGGAACCTCCATATTGCTTTCCACAATGGTTGAACTAGCTTACATTCCCACCAGTAGTGTATGAGGGTTCCTCTTTCTCCACATCCTCGCCAGCATTTGTTGTTCTTAGTCTTTTTGATGCTGGCCATCCTTACTGGTGTGAGGTGATATCTCATTGTGGTTTTAATTTGCATTTCCCTGATGATTAGCGATGTGGAGCATCTTTTCATGTGTCTGTTGCCATCTGAATTTCTTCTTTGGAGAACTGTCTCTTCATATCCTCTGCCCATTTTTTAATTGGGTTATTTGCTTTTTGGGTGTTGAGGCATGTAAGTTCTTTATATATTTTGGATGTTAACCCCTTGTCAGATATGTCATTTACAAATATATTCTCCCATACTCAAAACTACTGCTTTAAGAGCTGGGGTGAGGCCTCTTGAAGGCAAAGCTTGGGGATCTGATGGTCTGTCACCCCATCACTGTGACAGGAACCACGCCACAAAGGCTCTCATGTGGGTGGGCTGCCGGGGCCTCTGCAATCAGCAGGAAGAGACTCGGATCTAGCTCAAGACATGGGTAGGAAACTGGAGAGCATCTCCTGACAGCCAGAAATGAATCTCTTTAATATCTGTGGCTGTGAGACTGACTCAACTGCAAATGTGACCTTGAACTTGATCCGGCAAGTGGCAAAGTCACATGACTCCACAGCCTCAGCTGACCTCTGATGTGCAATTTAGGGTGTTTGTTGACTTGGGAGGAATGGGACCCTGAGAATAGTACAGAGACATCTGGGTGAACTTAGGCAAATCTGAGAATCCTCAACTGTGGAAGAGACAATGTGAGCAGTTGGATGGCCCATCTCGTTGCCATACCATGCTGGCTGCATGGGCGGTACGGGCTGGAGGAGATGTTATCTCCACATCCACTGGGATCTCTGATGGGCCCTGTACCTTGTAGTTCAGGATGGAACCCATCTCAGGCTTCCAAATGAGCAGAAAGGTTGCCAAAGTGCCATCTGTGCATTGCTTTCCAAGGCCATCTGTCGCCTGAAGTGGACATGAGACCTCCCGACACTCAAGTGTAGCTCATCTCACCGAGAGGGCAGGAACTGTGTGTGGATCCTGGTCCCCTCACCTTCTGGCCCCATGGGCTGCCGCCTAGAGCCTCCCCGCCAAGCCTGTTTCCTTGTCTGTAAAACAGGCCTAGGAACCAGGATCCCATAAACTGCTGCACCAATCAGCTGGAGAAGCCTGTGCCCTAGGGGCCTGGTGACTGCTGCACCCTCTTCTGTTTGGGGTGGCGTTGTGACCTCCAGGGTGGGGGCCAGGAGGAAGCTATCCCACTTGGGGTCCCTCTTGTCCCAGGCAGCCAAAACGCAGCCCTCAGGCTGGGCCAGGATGCTCTCACACTCCTGTGTTTTGGGAACGTTTGCAGGGGCTCAGCCCTGGGGACTGCATGGGTGCCCTGCCGCCTTCTGCTGGACCACAAGCCTTGGAGAAGGCTGAGGGGCAGAGGGACAAGTTCAAGAGCAGCGGTGGATGTGACATGACATGACAGTGCAGTTCTTCCTGGTAAATCCTGTCCAGGCAGTGGGCGGCCCACTGCTAAGAGTGTGGCCATGGCCTCTGGAGGAGGTGGGAGCCATGGTGCAGGGAAGGGATGTGGCTGGGCATGCACAGCAGAGCCCCAGAGCCCAACACCTGCTGTCCTGCTGGGAGGCCTCGGCCAAGCCCGGTGCCTCTCGAAGCCTCGCACTCCCTACCTGAAAGTGGGGCTGACCACCAGGGCAAGGGATGGGAGGAGAGCCCCTGCCAAGCTTGCTGTTTCCCCTGTGCTCCACCCCATGGCTCCTGAACCTCCACTGCCTGGCTCCTTGTTGGTAAAAGCTAAAAGGGGCCAATGATCAGACTGTGGTGGGGCTGGGGCCAGCCGGCATGGGGACAACAGTCCCTGGCTTGCAGGTGCCCACTGTGCCTTTTCTAGAAGCAGTCCTGGAGCCGGTGTGCTAGGCCATATCTTTTATTGAAACGTACATCATGCAATCTGTTTAGGCGTTTGAAAGATAACAAAGGGTGTGGGTCTGGAGACAAACCTGGCCCAAACACCACCTGGAGCAGGTCCTGAGTAGGAAAGGCACATAAGTTACCATCTATTTTGACCAGGCAGGAAAGAGACACACAAGTGAGACATGACAAGAGAGCCCGTGGCCTTTGGGGGCTACTGGGAGGGGGCCCCAGGTGGGGTTGGCGGTGTCCCCCTGCCCTTGCCAGTGGTGTGAACTGGTCCCTGTGGCAGAGAAAGGGCTCCTGGAGCATCCCGGGGTGAGTGTGGGTGAGGCTTGGGGCCCCAGACAGGGTAGCACCAAGAGCAGGCCAGTGGCCATGGAGTCAGGCATACAGACTGAGGTGGGCTTGGGGCTGCAGGGGGTGTCTGCGGCAGACCAGGGTGCCTGCCTGGGAGAGCAGGCTATGGCTGTTGCCTGAGGCTCTGCTGGAGCCTGAGGGCCAGCCTGGCCCCAGCAGCAGAGACCCCTGTAGTGATGGCAGCCCAGGTCACAGCTGCAGGGCCTGGGGACAGGGGTCCCTCAGATCCTGTGCTTCTCCTGGTTCAAGTACCGGTGTGTATGCCGGCTGGGCTCAGCGAGTCCCCTGCTCTTCAGACACGAGCGCAGGCTGGGGACAGGGACAGGGCTGCTCTTTGCCCCTCTGTGGCCTGCTTGCACGGGGGGCCTCCCCTGAGGTCCCATGGGCAGGTTGGGAGGGTGCCAGGGCAAGCACCCTCCTGCAGCTGGCTCACCTCCCCTGTAGGCTGTGGAGGAACAGCACTAGCTTGCTGTGGGGTCTGTGCTTGAACTTGGGGAGGCATGTGTGGATGGGGATGGGGTGGTCCTAGAGAGGGAGGGAAGGGGGTCCTAGGATGGTGAGGAGGGACCAGGCCCAGGCCCCGGCCTGTCTGTCCACTTGGGCCTACAACTCACTCTGCTTCAGTAGGACACCCTGGGGCCTGACCAGGCCCAGCAGCTGAGCCCGCTTCCTGACAGCCACTTCCAGGCCCACGACACACAGCACAGTGGAGGCCCAGGGGCTTTCCGGGCCCCCCACAATAGCCCTTTGCAGATAGAGCTGAGGAGCACAGTGGGAAGGCAAGGGGTGCCCTCGGCCTTCTGGCAAGTTCCTGAGGCCAGAGGGGAGCTAGGCATGGGCCATGGGAGTGGGTGGAGTGCTAAGGACGGTGACTCTCTGGGGCACAGGGACCCCCAGTGGGCAGACGGCCAGGCCTGTGTGCACATGCAGATGACATATTCCTACCACTGGGTGGGGAGGTGTCTGTGTAAATGCCCGGGGTGGGCCCAGCTGTAGCCGGGCAGGGGCTGGGGGAGCTCAAGGGTGACACTGGTTGGTGAGAGAAACAGGCAGCCGCAGGCCAGTTCCCGCCACCAGTCAGACAGTGGTGCCCCCAGCACCCATACCTCCCAAGCCCACCCCAGCCGGAGGCCTGCAGGAGCACGTCACCCCCAGGGATACGCTGTCAATCAGGGCCTCAGCTCCACAGGGAAGCAGGCATGGATGTGGCCCTTTGGAGAGCGGCACAGGGAGGCAGGACCCTGGGCCCTCAGCAGTCTCCAAAAGGAAGCTCCCAGGACCCAGAGTGTACCTCGCAGGCCATTACCGGAAGGCAGATCTTAGGGGGGCCCTGGGACCCCACTGGCTCACCACCGGGAGAGGGGCTCTGACGGCTGGTGGCCCCACAGGAAACCCCTCTGCAGCGATGCCTCTTCCTCTTGGGTGGTGAGGGAGATTTTCTGAGGACAGTTTGCCTCCCAAAGGGTCTTCGCTGAGAAAGCCCACCGAGAGGGTGGTCATGAGGCCATCGGGGCGTGGGGGTCCCCGGTGCTGGGGCCACACCTGGAGCTGGCTCCCGGAAGTCGGGGGAAACACTGAGGGCAGCTCTGGGGCACAGGGACGTTGATTTCGGCAGAGCTGACAGACAAGGAGGCAGGGAGTTCAGGGAATGGATACCAAGGAGGGGACACCCAGCACCCTCTCCAGCAGCCACCCGACTCAGCGTCCCGAGTGTGTGTGTGCACTTGCATGTGCACAGTCGAACCTGGACTGGTGCCCAGTCTGCCCATCACAGGCCTCACACATCGGGGCTGCCCCTTGCTTTGGCCAGCCCCCTCATGGCACACAAGTCACAAGGGAAGGGGCAGAGCCTGTGGCAGTCACGGCTGGGGGCTGCATCCCTCGGAGGTTGGCACACAAGGTGTCTTATTGCTCATCTTGGCTTGGGGAGCACCCTCCTCATCTACAGGATAGACGCAGACCTAGGAGATGGCAGCAGGCAACCAAATCATCTTCCTGTGATCACAGAGCAGATAACAGCAGGTGGGGCCCAGATGGGCCACAGGGCCGCCCTGTCCACACTCCGGTCCTGGCCACAAAAGGCCGCAGAGGCCTCTTGAGAAGCCGGTGTCTGCAGAGCGGGAGCTGCCGGGACCTTGGCCACCCAGCCTCCCCTTGCCACAGCAGCTGGACCACTGCCCATCCTTGCCCGGCTGCCTCCAGAGGCCACAGATGAACATCCTTACAAAAATAACTCTGACTCTGCTCCCTGTGGGGACTGGATTTCCTGAGAGCTCACAGAAGGCCGGGCGAAGGCCACGAGGAGAGGTCTGCATGGAGCGCCCCCGCCCCGCAGGGCCAGGGTTATGGCTGCAGGTGCTCCAGGTACTGAGGCAGGGGGTTCTCCTTGACGTACTTCTGGATGTACCAGCACGTGAGATGCGCCTTCAGGCCCTCCTCCACCACGAAGTCCAGGGCGGCCTGGCAGCAAGGGCAGAGAGAAGAGCAGTCAGTGTGGGACCTGCAGCCTGGGCTCCCTGTGGCCCGGCGGCCGCCTCCCTCGCGGCTCCCTCTGAGCCACCTGTTCTCTGTTGTGCAAGAGGCAGGGAGGTGCTGTCATCACCCCTGCACTTCAGTTGGGGAAACGGAGGCAGAAAGCTTTGGTAAAGTGCCTGAGACCACACAGCGTGGAAGTGAATGAGGACTGGGCCCAGGATTGGAGTCGGGGGCAGTCTCCACATGGGCAGCCGAGGAAACCCAGCAGCAGTGCGGCCCCAGCTCTGAGCGTCCTGCACGGCGTCAGGCAGAGACGGAACCGGTCACCCTCTATCCCCGCTGCGTCTCTGTCCCACACCCCACCCACGAGGCCTGTCTCTGCAGTGCACCGCCCTCCCTGGTCTCGGGGCTTCCATGCACAGACGGCTACTACGGCCCCCTTCCATCTCGTCCTTCATGTGGTGGCTCGTTGAATACCTCCCCCTGGGGCCTTCTCCTCCTTTCTCTGTCAGGCGTGTCCCAGGGCTCCCTGCACCCAGTGGAGGTCACACTTAGTTACTAGAGGGGCCCCAAAGCCAGTTGTGGGGGAAGCAGTGGGGGCACCAGTGGGTGGTCTTTGTGGCTCCAGTCATTATCTCCCACGAGCTAGGAGGGGGAGAGCAAGCGCCTGTCTGGTGCACTCCCTGCCCCCGCCAGGCTCTTTGCAGGATGCCGTGCATACAGGTGGTGTCTAATGCTTGCTGATACAAAGTGGAAGACTGATGTAGCACCTTTTACTGAGCACCTAGTAGGGCCTGGCTGGTGTGAGCCTCTACCCCACATGCCTGAGGTGGCCTTTGGGCGTCTCAACAGCCACACCCTGTCCCAGTGACAACCTACCACCTGAGACCCTCCCTAGTGACAGGATGCCTGTCTATTCTCCCAGTCTGCAGAAAAGAAAATGAAGGCCCAGAAACTGTCATGGGAGGCCACAGGGTAAATGACTTGTGCCTCAGCAGGCAGGGCCCAGGGGAGCCACAGGCAGGGCCCCAAGCAGATCACCTGGCTCCTGCGTGAGGGGGGGTGCCCACCTCCACAGCCCACCCCCTCACCCAGGGCAGGGACTCTGTTTCCTCATCCACAACATAGGACGGCTGCTACTGAAAGTCGCACTCCCTCCTCACCTCTGTGCTGGGCCTGGGCAGCACCGGGTGGACGGTGGAAGATGAGTGGGGGCTCAGGGCGGGGATGGAGGTGGGAAGATAGGCAGGGGGAGGAACCCAGGCCACTGCAGGCAGCAGCTCCCTCACAGCCCAAACCTGCAGTGGAGTGATGAAGGGTGGGTTGTGGGGCAAGAGCCACTTGAACGTTTATCCACTTTGCACAGGGTTCCCTAAGCACCTGTCATGTGTGCTGGGGCCTGGCCAGTGAGCTCCTGGCCCACAGGAGGCGACTGTGGCCCTGGAGGCTCACTGCACAGAACCCTGGGCCTGGGCCCAGAACCGCCACCACCAGCCTGAGAGAAGCGGTGGGAGGCACATGGCTCTAACAATAGCTCTTCCTCACTGCAGCCTGCTGGCAGGTGGGCACCCCCTGTGTGCTGCCAAGAAACAGGCCGGGATCGGCCCTAGAATGTGGCTCTGCTTGGGGTGGGATGGTGACCCCGCCGCCTACCTTGGCGAGGTGCTTGGCGATGCCGCGCCCGCGGTAGGCGTCAGGGACCTCGGTGTGCTGCAGGTCCACGGTGCGCTTGCCCACGTACTCGTAGAGCAGGACGGCCCGATCGTGACATCCTGTGGGGGAGGGGGCGGCTGAGTGAGGTCCTGCGGTCAGGTGCTCGGCTCAGGCCCTTGGAGCGAGGCGCCAGAGCTGGGTCCTGAATAACCTATCTGTGCCTCAGTTTCCTCACCCGCACGTGGGGATATCATGAAATGCTCCTCCTGGAGTCTGGAGGGTTACATGAGGTAGTCTCTGAAGGCGCCCAGAGCAGGCCCTAGAACACCCCAGGTCCCACAAAGGCCTCTGCTGTTGGGGTCTGTCATGGCACCCCAAGGCCCCCAGCACCCCTCTACCACTCGGCTTCTGTGTCCCCACCTGAGTACACTCCTGAGCTCTGGGAGTCCCTGGCCCAGTGCCGGAAGCACAGCAAGGCTCAGCAAGTTCCAGCTAAACCCCAGCCCGAAGGGACAAGAGGCCACAAGATGTGTCGGGACCACCTGCTGACCCTGCGGAAGATCAGAAGCAATGCTGGCCTTTGGGCCCTCTCAGGCCTGACCTCACCAGTCCACCCAAAATCCTGTGGGGAAAACATTTAACCGAAGTTCAACCACCAGTCTTTAGTTCCGCATCCATCTGTATGTCCATTCAACTACACACATCCATCCATCTACCCCCTCACACGCCTACTCAGCCATCTACCCACCCAGCTGTCCATCCATCCATCCACCCACCCATCCATCCATTTCACTCAACAAGTGTTTATGGAGCCCCAGGCACTACTTCAGGTCCTGGGGACACAGCCATCAACAAGCTGGACAAAGAGCCCTGCCCTCATGGACCTGGAAGGGGAGACAGAAAGAACAAGGAAGGCAAGTTGATGTGTAGCATGGCAAGGGTTGGGGGCAGGGACGGAAGGAGTGCCGGGTAGGGACAGGAAGGAGAGGGAGCCGGCCAAGCTGCGTGCTGCCGGGGGAACAGCGTTCCATGCAGAGGGAGCGGCCAGTGAAAAGTCTCTGAAGCAGGAGGGGGTCTGGCGCATCTGAGGGACAGTGAGGAGTCTGGGGTGGTTGCGACAGACTGGGGGAGGGTGGAGATGAGGGAAGGGACGGGCAGGTCTTGCAGAGCCTCTTAAGCCACCGTGAGCTGGGACACACATAAGGGTCCTTGGCAGAGGAAGGACAGGATGTGACCTGGGGTTTCACAGGATCCCTCCAGCTGCCAGAGAACAGAGTGGGGGCAGAAGCAGGGACACCAGTGAGGCGGTTGCTGCACTAGTTCGGGTGAATGACAGTTGAGGACCCAGGACAGGCAGTGGGGTGTGAGGAGGGGTCAGACACTGACTGTTTTTAAGGTGTAGCCAGCAGATTCGCTGAGATGGCTTGGGTGTGGTAAGCGAGAGAAAGAGTTGCTGAACCAGGGTTTATCATTTCAGAGTTTTAAGTGTATGAAGGAAATAAACCAGGTTGGGCAGAGAAGGGCCATTTAGCCAGGGGTAGTCAGGGGATATCCTTCCAAGAAACCTCTGGGCTCAGAGCAGGAGAGTTAGTGGGTACAGCTAGTACAAAGGCCCTGTGGTTAGTATACACAATGCACTGACCCTAAAAGAAGATGTGTTAAAGCAAAGGGTCTTTCTATAGTTTTTAAAAGTGGACTGTATTTCATGCATCTTAGCTTTAAAGCACCATAGAGAATTCAAACCTAAATGCTGCCTGGGCACCTGGCCTGTGGGAATGGGGAAAACTGACAGGCTAAGAGATGTAAGTGACCAGTCCAGGGTCTCCAGCAAGTTGGACACTGGGACAGGGTCCAAACCCACTTAGGAGGCTTCTAGTTCTCTACAGTTCATCTCCCCGTTTCCAGATGGGAAGATAGGGATCCAGAGACCCAAGTACCACAGTGAATCCAAGGTGAGCTCCGGGCCTGCAGACCCGCAACCCCGTCTTCTCCTGCGCCACCTCCATGTGCCGTCCCCCTCCTGCCTCCAGGCTTTTGCCTAGGCAGCTCCCTTTACGTGGAACAATCCTTTCCTTCTTCAGGTCTAGATGACAGTGACCCCCAGCACCTCTTCCTCGTGGCCTGACTGTGACTCTGCCCCCTGCCCTGGCCTGGCCCCCCTGTGGCCTCCACTGCCCCTGCCCTGGCCGTGTGGAATGGAACCTGGTCCTTGGCTCTGCATCTGGGGTTAATTCAGCTCACCCAAGACAGCAGAGCAGAGATTGGGAGGGTACTTTGGGCCTGAGCAGGTCACCAGTCATGTTAGGAGCTGCCTGCCTACCCTGGCTACTTAACTACCCCAGAGCTCACCGAGGGCCTACTATGTGTCAGGTAGGGGTTCAGGTGCCGCGGATGCAGCATCCTCACGGAGGGAGGCAAACAATAGCATCACAATACCGGATTCAAAGATGATGAGTCAGACACAACACAGGAGAGAAGCAGGGGCTGCCACTGTAAGGAGGACACAGGCCTCTCTTCAGCGAAGGCCAGGATCCAAATGGAGATGTGGGGGGTGGACAGTCCAGTGGGGAGGACCACTAGGAAGGCCCTATGGAGGCTGTCTGGGGAAGAGTGGGTGGGCAGAGGCCGGAAGCCTCACTGGGGCTGGCCTGCGCCTTCGGGGAGAGGGCAGGAGGGAGCAGCTGCGGCTCCCACCGGTGGCAGGGCCGCCATGGTACAGGCCTGTGCGCGGCTCTCTCCACAGCTGAATCCTCACCAGAATCTTAGGAAACGGGCAGGGTTCTTACAGCCCCACTTACAGGTGGGGAAACTGAGGCCATAAAAGGTAGTCACATAGCTTGGCAGTGCATGGCGGTGAGCTCCCTTAGGAGGGCCTTCTGGCTGAAAGAGGAAGAGAAGGGTGTCTGGTGCCCCCAGGGGGTCATGGCTACACGGGAGGGGAAGAGCTCTCTGGCGAACCCTCCCACGGCCAGACCACCCCGAGCCTGGCTGGGGAGGGGCCAGGCCCACAGCACACCGTCTCAGAGGGCCTGGCATCCTGTCCCAGCTGTCAGAGCCCTGGTCCAGCCGCACTGGCCTCCTAGCTGTTCTGCATGCACCCCCAGCTTTCCACCACCTAGCCTTGTGGGCTGCCCCCTCTGCCTGGAACACCCCTCCCACATCCTTATCATTCAAGGCCTACCCCAAATGTCACCTCCCGAGGCCTCCCTGCCCATCAGCCAAGGGCAAGGGTGGTGCCATGAGCTATCCTCCCAGCCTGGGCACCGTGGCCATCCCATCACTGGGCCACAGGCCCTTCAATTACACTTATCTGTGCTCACAGCACTGAGCAGAGCCCCCGGGCAGAGCCTTCTCTGGCCCCGGACCTTATCTAGGCTGGGTTGAAGGAGCTGCCAAGACTCCCAAGCCTCAGAACAGCTAGTACATCATTATTTACCATCTGGGGTCTCAGGAACAAGCCAGGGCAGGGTAGGGCCCAGGGATCCAGTCCCAGTTCTGCCAGATGGGGCCAGACAGACACCTGTGTCCGAGACCTCACCTGGCCCGGGACAGTTGCTCTACTCCTCCTGGGCCTGGAAACCATACCAAGGCCGCAGATTGTAACCAGGCTTGGGAAACGTCAAAGCTGCCCCACTGACAGAGGACCCTTCCTTGGATCTCTCCCCCCCGCCCCACTCAGTTATCGGGGTGAGTGTCAACAAGAAATTGTCTGCCCTGCAGGTGGGGAGGAAGAGCAGGGGTTCCAGGTGGGAGGTTTCGGGTCCTTGCGGAGGGCACTGATGGCCACCACCTCTGCTCTGCCCTAACCAACTGATGAGAGGGCCAGTGGGTCAAAACTGTTGTACCAGTGAAGAGACTGAGGCAGAGGCAAACCAGAGCCCAGGCCTTCTGCTCCATCTGGGAGCTGAGTTAGTGAGCAAGGATGAGCGGTGCAGGGGACAGGCCCCAGAAGCACCCCGCTGGCTTTTCCGGGTGCCTGCACGTGCACAGCCTGATTTGGGGAGGCGCCACATGCTGGTGGCTCAGAGGTGGGTTAGGCAGGGGACTCAGCCTGGAGGAGCCAGGGGTGGGCAGGCCCCAGGAGTTCCCAGGGAAGTCCATCCATCCCCAGGCCCAGCCAGTCCCTTTGCTGCACCGGTCAGCCTCCCTGGACCTCTGCGCGGGATCCCTCCAGGTGGCATCATGGGGCGCTATGGGGCAGGGTGGTCCCCATGGGGTAACACGGGGCCACTCAAGCCTCCTACCTAGGCCTGGGATCTGAGTGCCACAAGACCTGCAGGTGCACTTTTAGCCTGGCTGCCTCCACAGGTGCTGCAGGCCAGAGCAGCCGCTTACTCTGGGGCCTCCATCTTCCTAACTGGGAAATGGGGGTCTAGGTGGGTGCGGAAAGCACTGGGATTCCACAGCCCCCCAGTGACCCTTCTTGCAGCGAGCAGGCACTCAGTTGTGGCTGAGGTGGGGGAGGAGGGCAGGAAGGGGACCACCCCGGCTGGGGCTCGACTCAGGCTCTACCACCTACTGGCTACGTGCCCTGGTCTCCCCCACCTGGCGTACAGAGACGTGAGCTAGCAATTAAGAATCTGCATCCCCGGCATCCCCCAGCACTCATGTCAGCAGCTCATCTGTGCCTCCAGCAACCCCTGCCCAGGACCGTAGCTGCCACTCCTTGATCTGGATGAGTGTGGGAACCACCTCCCTGCTTCTGTCCTGCCAGAGAAGCCTCTGATACCTCCACTTAGAACCTTCCCGGGCCCCGGTCTCACTCGGCGAAGCCACGTCCTCACGCTGGCTTCCACCCCTGCACCATCTGTGCCCCCAATTCCTGGCCTGGTCTGCTGGGGCCCCCTCTCCAGTCTGTGCTCCCTGACACTCTGCAGGCACCCCAGGCACTGCTGGGCCTTTGCTCTTACTGCCTCTTCCACTTCAACAGCTTCCTGCTTGCCTCCTGGTCTGTACTCAAATGCCACCTTCCCAGGGCGGCCCTTCTGGACAGCCAATTCTACACAGCAGCCCCTTCCTGATCTGGCTTCCCTCTGCCCTGCTTTCTTCCTCACCAGGCTCTTGTTTCTAGAATGCTCTACAGTTTATTGCTCAGTGTCCCTCTAGTCCCATGAGTCTCCAGCACCTAGAACAGAGCTTTGCACATGGTAGATGCTCACTAAGGACCTGGTGGAATGGATCCCAGTTCTTCCAACTCTGAGTTGCAAGACCCTGGGTGAGTCAGTCATTTCTACATGCCACAGTCTTGCCTGTAAACCAGGAGAAGCAGTGTCTCCTCACCCCACCCAGTGATGTTCTGAAGATTAAATAAGTGGTCCATGAGCTGGAGTCCAGCACCTGCCTGGAGCACAAGGACTTACATGCAGCAGCTCAAGCTCACCCCTCACCCCGAGCCGGATCCAGCTGGAAGCTCAGCAGCAGAGCTCTGCCATGCGGAAGGCCCAGGCCCAGGCCTGCCCCAAGAGCCCTGGGGCTGCCTCCCCTCTCAGCCTGCGTTACCACCTTTGAATGGGCACAACAAGCCAGGCTCCGGGGCTTGCCCTGCAGGTCAGCACACACTGTGACAGGCTGCTCTCCTCCCTGGGTGAGGCAGGGCTGGGCCGAGACACAGAGAGCCCTCTCGCAGCTTGTATACACGCCACGCCTGCTGGACCAGGGCTGCACGGCCCCTGCCTTGCAGGCTGGAGAGGAGCCGGTGGCCCCCCACTCCTCTCTGGCTTGGCTGGGGGATCCCCATTTGGGCAGTAGGTTCTGGAAGGGGCAAGTTTAGAAATACGACTGGGCACATACAGCTCTGACCATGGCCGACTCCAGAGGGGCATCGTTTGGCCCTGCTAACTTGGAAGAGAAAGAAGGAAAACCCCAAACCTCCCTTTTTGTCCTGTCTCCTGGTGTGCTTAGGGCCTCCTGAGCCCTCAAGAGAAAGAGAATCCTCTCTGGAACCTCTGAAAAGAGGACTTGAAAAGCCACGAGGCCCCTCCCTACAAGAGTGGCCAGCCTTCAGTGTTGGCCAGCTGGGCCAGGCGGGCACCAAGGCCTCTGAAGGACTCACTCCCATGGTAAAGGGACGTGGTGCTGGGTCACTGGGCCCAGGTGTGAGTTCTGGCACTTTGTGAAGTTGGGCAAGTCACTCCTTCCCTGTGGTCCCAGCCTCAGTCTGCTCATCCATAAGGGGGGTGGTGCCCACACCACAGGGGTGTTGTGACAGGGAAGTGGGGGGCCCTGAGAGACATGCATGCCACAGGCCCAGGCCATGCCCTGTCCTGACTGCCTCCAAGTAAGGTCGGATGAGGAGCCAGGCCAGCACGATCCCATGCCAGCCTGCCACGACTCACTGCCCACCCTCAGGCAAGCCTCTCCCTTCTCTGGACTTTTGCCTTCCCTTCTCAGAAATGGGCACAATGTCTCTACTGCCACAGAGGGCCCAGCTGGGAGAGAAGAAGATGTTACTGATACAGAGAGCATGGGATATAGAAGTTCATGTTCCCGGATTTTATAATTCTATATTCTAAGGGGAAGGGGTCTAAGATGGTAAGTTGGCAGAATCTTTCTTTACAGGAAATTAAGACTTGGCTTTCTGGTTTTAAAAGTAATGATCAGTCCATGTTTATGAGCGCTTATTATGTGTAGCAGGTACTGTTCTAAGCCTTTACTCTTATGGCAGCATTTCATCCACCTAACCAGCCCAGAGCAATGCACAGCTGTTATTCCCATTGTAGAGAGGGAGTAGAGGCAACTTTGCCAAAGTCTCAGAGTCAACGGGGTATGCTTGGGACACCCACCCCTCCACACCCCCACGGGGACAGACACCGCTTCTCCACCAGCCCCAGGTCTGCACAGAAGATTTTTCCAACGCCCTCCGGGCAGAAAAGCTAAGCTTCCCGGGACAGCAAGGAGCCATTTAACACCCAGGGAAGCGGGAGAGGTAACGGCGGGCCCGCTCTCCAAGATTTCAAGCAGCAGCCCTCGGCGGTGTCCGGCACCGGAGGACAGCCGGCTGAGCAGGTGCGGGTGCCCAAGTCTGACGGGGGCTGGCGACTGCTCGCGCACCGCCTTCCGTGCGGCCCCGCTCGCCCGCCCGCCCGCCGGGGGCGCGCCTCTCCTGGGCACTCCGCCCCGCGCGCCTACGAGGGAAGCCCCCGGCCCGCCCCCAGAGCGCGGGGCGGAGCTGCCCCGGAGCGGCGGCCGCCGAGGCCGTTCCGCGGCGCTCACTCGCGCCGCCCCTCCCGGCTGCGGGCCGGGGGCGCGCGTCCCAGCCCGGGGCGGGCTCGGTGGGTCCCGCTCCCTCGCAGACAAAAGGCGGGGTTGCGCCGGGCGCCGCGTTACCGTTGAGCCGGACGATGAACTGGCGGCGCCGGCGGTCGTGCTCCACGCGGATGGGGCAGCCCTGCTCCAGCGGCCCGGCGGTCGCCGACTGCGCCATCTGCGCCCCAGGCAGCCGCTCGGACCCGCGTCCGGCGCCGGCTCGGCGGGGTCGGGCGCGGAGAGGGGCGCGGGCCGCGGGCGGTCGGCGGCCGGTACGCGAGAGACCGCGGGCGGCGGCTGAAACTGACACTCCGCGGCGGCGGCCCGGAGGAGGGGCTCGGAGATCAGCTGTGAGGTCACGTGCGGCGCGCGGCCAGTGGGCGCGCGGCCTTTTTGTTTTGCTACATTCCTTTCGCCTCTTAAAGGGGCTCTGCGCTTCTCTGGCCGCGTCCCCCTCGCCGCTGCGAACACCACCCCGCGCGCCGCGTGCCCGCCAGGGCCTGGGTCACCTCTGGCGTTTGCCCCACTGGCCGCTCTGGGCGCCGCAGGGCCCCTCTTGGAAAGGTGTGGGGACGCGCAGGCGGTGCGAGCGTCTCCTCGCCTGGCGCGCCCTGGGAAGTCGCGGGGAGCGCTCTGGGTGCGTTGTCGCCAGCAGCCCGAGAAGCGCCCACCCTTGACTCCCGTTTTACGGACGCGGAAGCAGCGGCCGGGAGCAGTGACAGCGCCTCGTGAGTCGCACACAGCTGGGCCTGGGAGGGCCGGCGCTGCGGAGGGATGACCCGACAAGCCCTGTTGGGGACGGGGCTGAAGTTCCACCTTCCCCCAAAGGCAGAAGCGCAGGGGAGGCTTCGGCGATGACTGCGCCCCACCCCGCAGACGGGGAAACGGAGGGGCAGGGACTTGCTTGAGAACCCACAGGACTGCGGGAAGGGGAGGATTCCTCTTTGGGAAGGGACTGGACCAGCCTACGTCCAGTTCCATCTTTTTCGCACCCGAAGCCACAGTTCCTCTCACCCATAGCTGTGCGCTCAACTTCATGACTGTAGGATGCTTTTTACTAGTTGATTAATTAAGGTGTAAGCTCCCCGTTCACTCCCATGTGACCACCACCCAAATCAAGATAGGGAACGCTTGTGGTTCTCCGGCCCCTTCTAATCGGTGCCCCACCCTAGGAGGTAACCTATGCTTGACTTCTAGCATCATTGACTCATTTGCTTTTCCTAGAACATCATACAAACAAAATCATGTAGTACCTACTCTTTAGTGTCCAGCTTCTTTTTGTTCAACATTTAATGTGTGAGATTCATCCGTGTTTTTGTATCTTCCTCATCACTGAATAGTATCCCATTGTGCACTAGCCACCCACCTGTTGATGGGCACTTGGGTTGCTTGCAGGTTTTGACTATTTTGAATAAGCCTACTGTGGACATCCTTGAACACATCTTTTGGTGTCCTTATTGTAGCATGCCTCTTGGGAGCTACCAGGAATAGATTGTGGGTCTCATACAAGGTGTATTTTTAATATTAGGAGAAATCGCAGAGTTTTTCCTGTGAGTTGTTGGAGTTTGGTTTTGAGTCTTTTGTCAGATATTACTGAGAATATCCTAGCACTTTTTTTAAGCAAGTGTGTCTTTTATCATAGAGTTTGAAAACAAAACAAGACTGAGGTGTGAGTCATTATATACAAGGAGACAGAAAGGGATTCAGGGGTCAGAAGGGGCCTTGACCTCAGCTGAGTCAGGGCTGGCTGCAATCCTGAGCAAGCAAGATGTGACCTTGCATATGTCTCAGGCGCCTTCTTTTGTTTACAAAGAACTAGAGTACGGTGGGGAGGCCAGAAGAAGTGTCTGGAAATTCCACGAACAGGCCATGCCGTGCCCCATTTGGGCCTTTGCATCTGGTGTTGTCCAAACATCACCTTCTCTGGGAAGCCCTCACTGGTGCTTCCCAGCTACCTCGGGTCTGGGAGAGGCCCCTCGTTGGGTAAGTTTCTGGCAGGGTCCAGTGCACACCAGGCCCATCCTAAGAGCCCCGGATCCTCCCTGTTTTTGACTCATTTCTTTCTCTCCTACTTTTCAATGTCTATTAATTTGCTGGAGTCTTTAAACCTTGCAGAAATCCTTTGTGGAACAAGCCAACGGATCAATAAAAGAGTAAAGTGAGCAATTGATGTCTGCTGAGTTGAACGGATTTGCTCTATCTTTTGACCCCAGATCATGCTGGTCATGAAAGAGACTTTGGGGAGGGGTGGATCAATGTGTGACCTCTGAAGTTTGAAAGCAAAGCGGAGTCCCAGTAGTCTTGGGGTAGACGGTCCCTGGGTGTTGAAAGCACCTATGGCTGGGACCTGGTGGGGCCGCATGGAGACCAGGTCCTATGTATAAGGATATCATTTATTCAGTCAATTATCTATTCATTTAGCAAATATTTATTGAGCATCTACTATGTAAGGTGCTGTTCTAAGGGGACACAACAGTGAACAAAACAGAACAAGCTCCTTGCCCTTTAGGAGCTTATGTTCTAGAAGAGAGGGAGATAATAAAGAAATACATAAATACATGGTCCATCTCGTGGGGACAAGGGCCCCAGAGAGGCTTTCATCTGGGAGGGGGCGGGGCAAGCCCCTGGAGGAGGTTTCCGGCAGGATGGCTGGGACATAGCTCGACTGACTGGGGTCTTTTCAATGAAAGACTTGAAGGAGGTAAGCGAGTGAGTCAGGAGATGTCAGGTGGCGGGGAAGGGTGGTCAAGGCAGAGGACAGCCAGTGCCAAGGCCCTGAGGAGTGTCTAAAGAACAGGGCGGGGCTCTCAGCTTTTACTCTGAGCCAGGAGGGAGCCACAGGAGGGTTTTGGGGATACAGTCTTAGGTTTTCTTGTGTTTCTCTTTAATGCTGGAAAATTTCAAACTTAAATGTAAATGGAATAGTAAAATAAATCCCAGTGTGCCCATCATGGCTGAGGTTTTTGTTTATTTTTTTTATTTAAAAAATTTCGGGTGGTGTTTAGTATTTGCGTGCTCTAAAAATGATCCCTTTCTTCATGTAGTTTTGACAGTGTATACAATGTATACAATGTCATGCGGCTGCCATCGGGATCAAGTTATAAAAGTTTTATCACCTCCTAAACTTTTCTTGCCTTTTCCAGTGTCATATAAATGCAGTCACACAGCTCATGGCCTTCTGGGCCCACTGCCTTCGGTCAGCATGACACCTTTGCTTCGGCCAGGCTGTCGTGCGTGTCGGTGGCCTGTTCCTTGCTGTGTTCTGTAGGATTCCATGGAACTGTTAACGGCCTCAGCTGTGGGGACCCAGGGAGCTGTGGGCCATGGAGGAGAAAGGAGAGAGGCAGGGGACCCCTGCACCAGTCCAGACAGCAGTGACAACAGTGGCCATGTCTGTTGTGCTGAGCCCTGTGGTTCTTGCAGAAATGCTACGTCGAAGGCTGCTCATGAGCTTAGCACTGATACCACCACCCTTTGGAGGGGAGGGAAACTGAGGCCCCATGAGGAGGAGGCTCCCAGGAGAGTTAAGTGATGTATTTAGAATTGGAGCCAGTCTGTCTCCAGAGCCTTGCTCTCGGCCCCCAGGCCTCAGTTTCCTCATCTGTGAGACGGAGTTGACGGGTATGAATAACTCCGTCAGGTGTCCAGGTGTTGTGATGTTAGAAGCTGACACCTGAGTGGGCCTGGCCCTTCTGTCCTGGTGCTGCTGTGTGGCTCCAGGCCAGTCAAAGGCCCCTCACCTTCCCTCCTGTAGCGCTCGCCAACCCCCAAGTCCTCAGCTCTGCCAGGCTGTCTGGATGAGTGTGGGTAGGCTGGTGGGAGGCCTGGCCTGCACCAGCCCAACGTTCTTAGCAGTGAGCCCACCCCCTGGCCCCATCTGGGCCTGAGACGCCCCATGCCTGTGACAGAGCCATTACTGTTCTCTTTCCTGATTAGATGCATGAGGGGGTATTCCTTTTAGAATTTCTGAATAAGCAGAAAAATATCAAGAAGATACCTGCCACTGTTGGCACTCTGGCTATGTGTCCTCCAAGACGCAGTGTTCTTACATTCATGCACTCTTTTATCTGCTCGTTTGTTCAGTGTTTATCAAGCAGCTACACGTGTCCAGGCTTCTGGGAGCACAGCAGGGAGGAAGCAGACAGCTCTTGCTTGCCCGGAACTCTGCACACCTACAGTGTTTTTCCAACAAAAGTGTCATCAAATCATATACATTGGGTGGTAGTTTTTTTCCCCTTTTAACAATATACTGTAAACATTTTCCTTTATTAATATATGAAAAACTAAAGCATTCTCTTAAGAATATTATTTAATTTTTGATTAGGTTTGTGTTCATGTTTCAAAAACTGAAACAAAATGTACACTGGCCCTATAAAACATTCTACCTTCTGCTCCTGTTTCCCGTCTTCCCAGTTTTCCCTGACACATGCAGTGAAGCATTTTTACTTGTTTCCTATTCGTTTTTCCAGAGTTTTCCATATACACACCTAAATTACAAATATATATTCTTTCTTCCCATTTTTTAACCCCGAGTTAGGAGTATCACTTCACAGAATGTCCTGGAGGCCTGGGTGTCCTCACCCTTCTCTACATAGTTTCCCGTTGATGAATATCATGCATCACCAGCAGACGACAAGACCTGACCGTTCTCTCAGACACAGTCCTTTATTGGTGGCTGCGTGGCTCATTTCTAAATATAGCATCTTTGTCTCCACCACTGAGTCTTCCATGTAATGGATACAAGAATTATCTAACCAGCTTCTCATTGTTGGACATTTAGGTCAATTTCCAGTTTTTCACTGCATTGAGATGAATATGTTTACACAGATGCCAGGAGATATGTGCTGATGGGTTAAGAGCAAAAGGTTATGATGGCAGTGAAACAATTCAGAAACATTATGTCTCTAAGTGTTGGGGAAGAGAGAGAGGCAGAGAGAAAGGGAGCACATGGCCCTGTGTTAACAGTGCCAGCCCAGGCTGCCTGTGTGCTTGAAAATTTTCAAAATAAAAATTTGGGGAAAAGAAGGAAAAACCAGGGGGTAAAACAAAGCATATGTGGGTGCTAGATATGACCCCTGTTTTGCCACCTGGCATTTAGGCCTATTCACCCCAGTGTAAGATGGGTGAACTGAGGCCCAGAGAGCAGAATGAGCGCCCTTTTTGGCCGCTGACTCATTTTGCCCCCTGGTGTGAGATCAGGGGTTGGGCTGGTAGGGATGAGGCCTGGCCAGCACTCTGTCCTCCTCGTCTTCTGTCTCTCCTGTACCAGAGCTCCCCGAGGCCGGGTCTGTTCTAGCTCCACTTCACAGAGGTGGAAGCAGGCCCAGAGACGGCAGTGACTTGCACATCGAGTTGGGGAGGGAAGCTGGTCCCCTGGCCCTCCCATTTTCCCTTGTATCCCAGAGCAAGAAGACTGGCTGTGGAGCCAACAGGACCAGCTCCACTGCCAGCTTTGCTGTGCAACCTGGGGAACTCACCCAACCTCTCTGAGCTGTAGTTTGTGGTAAGGAATTAATGAGGTGACATGTGAGAAGGCCCCTGACCCACTGCCTCATGCATGGCGGAGCTGTGACATGTCCTTCTGTCCTGCAGTCCCTGACATCTCAGCATCTCCAGCCTTGTGCCCACCTGGGCTGCCCCACAGGGCCGTTGCCCTCCCTGCAGCCGTTCTCCTTCCCCAGCCCCATACCCACCTCACTGCTGTTCCACCAGCCTCTGCCTGCACCTCTGCGTGTGTGCTCTCATCAGAGTTTGCCACATGCCTTGGCCCTATCACATTGTGCTTCTGAGCCTGTTTCCCCATCTGCAACTTGGCAGCAATGGCCCCAATTTCACAGGGCTTTTTTCTTCACTGGACAGTCTCCCCCTCTCCTTCCCCAGCTTTTAAAGTATAATTTACAGACAGTAAAATTCACCCAATAAGTGTAAGTTTGGTGACTTTTGACAAATGTGTATAATTCTGGAACCACCACCACAAGCCTTAAACTCTTTCCTTTGCCCCCAAATTTCCCTTGTGCCCCTTTTCAGTTACCCTGCACCCCCACCCCCAGAACACCGATTGTTTTGTGTTATCAGAGCTGCCTTTCCTAGAATGGCGCACGAATGGAGTCGTGGCAGATGGTACCTTTGTAGTGTGGTTTCTTTGATTCGTCATGATGCACTTGAAACTCACCCATGTTGTGCCCGTATCTGAAGCTCTTTCCTCTTTCTGTTGCTGAATAGTGTTCCCTGGGCGGATATACAATCATTTGATTTTCCATTCGCAAATTCATGAACATTTGTGTTCTTTCTAGGTTTTAGTTATAATGAAAAAAGCTGCTATTAGTATTTGCTTACAGATTTTTTTGCATGTAAACACAAGTTTTCATTTCTCTGGGGAGTGAAACTGCAGCCTGGGCTGTGGGTGGGTGTATATTTAATGTCGTAGGAAATTGCCAAGCTGTGCTGCACAGCGGCTGTACCGTTTTGCTGTCTGCTGTCCTACGGGGGTGAGTTCCAGGTTCTTCACTTTCTGGCTGGCGCTTGGAATTGCCAGCCCTTTACATTGTAGACATTCTGTCAGGCGTGCAGCGGGCTCTCAGTGTGGTTTAATTTGCATTCCCGTGATGACGAAGGATGCTGAGCATCTTTTCATTGCCTGTTTGCCATCTTCTTTGGTGAGGTGTCTGTTCAGGTTTTTTGCACATTGTTTATCGGGTTTGTTTGTTTTCTTATTTTTGAGTTGTAAGAATTTTTGGATATCCTGGATACAAGCCTTTTACAAGTGTGTTTTGCAAATATTTTCTCTCTGGATTGTTTTGAGGATTAAGTAACATCATAAACACTTGATGAGAGGGTGCTCTTACCGTTATGGTTATTACGGCTGCTATTTTATTACTTGATTTTTCTCACTGTGGATAAAACAAGACCTCATGCCTCTCAGCCCAGAGGTTCCAGGGCACCTGCCAATTGAGGGTCTCTCTCACCTGCCAAAAGCCCTCCGTGGGAGACGTGGCTGCCACTGGAGCCCACAATGCCCCAGTGGTGTTCGCTGCTTATAGTGATCGTTTATCAGAACCAACCAGCTGGCCTAGGCTGCTCGTGGGGGCAGGAGGCCCAGAGGAGGACTTGGCGATGGCCTTACCCTCCCAGCCTGCCCGCTGGACAGCCCATCCTCCCCACCTCCCGGGTCACACCCAGGGCTCCTGCGTGCCACGTGTGCCTCACCACAGCCCCCAGGGGCTGATTCCCGTTTGCTAGATGGGGCAGCCCAGAAGAGGCTATGCGGCCACCCACAGCCCTGCAGCCCAGCAAGGGCGGGTGGAGGCAGCGTTGCCCGCCCTCTCGCACGACATCGCCGTCTGCTCGCGCCCTTGCTCGCCTGGCCCCGCATTTGGCCGGGCTGAGCCGAGGACAGCCAGGGGCAAACAGTGACTATTTATCAAGTGTGTAGTAGGTGCCAAGCACAGGGATCTGCGCTATCTCACTTGAGGCAGGAGATGTTATTGTCCCATTTTCTAGATGAGGAAACTGAGGCTTAGACCATGTGACTCACCCAATAAATTAGTGGCAGAGCAGGACTTGAACCCAGGTGTGCCGTCTCCTCAGCCTGAGTGCTTGACTGCTGGCCTCACTGAGTCCCAGCCTCTGTCCCTTCTGTGGGGCCTGCCCCAACCTGTGTGGCCAGCAGTTCTGGGGCCAGGCTCAGCACATGTACATCCTCATGGACCGTCATGATACCTGGGAAGCCTGTGCCACCCCATTCCGCCAACCACGCCTCTGCCCTTCTCTTTTCAAGCTCATTATCACTCCTTGTCGGCACCATTATCCATGCCGGGTGCTTTGCAGACTGGCCCCCCAACCTCACCATCACCCTTATTCCTTAAAATCTTCCCAGCAGAAACTGACCCACTCAGACACGGTGCCAGGGCCCAGCCTGTGGAGGGCAATGTGGTAGGATTTGCCCCAGCCACATTCTGGGCACTTCTCCTTCAGATGGACTTACTCGCACATGCGGAAAATGATGCTTGCAGAAGGTTGTTCATTGTAAGTTCCAAAGACTGGAAGGCACCCAGATGCCCATCATCAGTGCGTCAAGTGTCTGCGGAGAGGCGTGGGGGTGGTGCTCTGCCGCTGTAGAAGGGTGAGGCCTGTGGGCCAAAGCAGAAGGCACACAGGACCTGAGGGGCACATGAGGCCCCAGTGACACCTGTGGGGAGGTGAGGGAGGGCACACACTGCCTTGTCCCTGTGAAGGGACGGAGGGCTGACTGTAGGGAGAGGCGGGGGCACTTTGCACTCTCCCACCTTGCCACGTTTTAAATTCAAACTGAAATTTCCCCCTCTTCTGGGAAGCCGCCTCTGATTCCACACCTGAGGCGTCCCACTCGTGGTATTGTTTTGAGGGACTTAGAGGGTGGTGACAGGCCCCACCCTCCTCTAAATCTGGCTGCCCCACTGGGTGCTGGGAGGCGCCTCCCACGCTCCCTTTGCACATCTTTGGCTCACACTGGATGCCGTGAGGGAGGGGCCTCTGAGGTTTGTTCTTCTGGGGACCCAGCAGGCCCAGCTCAAGATCCACGGAGGCTGTTGACTTGGCCCAGATCCTGAGGCCTTCTCCTGCTCCCGGGCCTCAAGGCCTCTGTTGAGCCAGCCACGTGCAGGCATACGGGCACATGCTGATCCTCACCTTAATTCTTTAACATGAATACTACTAAAAACCCCACTTTCCAGAGGAAACGGGCCCAGAGCAGTTAAGAAATGCCGTAACGCCCCGGGGTCACACGCTAGTAAGTGGAGGAGCCAGAACTCCATCCCAGAGGCTCTTGGCGGCTCTTTCGGGGACACTGGCCTCTGGCGGTCCTTCCGCCTGTGAGGCGTCTCAGCCTGGAGATGCCTTTTTCTTGCCCTGGGTGACGCTGGGGACCCTGAGATGCGTCAGGCCTGCCCAGTGGGCTCCTATCCAGTGTGATGGTGGCAGGAGAGGGTTTTCGGGAGCCCAGAGGAGGGAGGAGTAATTTCACCTGGAGCGGCAGGGAAGACTTTCTTGGGGGGGCGGTGCTGGTGCTCAGCCTAGAAAGGTGAGGTGGCTGTCAGACCTCTCGTCTCAACACATTCCCCACCAAGCTCGCTATCTTCTCTTTCCGCCCCAACTGCCCCACCCAGTTTTATCTTTATTAGTACTTTCCTCCTGACCCAGGAGGAGGCTTCAAGCCTCCCCATCACCCTGGCTTCCTCCCTCTGCCTCCACCTGCTTTCCACCAGCCACCAAGACCTCTGACTCTTTCTCAGATCCCACCTCTACCTTCCATGCTCACTCCAGTCCCATCTGGACTTGTGCCAGCCTGCTCACAGGAGGAAGACGTCGCTGCCAGGGCCCTGCCCGAAGAGATGTGCTGACACGCTGGGGAGCGCTGAGCAGGTGGCGCTGTGAATGGTCCCTGTCTGTGAGAAATTGCAGAAGGGGTGTGCAGATTAAAAAGAAATGGCTGGAAGGCCGAAAAAGACAAGTACCAAGTGATCTCACTCATATGTGGAATATAAGAACAAAGAACAACAACAACAATAACAAAACAAAACAAAAAAAAAGCTGAAGGAACAAAACAGCAGCAGACTCACAGAACCCAAGAACGGACTAACAGTTACCAAAGGGAAAGGGACTGGGGAGATGGGTGGGAAGGGAGGGATAAGAGGGTAAAAGGGGCATTACGATTGGCAGACATAGGGTGGGGGCACGGGGGGGACTGTACAGCTCAGAGAAGACAAGTAGTAATTCTCATCTCACTACACTGATGGACAGTGACTGTAATAGGGTCAGTGGGGGGGACCTGATGAAGGGGGTAGTTTAATCATCACAATATTGCTCATGTAATTGTAGGTTAATGATACTAAAATAAAATAAATTGTAAAAAAAATAAATAAACTTGCTTTCTGTAAAAAAAAAAAAAAAAATGGCTGGAAGTTCTCCATCATTCCTCCTACTGTGAGGCAGGGTCTATGTCTCCTCTTCTTAAAACTGGCTGGGCTGCTTTCACCAATTTTAAGTTGACAGGAAGGCAGAAGTGACACTGTGTGACTTCAAGCACTGCATCAGAAAGGGCCATGCAGCTTCTGACCAGTTCTCTTAGGACACCTGCACTCAGTGCCCGCTGCCCATACTCTGAGGAAGGCCTGGCACCTGCGGAGGCTGTGTGCAGGTGCTCACGTCCACAGACCCAGCTGGCCCAGCCCTGACGTCTTCCTGGCCCAGGTGCCTGACTTGGAAGTGAAGGGCCTCCGGATGCATCCAGCAGAGGCCCTAAGATGTCGTGGGTCAGAGACAGGCCACCCCTGCTGTGTCCTGAGCATCATAAGAGTGCTTTCACACTGAGTTTAGGGGGTTGCAACAGAGGAGAGAAGTGGGGATGTGGGGAGTTACAACTTTCCTCGTCTCTGATCATTATTTCTCTCTCAACACATTTCTCTTGGGACCTATATGGGTTTGGGGACTTCAGGGGCAATGCTGGCTTGGAATTCAGTCCAGGGTTAAACCCTAGGGCCACTATTTATGCGTCCTTGTTAAATAGTGGGGCTGGATTAGAATCAGGGAACATCGTCTGTGACCCTCTGCCTCCCCAAAACCACCATACAACCCAGGTCCTGACATCACTGGACTTTGGAGTTTTGGGGTCACTAGATGGTGTTAAGTCCCAGGAAGAGCTCAGTTTGGGTAATCCAGGAAGGCTGCATGTAAGAGGTAGGATTGGAGTTGTAAAGAACAGAGTTAAAAATAATATTTTTTTTGTTTATGTTAAAATATAGATTAACATTAATTATGTTAACTGACTTTATTAACATATTAAAATACTATATATTTAATATGTATTAAAAATAACACTGGTTCTTACAGAAATACTTGACAGAAAGAGTGTAAAGAAGACAGACACATTTCTTGTAACCTCCATGCCCAGAAATCACCTTGGCTGACCTGTTGGAGTATTTCCTACATTCCTACCTTGCAACTTGGGCCAGGCTGCAACTTTCAGCAAACTTTCCTTATGGTCAGGCAACACAGAGACCCACTGGCAGAAGGTCCCAGCAGGAGAAGAAGCCACATTTGGGGCATGTGGCTCCGTGCCCTTCTTCCCTGTCTCTGCACAGCTCCCAGGGACAAGGTCATCCCAGCAGCTCCCCCTGGCATGGCCCCATCTGTGTTCCTCACAGAACAACCCTGGGGGGCATCTCTGAGTGTGCAAGTCTATCATCCTTCCGGCTGCTGCTTGGGTCTCTAATACCCAAGCACACACAATAGACTCCAGGCCCAGGACAGTGGGAATCTATCCCTAGAAGGGCAAAGGAAGCTGCTTTTCTAAGCATGTTGGGGGCATCCTGGCTGCCCGCCCAACAGGTGTTTCAGTCAGTCTCAGTCGTGGGCACTGGGGAGGAAATGAATTCCTGTAACTCTCCAAATGGCAGTTTCCCAAGGTCAGCTGTTTGAACACCTTTCTCCTACTATACAAGGAAGACCCGTGGTTTCCAGGATGGATCTGGAAACAGCATTTCACAGGCTGGGGTGGCGGCCTTGGAGTTCAGTGCAGGCTGGGGTGGCGGCCAAGGGTGGTCCATGAGGCCAAGCCCTGCCTGCCCAGGCTGGAGGCAATGCCCTCGCTTAGGCATGGCCGGCTGTGCAGTCTGGCCACAGCTGATCTGGAGGAGCCTCTTCTGAGGAGACCTGCCTCTTTGCTGCTGGGAGGTGGGAAATGCTAAAACTCGACGTTGTAAAGCACTTCTCTGCTTGGAAGTGTTTGTCACAGTGCCCCGTGGAGTACCATCCTGGACAGACCTCCACAGCAGGCCTCTCAGAGTGGCCCTGGGCCCTGAGGTCACCTTCCAGCCTGGGTGGGACTGGGCCAGATGCCTCACTGTGGCCTCCCCTGCCCAGACCTGCCGGGGCCCGGAGGGAGGGTACATGTGTCCCTTTCTGCCCACCCCACAGCAGACCCTTGCCTGGGTGCCTCCATCTCCCCTCTGTAGGGGCAGAACCACCTCTCTCCAAGACTGGGGACACTGCCAGACCCTGGGGTCCTAGCCTGCCTAGTGCCACATCATCTGGCACAACTGTTCAGGCAGTGTGCCCTGGCATCCGCGTGGAAACCAGGCTGAGGCGAGAAGGGTGGCACCGGGCCGGCAGCAGCTGTGGTTGTCATCCACTGCATGGCCCTGGGGAGGGACTTGAGGCTCTTCCCCTGAGGGTGTGGCCGGCAGGCTGGAGAGTCTCCAGATGACTCAAGATTCTCTAAAAATATTCCGGTTTTGGCTTCCATGACCTGGGCCGCCTGACCTCCTAACCTCATGTCCTTCTATTTCTTGCTTCCCTGCTGCTTGTTGTGCTATGCTAGACACACTGGCCTTTTTATTTTTCCTTAAAGTTTTTCATTTTTATTTCTATGAAAGTGATGCATGTGCATCGTGTCCAACAGCACTACAAGGCCCAGGAGAGCAAGAAGCCAGTGGGAACTGAGCGCCTGCTGTGTAACTGAGCTCTGCTGTCGGCCTGCGGGCGGGGCAGTGACCCTGACAGGCCAAGTCCCTGCCTGCGTATGGCCAGTACTCTAGTGTGCCTCCAATGGCCACCTTCCTTATTTCTTAATCACATGCTTATATTGTATTTCTCCTTTCTTTCTCAATTTTTTTAGACAGTATCTGATGGCTTCCTAGTATGGAAGGCAAGCATTGAGTTCTCTTACACATGGATCACTGTCCTTCTCCCACAAGCACCCAATCTTACCACATCACAGTTTTGGGCTACATCAGTATTTGGGGTTTACAATATTGTAATTATGTAAATATTGTTCTCAGCTAAGCTGTGCAGTATTTTACAACTAGTTTCTATTATGTGTTATTTGTTTTTCCAGGAGTTAATGATTGCCTTGTTTTCTTCTTTCATCAAGCTGGATACTCAGGGATCCTTTGAAGATGGTGACTCATGACTTTTGGCTCTGGGAGGCTTGAAGACTTAGCTGCAAATTTACAAACCCTTACCTCATTTTGTGTCCATCCCCACCTGCTCCTCCCCCTCCAGGGGCCTGATGTTCCCCAGGCTGAGTGTCTCCTTGGGGCTGGCGTGTCGGCGGGCCGGCCTCGGATTGGCTCCTTCCTCTTGCAGACTTTGAATTTCTACCTTCTCCACTCTGCTAAGTTGGTTACTATTTGTCTCCTCATTTTCTAGCTTTGAAAATTTTGTGTATTCCTCTTGTCCCTGTCATTGGCATTCTTCTCTCTGTCCCTGTGAGTTTGTGCCTTAAACTTTTTTTTATTTTACTGTCATTTCAATGAGGTTTGGGAGAGAAGGGAAAAAAATATCCTTGTTCAGTTCATGGTTAACTAGAAGTCCCTCTCACTTCCTCTCTCTGAGCACCTGGACCATGTACCATGGACTATTTTAAGTCAGTCCCTATGCCCAGTTTCACATGGCTCTTTTTTGTTACCCAAATCTGAGCTCAGAAGACACCACCTCCAGGAAGGCCTCCTTGACCACTCCTAAAGGAGCCTCCCTGGTGCTTCTCTGCCACACCACTCGGCTTTACTTCTGTTCATAGCTCTTGTCACTATTCGAAATTATGTTAGATATTAACTTTCATTGATGTATTTGCCTTCTTTCTCAACCTGCCCCAGAAGATTTGCTTCATAAATGCAGGGGCCTTGTAAGTCTTGTTCTTTGCTGTCTCCTCAGTACCTAACACAGTGTCAGGCCAAAGTAGATACTCAGGGAATGTATGTTGAATGAATGAATGAATTTGAGCTTAGGATTTCCCAGAGACAAGCTTCAGCATAACTTAAGGCAGAAGCTGGTAATAGTTGGAATTTCCCAGGAGTGGAAGGCATCACGGGGCGTCCGGGGGCAGCTGAAGGGGGCAGGGCATCGACAAGAGTGGTGCCATGCCCTCCAAGGCTTGGCTTCATGTCATTCAGTTACTTCCTGGGGGAGCCAGAACTCCCCTCAGATTTGCAGGCAGATACTGGGATGTGTCCAGCCCTGGAGTCAGCTCGGTCTGGGTGCAGTTTGCTTCTCTTCTTCCTGGTCAGGTGGGGCAAGTTGCTTATCTCTGTACTTCTGCCCTATTCCATGGTGATAACAATTTTGAGGTCTTTGATTCTAAATACCAAGCACAAGCCTTCTAGTAAAATACCTGATACATAGTAAGTTGTTGGGATGGTCTGGGTTAAAAGCCTGGTTTCATCTGTTCTGGCAGTGGGACCTGGGAAGATGCTGGAATACTTGGGCCTCAATTTCCTTGTCTGTGGGATGAAGTTCTAACCATACTGGCCTCACAAGGTCATGTAAGTCGCAGGCATGGAGAGAACAGATGTCAGTCAACACCTGTTCCATCTCCTGGGCAGGAAGTGCCATGTTTGAGGACCCAGAGACAGACAGGTTCAAGACCAGGGCTCCTGGGATGCCCAGAGCCTCTGAGTGCCTAGACAGGTTTCTGGGGGCAGCCTCAGGGTTTCCGTACATCCCTGCAGGGTATTGGACTGGACAGACCCAAAGGCTCTATCAGAAGCAAAGAGCTTGGCATCTTTCCGGAAAGCAGTGGCGGGAGCTCAAGGACAACTTACTTTGCTCAAAAGGGCGCTGCAGATCATTTCAGCCAAAGGTTGGGCAGAAAAGGTGGGGAAATCTCTGTCTCCATCTGTAGTTCCAGTGAAAGCTCTGCCATGACCAGCGACCTTTGGCAGCTCTCTGAGCCTCAGATTTCTCCTCTGGTAGATGGAGATGGTGATAATCGTATGCATCTTCTTGGGGCATTGTGAGCCTTCCTGCATCCCACCAGTTTACTGAGCACGTGCTGTGTGTCAGGAACACTGCAGTGACCAAAGCAGTCATTGCTCTCATGCCTCTTGCATCATAACGAGTCTACAAGATGATGTGCTTTGAGAGAGTAGCACATAGTAGGTGCTCTAAAAATGGCACTTGCGGTTTTGCTAGTGGGGTCATCTAGCTCGTACAAATTCATCCTTTGATACTCAAGAGTGGTGACAGTTTACATAAAGGAGCTTCGCCCTCCCCTTGGTTTTCTCCTTTGCACTCAGCAACTTGAGAGCCTGACCCTGTGGAAGAGGGGCCCTCCTGCTTCCAAGCTCCTGCAGCGTAGTTTCTTACTGCCCAGTACTGTCTCCTGCTGGCCTCTGGCAGGGCAGAAAGGAACCAGCCCAGTCCTTGCTCTGCAGGAGCTTGAGCTTGATGGAGGGACAAGTGTGGACATGGCCACTGGTAGAGCCAAGTCCTTGATGAGACTGATTGGGGTGTAGACCTGGGGGTGTGGTGTCAGAGAGAGACTCCCTTCCTGGTTTTGGAATTGGGCTTTGAAGGAGGATAGGAACGAGTCTGGTGGAGAAGGCAGGGGAAGGGCATTCCTGGCTGAGGGAACAGTCTTTGCAAAGAAAGATTCAGGGAGGAAAGCTTGGGTTAGGAGTGGCTGGACTGGGGAAATGTCTGGGAAAGTTCCCCATGTACGGAGACTTGATAGGGTTTGGAGTGTGGCCAGCCCTGTGTTTTTGGAGGCTATCTCTTGCTGTAATGCCAGGGAACTGGGGACAGGAACCCCTGGAGAGGAGTAGGAGGAGCAGAGAGCATGGCTTATGCTGCCTGCCCAGCGCTCCAGTGACCCTCTCCTGTCCAGCTGCCATGCCGCGACGGGTCACCAGAGGGCGCTGTTAGCCAGTAGGCTCCAAGGCTGCTGGACGAGTTGGCAGTGTGTGGGCCCAGTGTCACGTGGACTGAGTCTGAGTGTGGACACCCATGCACTGTATGTGGGTGTGTGGACTTACCCAGGTGTGAAGGGGGGCCATGGGGTTTTGACTGTGAATGAGCATGTGCCATGGGTGCCGGTAGGTGAGAACAGGGGCTACTCCAGCTGCACTGTTATTCCCCAGCAAGCCACCCCCCTCGGGGCATTTGCACGTGCTGTTCCCTCTGCCTGCCATGCTCTTCCCCCTCATGTCTTCAGGACTCCTCCCTCCCCTCTCTATACTTATGTGCTATTCTCCAGTGAGGCTTTTCCTGACTCCCGTTTTAAAATGACAGCCCCTCAACCTGACAAACTCCTTGTCCCCCCCCCCCTTTACCTTTGGCATTTATCCTCGGTAAGACTGTAATCTCACTACAATCTCAAAATAGGCATTTTGCTTTTCTTGCTAGTCTGCCATACCATCACCTTCCTGAGGGCGGGGAATTGTGTCTGTGTTATTGTTATTCCAGGCTGTGCCCTCAGTGCTGGGCACACAGCAAGTGCTCAATGAATAGTTGTTGAATGAATGAATGAGCTTCCCCAGTCCTGGGTTCAGACCATCCTCTCTGTCCCCCAGGTCCTGCCCACCGTGGTTCACACCCTCACCCCTTTCCACCCCGTGCTCAGTTTCCCTGGGCCTACAGAGGGGAGTGTTTGGGACTTCTCTGCTAGGAGTCAGGCAGGAGGCGGCCTGCTATAACCCTGTGAAATGCACTCTCTGGCTTCTGAGTGATTGTGGACTTCCCCAGACTCACTGTGCCACTTAGAGGCAGGGGGAGGCCAACAGCTGCTGCTGTAACCCACTGGGAAGAGAAAACGAGGCTCCTGGGTGCTGCTCTGTCCCCCAGCAGCCACACAGCTCTGCATCTCAGTCTGCCCCTCAGGCATGGTCCCTTTCCCTCCTCTAACCCTTTCCAGAGAGGCTCTTCTTTCTTCTCCACCTAATAGGCTTCTGTTGGTCCTTAAAGGTGGAATCTCAAAGTCACCTCCTCTGAGAAGCCTTCTTTGACCTCACCCAGGTAGAGTCTGGCACCTTCCTGGGACTCTTGCTCATGCATCTATTTATAGCACCCCACATGGAATTTTATGATTCCTGGGCTGTCTGTCAGGCTCTCTGACTAACTATCAACTCCTCCAACTGGAAGACCTTGTCTGAGTCATATGGGTGCCTGGGAGGCCAGCATGGGACTAGAATCACTTCATCAATGTCTGTGGCATGCTTTCCATCCTTCCTCTGTTCATTCCTCAAATATTTATTAGGCACCTACTATGTGCCAGGCCCTGGACTGTGCATCAGGGATGCAGCAGGAATGAGTTGGCATGATTCTTGCCCAAGGAGAGCTGGTAGTCCAGAGGGAGAGCTGGATTAAAAACAGAGTGAACAGAACTGGCATTGGCCCTGTGCAGAGAATTAAAAATGATTTAGGGGCATGACAGGGAAGACCCCTTACAGGAGTTCATTTAAGAGGAGCCCTGCAGGATAGAGAGGAATAAGCCCCAGGAATCATAGTGTGGGGGGGAGATGTTGGAGACAGAGGAAAGAGCAAAGGTGAAGGCCCTGAGGCAAGACCAGGATTGATATGTTCAGGGGGCAACACTGAGACCCTTGAGCATAGCAGGGAGCAGAAAGGGCAAAGGGCAGAGTGGAAGGAGCAGAAGTCCCAGTGGTCAACAGAAGCCTGAACCTAGAAGACCCACTGGACCAGGTTTGCGGGCTTGGTATGGAGGTGGCTGCTGTGGGATGCCCATTTCACAGATGGATAGGCAGCAGGACCTGAGGTGAAACCACTAGGCACATTTGGGACAGAGCGCTCTGGGCCGCTCCAGACCCCCAGGAGCGGGAAGGCCGGGACGGCTCTCTGTAGGGGTTGCTCACAGTGTGTTCACAGACATTCCCTGGGCACCTGGTGAGTGCCCCGCCCCCTGATCTCGTGAACTGATTTCAGAGAGGCCTCATTGTCCCCATGTGACAGGTAAGTAAATTGAGGCATGGGGAGCTGCTTGGTGACGTCTAGTAACTGGCTGACCTGGCATTGGAACTCATACCTGTCGGGAGTCCATAGATCATGACTTTCCGCCCACTGTCTAGAAAGGATGAGCAAGAGATGCGGGAAGAGAGGATTGATAATGATAAGGTCTCTCTCCCCACTTCTCTCACCTGGTCCTGCCCATCACTGTGTGGGTGGGACCCTATGGGGATCACCCCATCTTATGAATAGGCAAGCAGGGGTCAGCCCCCTGCTCCCAGCCTTTCCAGCAGGCGGTGGAATCTGCTTCCTTCAGGGGAGGTCCCTGGCAGGCCACACACTCATGCCTGCCTTGAGTCAAGGGGCTGACCCCTGACTTTTGCCGGGAGCTTCTCGCCCTCACCAGCCTCTGGCTTTCCATTTGAGTCATCTGATCCCAGCACCAGATCGGTTAGTGGTTCCTGAGGCCCCACGTGGGAGCAGAAGGCAGGATTGGCCATTATACAGAGGAACATACAGAGGCCCGGAGGAGAGGACTAAAGGGCCACAAAAGAACCAGGATGAGATCCCGGTCAAGGTTTGTGAGTGGAGTGAAATGCATTGAAATGCCATCTTACTCCCTCGGACACTCAGCTTTCCCGTGCGTAGAACGCAGGGTGGTAGTGAGGACCGTTGAGGCTGCATTTACTGACTTCTCGCTAGGTACTGCCAAGTGCATCGCTGTAGCCCATCCGTTGCACAGCGCCTGACACTCGGCCGGCGCGCGGTGACTGCCGAAGCTGGGAATGAATGCGCGCACGGGGCGTTGCGCTAAACCCTTTCCAACATTCAGTCAGCAAACGGAGCGTCTGCGAAAGCCGCCAAGCCGGGTCGGATTCTCACCGCACCAGGAGGCGGGCTCTTACGGTCTCTCTCAGAGAGGCGGAAAGCGACGCTCGGGGGTTACCTGACTTGCCCAAGGTCAACCCCCGCTAGAAAGCAGCCGAACCGGGACCTGAACCCAGGTCTCACCCGGGGGCGCACTTTTAACCCCTCCACAGCACCACGCCTTCCAGCTTCCTGGGGCCCCGGTGGGGCCGCCCTGGGAAAAATCGGTTTTTTTTCCAGATTACGCACACAGGGCGGGGCCACAAAAGCGCACCCGAGGGCCGCTACGGGACCCGGACTGTCGGGGCGGGGGCGGGAACTCACCCCCGAAGGGCGCGAGGCGGGCTCGCCTGCCCGGGGGTGGGCGGGGCTTGCGTCCTGACAGGGGGCGGAGCGTGACTGGGCCGGGCTTCCCGGCTGGCGGGCGGGCTTGACAGACAGTGGCGGGGGCCGGCTCTGGGACCTCAGGGGGCGAGGCATGTGCTTGACCGGCAGGGCCAGGCCGGCGTTTGATAGGCAGGGGCCAGGCCCTGGAGACGGGCGGGCCAATCGGCGCGAGGGGGCGGGGTCTGCGTCAGCGCCTTCGGGCCGGGACTGGGAGGTGCTGCCCAGTCTGGTTACGCTGTTGTCCGTCGCGGGCCCCTCGGTCGCTGACCCGTCCTCGCCGTAGCCACCTCTACTCCGCCGCCGCCTCTGCTTCGCTGCTGCTCCCGGGCCGCCTGCCTGCAGCCATGAGCGCGCTCCGCCCTGGTCGAGCCCGCCGCCCTCTAGATGAGTATTAGTCCCCGCCGCCGCCCGCGGACCCGCCTGCACCATGGAGTCGCCCGCCTCTAGCCAGCCCGCCAGTTTGCCCCAGTCCAAAGGTAGGAGCGCGCAGCCGGGACAGCGGCTTGACCCTCGCGTCCAATTCGGGCCCGGACTGCGAACCCCGACCTCGGTGTGATCTCATCCATGCCCGTCCCGTATCCAGGCAGTACCCCTGCCCAGAACCCTTCCCTCTTCGGGCTCCGGTCCCACACTGGGATCTCACCTGGACCCCCACTTCAGGCCTTGGGACTGCACCCAGGCCGGAACTCAGGATAGGATCTCATTCTGATCACCCCGCTCCAGGTCAGGCCAGGAACCTCACTCTCAACTCCTCATTCGGCCTTAGCTGCACCCTGGACAGGAACTCTCCCAGTCTGGACCCAGATGGAATTCACTGTGATCCTGCTCCCAGGCCCCCTTCCACTCCCAGGTCCCAGGGCTGTATCCAGGCTGGGATTTAACTGACTTTCCATCTGGGCCTCAGGAGTGCTCCCGTGCTGGGGAGCCCACCGCATTGCCAGCCCCCTCCCTTGTGGGCGCCCTGGTCACACTGCAGCTCAGAACTCTCTGTCCCCCTCTCCTCCACCTCTCTCCATTCTTGTAGGTCCCACATGGCCCCTTCCCTGGCCGGCCTGCACCCTCTTCTGCAGCCCTGTCCCTGGGGAACCTCTCCAGGCCTCCTGCCCCGCCCTAATGCACAACCCCCACTCTCCATGGGCTCCTCCCTGTCCTGACTGGGGAGCTTCTCTCTGCTCTTGGGGAGCTCACCCCTTCTTGTGTCCCGGTGTCTCCAGGGTCGATTGCTACCAGGCCTCTGTCTGCTGCCCATGGGCCCTGGGCCAGCGCCAGGCCGGGGTTCTGGCTATGTACTGGGCTTGCTCTTGTATTCTCCAAGTAGCTGGCCTTCCTGGAAATGTTTGTGAGGTGGCGGCTGCGGGGGCAGGGATTTGTCATGCAATGGAGAGGACGAGGCCTGGAGTGTGAAAGGGGGATTTTGTTTGCAGGAAGGGGAAAGGATGTTTTTGGCATGTCAGAGTCTCAGCAGGCTGGGTTGTGTGAGCAGTTTCCAAACCGGACATAGCTGTAATGAATGGGCTGCCTCACCCCAGCAGCAGGAGTGTGTCTGGGCCTCAGTTTCCTTATCTGTAAATGGGAGTAATCACATTTACCTTCTGTGGGCTTCAGGAGTATGATGTGAGATAGTGAAAACTAAGGGGTTTTAAGCAAGTGTGGGTGATGAGATAAAGGGCTCAGCATGGTGCCTGGCACGTGGTAGGTGCTTAGGGAACAGTTGTCCTGATGTTTTGTTATTGTTACCATTTTTCTTGCTGGAGAGGCGTGAGCCCTGAGGGATCAAGGCCTGTGGTTGGGCTGCAGCTGCAGAGTGAGGGGGAAAAAGGTTAACAGCTGGCACGTAGTGGGGCCCTCCTTGGGGGTCGTTCCTCCCTCTTCTCTGGAGGGTCCCATGAGAGGGCCTCTGAGGTCCTGGGGAGGGTGTGGATCCTTCCATGCCCCTGTTGCCAACGGCTGCCGTGGCTATGGGCCAGAGCCCAGCCGTCCGGGTGGGCAGTGTAATTACATTTTACGTAAGTGGGAGGCCGGATCCCTGACCGTTGCCCAACTGCTGTGAGTAACTCAGGAGGCACTCAAGGGGGGAGACGGCTGGGGAGGGACTGGACTGCCAGACCTCATGGAGCTTGGGAGCCGGGAAACCATAAGTGCCTTTACTCTGAAGAACCAGGAAATCAGACACTTCCCTTTTCCAACTCAGATTCTAGGCCTGGCTTGGTCCGTGCTGTGGGGCTTAGGGCAGGTTCCTCCACCTCTCTGGGCCACCTCTCTTGGAAGCACCTTTTTGAAGGCCCTTTCAGCTCTTCGGGGAAGGAAATGCTTCATCAAAATAAAAGTTACAGTTGTGGGGCTGTGAAGGGAGAGAAGTCATGGAGGTGAAGGGAGGCACTGCTTGATCCCCATGTGCTCTGGTCTCTCTGAGCCTCTCTGCAGAGAGAGGACCAGGATGAATTTCCAGGTTGTCCAGGTAATAGATAATGTTGAGTGGATGGAGGTTTAGGGGCCTCCAACAAGGCCCAGGGACCTCACCAAGCTCGTGGGGCTCTGTGGAAGGATGCAGTGGGGGATCCACAACGCCCCCTCACCAAAAATCTCAGGAGGTCCCCTTTATCAAGCTTGTTTCCATGTGCCTTGCACTCTTCCATTTTCTTCCCAACCCTGTTTGCAGGTGAGGAAACAAGCTCAGAGGCATTCAGTGCCTTGCCTGAGGTCACATAGCTGTGACAGATGCAGCTAGGGTTCCCCCCAGGACTGTGTGGCTCCATCTCTCTCCCCAGTGCTCCTCTGGAACCCAGTCCCATGCTGGATGCTTGAAGTGAGCTGGTGGGACCCCACGCCCCCGCCCTGGTGATGGGACAGCCAGTACACCACGGTCCAGTAGGTACTGGCTCCAGCCGTGTGCACCCTGAGCACCGCTGGAGCGTGCCTGGGCTGGGCTTCCTGGGTGGTGGGTGGGCTTGACAGCCGGGGGCAAGGCTGCCTGTGCACATACCTTCTGTGCTTGGCCACTTCATACTCACTGCAGTCCGACCCACTTGACTGACAGGTGACAAAACCGAGGTGAGAATGGGGAGTACCTGGACCAAGTCCACAGAGCTGTGCCCTCCCTATCCTGGGCACAGGGCCCCCAGTGTCATGCTCTTCTCTACCTTCTCTGAAGAATTGGAACAGAGCAGTGTGGTTGGCACTGGGCCTTAAGGAAGCCTGACCTTTGAGTTCCTGCCTTGAAGCAGGTGCCCTGCTCTGTCCTCCATGCCACAGGCCTGGGGAGTTTTCCACAAGTGCAGGAGGCACCAGGCCCCACAGCCCTGCTGGCTTTCACTGGCTTCCTTGCCCACATGCCGGGGTCAGAGGCCAAGGGCATCTGGCACTGGGACCAGTGGGTGGGAGCTCTTTTGGATGACATGGTCCAGGGCCACTGCCTCAACCACATTTGTCCTTGGGGGTGCCACGCACATGCCGCCACTGCCCCTGCCCACACAGCACTTCATGGTGGATCATCACGTGGCTCCCGGAGGCCTGATGGGGATGCCGAGGCTGCAGGGAGCATTGTCTGAGTCCTGGCCCTGCCTGCTGTGGCTGCTGCCCCCCCTTCACCCCCAGTTCTGTCCCGTCCCAGCTGTCGGAAAGACTGGATGGTGGCACCTTGGGGACTTTCCCCACCCCTGGCGTGACGCACAGGAAACTCTCTATCAGCCAGCCTGTGGCTCAGGGCCTGAAGGGAGCAAAGTTCTCAGTTGTCCGTATGGGGAGAGGGCTGGGGCAGCAGGAAGCTTCCGGTGGGTGAGTCAGCGGGCACTGGGCGCTGACTCACCCGCTGGGCATGCCAGCCGGGTGGCTGCTGCTTAAAGGGGCAACGCCTGCTGGCTGGTGGGTGGGACGGGGACTTCGAGCCCTGGCCGCTCAGGTCGGCGTCTGGCCCTGAGCTGGGCACCAAAGGGGGCCCCTCTCCTGGACCTCGGACTGGATGGGACCCCCAGGCAGCCCCTCCCGGCCCTGCGCCTGCCCCACCCAGGAACTTCCTGTTGTAGGCCAGGGCCTGCTTCCCCTTGGTCACATAGCAGGAGCCCAAGGTGGTGGCTGTTCAGGGGCTCCTCCGGCTCAGATGTGCTCCTGGGACCCTGATGGGCTGGGGAGGCTGAGGGTCATAGGGGGTGTGGGGTTGGCCTGAGCTCCTGGAGATGATGGTGACTGCGTCAAACCCCAGTGCAGCCCCTTTTACTGTGTGGTGTTGGACAAGCCGTGTCTGGGCGTTCACTGCGCTTTGTAAATGGCATTAGTCCTCTGGGCCTGGCCCAGCTCTCAGATGAGAGACCTTGAACTCCTCACCTGCAGGATGGGAAAGGGGACACCACCTGCCTGTCTTCCTGGCAGCCACAGGATGCATGTGGACGGCTTCACTACCCTCTTGCTAAGTGGCAGGTACTGGGCACAGCAAGACTGCCCTCGGCCCACAGAGAACCTTGGCAGGACAGGAGTGGGGGCAGAGCCCGGGTGCAGGGTGGGCGGGCCTGCGTTCAGATTCTGACTTGCTCACGTGCCTTCTCTGACCAGTCTTCTCTTTTGTCACATAGGAGTAAACACCCTTCCCTTGCAGGGTGAGGGCAAAGATTGGAGGTAGTGTTTATCAAATGAATGTTATGTGTTACTGTTTTCTTATTGTTATGGTCATGGCAGTTGTCCACTGGTGGATGAATGAACAGGACCAGGACCCCTGATGACGGGCTCATACCCTGTGACAGGGGGACTCTCTGGCTGCAGGGTCCCATTATGCTGACCAGAATGTACCAGGCTCTCTCCCTACTGGTCCCCCCTACTGGAGCCACTTGGACCTTCCTGGGGAGAGCCTGTGGGGCCTGGAGAAGACCGGTGCCTGCATCTTTCTGTAGGTCTGCCTCCCCTGAAGCGTGGGGGGAGCAGGGAACTTGGGGTAGGGAATAAGGAGGTTGAGACCCTCAGTTGGTAGAACTGCGTCAGTGCCAGGCACAGTGCTGGCTGCAGAGATACCGAGTGACTGAGGAGCACCCCAGCCCTCAAAGAGCTCTGCCTGGGGAGTAGAAGGCAGCTTGGGGAATAGTGGTTTTGAGAATCCAGATCCAAGGTCAGGATGGCAGGGCTGAGTGGAGGGGGAGCAGCCAGCTTGCAGGGCTTGGCTGGGCACAGGGCCTTGGTGGCTACGGGAACAGTGTCAGAGTGTCCGGAAGGGTGCCTTGTGTCACTGTGGGGTCCCAGAGGAAGAATGCTGGGGAACAGCTCAGAGGGGGCCGCACAGAGGGCTCCATCACTGCTGAATGGGGTGATGGGGCAGCCTGTCCTGAGCTTGGCTCCAGGGGCTATCCACACCTCCCCTTAACCATGCCTCTGGCACTGCCCATGGAAGTCAGGCCCGCTCACCCAGCTGCCTCTGTGGGCACCTTCTCCAGCAGTGGCCATGGAAGCCCCCAGAAGCCGTGTGTTCAGGGCATGAGGAAGCAGGGCTGGGCAGCAGTGTGGGAGGCCCCTCTGGAGCTCACGGACACCGGGCCTGGGCCTGCACCTGCCTCTGGGGAGGGTCACCAGGCTCACCCTGCAGGAGCTTCCTTCCCCTTTCCCCCAGGCCCTGGCCCCTGTCACCCTTCTCCACCCCTGAGGGTCCTTCTCTGGGGTGTCACGGCTGAATGGCATTCCAGGCCCACCCCCTGGCTTCCTCGGAGAGGCCGTGTCCAGCTGCCCTCTCCCAGCTGGGGCCCTGCCCAGGTGGCACTACAGCCGCCCTCTTGCTGTGTCTGGGCCAGACCTGTGCCCTGCGGTACTGACGCCTCCTGGCTGAGCCCCACCCCACAGGGGAGACTTCCATTCCTTTTTTTTTTTTTTTTTTTTGTTCATATGCATTTTTTTTTATTTTAGTATCATTAACTTACAATTACATGAGCAATACCGTGATGATTGAACTCCCCCCTTCACCAGGTCCCCCCCACCAACCCCACCAC
>JAQQAC010004778.1:179043-221357 GCA_029783875.1 Phataginus tricuspis | reverse complement strand
TTTCACTGAGCATAATACCCTCTAGCTCCATCCATGTTGTTGCAAATGGTAGGATTTGTTTCTTTCTTATTGCTGCGTAATATTCCATTGTGTATATGTACCACATCTTCTTAATCCGTTCATCTACTGATGGGCACTTAGGTTGCTTCCATTTCTTGGCTATTGTAAATAGTGCTGCAATAAACATAGGGGTGCATCTGTCTTTCTCAAACTGGGCTGCTGCATTCTTGGGGTAAATTCCTAGGAGTGGGATTCCTGGGTCAAATGGTATTTCTATTTTGAGTTTTTTGAGGAACCTCCATACTGCTTTCCACAATGGTTGAACTAATTTGCATTCCCACCAGCAATGTAGGAGGGTTCCCCTCTCTCCACATCCTCGCCAACATTTGGTGTTGTTTGTGTTTTGGATGTTGGCCATCCTCACTGGTGTGAGGTGATATCTCATTGTGGTTTTAATCTGCATTTCTCTGATGATTAGCGATGTGGAGCATTTTTTCATGTGCCTGTTGGCCATCTGAATTTCTTCTTTAGAGAAGTGTCTATTCATGTCCTGTGCCCATTTCTTAATTGGGTTATTTGCTTTTTGTTTGTTAAGGTGCGTGAGTTCTTTGTATATTTTGGATGTCAACCCCTTATCAGATACATCATTTATGAATATATTTTCCCATATTGTAGGATGTCTTTTTGTTCTACTAATGGTGTCCTTTGCTGTACAGAAGCTTTTCAACTTGATATAGTCCCATTTGTTCATTTTTGCTTTTGTTTCCCTTGCCCGGGGGGATATGTTCATGAAGAAGTCACTCATGTTTATGTCCAAGAGATTTTTGCCTATGTTTTTTTCTAAGAGTTTTATGGTTTCATGACTTACATTCAGGTCTTTGATCCACCTTGAGCTTACCTTTGTGTATGGGGTTAGACAGTAGTCCAGTTTCATTCTCTTACATGTAGCTGTCCAGTTTTTCCAACACCAGCTGCTGAAGAGGCTGTCATCTCCCCATTGTATATCCAGGGCTCCTTTATCAAATATTAATTGACTGTAGGTGTTTGAGTTAATGTTTGGATTTTCTATTCTGTTCCACTGGTCTGTGGGTCTGACTTCCATTCCTTTTTAAAAAATGTAAACATGTCACAGTTACCAGAGGATATATAGAATTTACCTCTATAATTTAAAGAATAAAAACAAAACGATTCTATGTACCCAACACCCAGCTAAAGAAACTGAACATTATTGTGCCCCCAAAGTCCCCCTGGAATTGCATCTCCCTAAGGACTGTTCTGGCTTTCATACTTACCCTTTGTCATTTCTTAAATTGAGCTCTAATGCATGTGGTATATGTCAGGTCACTGCCCTGCAGAATCTCTGGGCCGGCACCCACAGTGTGGTCCAGGGGACCTGTGCTGGCATGTGGCTGCAGGGAGAAGCTAGAGCCCTCTGCCTGAGATCATGAACTGTGGCCTCAGTTTCCTCATTTGCACCATGGGGATGATGCTGGAACTTAAACTGCAGAGTTGTTATGAGATTCAGCGCATTAACCCATGCAAGTGCCAAATACGGAGTTAGTGTATATGAATGTTTGTAGCTGTTACTGTAGCTTTAAGTGAATCTCAAGTTCCAAACTGTGCCGTGCTCGGCTGTGCGGCTGTACTGACATTTGCTACGGCGTGCTAGCGTCGCCAGCTTTGAAGGTGTGTCCTAAAAGGTGGCATGAGCCAGTGGGTGTGAGGTGGCGGGGAAGGGCCTTGGGTGTCAGTGGAGGTGTTTGGGCATAACCTGGACGGAAGTGGGGAGCCGAGACCCTTGCTGTGCGCCTGTAAATAGGTGTGTTGTTGGCGTTTGTGGTCTGTGGCCGCTGAGTCTCACACTGGAGGCCTGCCCAAGACTGCTCTGGGCGCGCAGGCCAGAGAGTGTTCCCTGCCCTCTTTGTCCTCTTGTTGGCTTTCTGGTGTACCCTGTGCTCGCTGGCCGCTGGTCACCGCTTGCCCCTCCAGGTCGCAGCAGCCAGACCCCAGGACCCTTGCTGGGTGAGCCCCCGGGGACTTGCAGGTGGCCGAGTCTGGTTCTAGGCGCAGCCCCTTTGTGAGCTCTTGGGCCCAGGTGTTGTCACCTGGATGCAGGGAGTGAAAACACCCACCTCTCAAGCTACAACTGCTCAGGTGGGAAGGAGGGGCCCCGGCAGGCCCGGGCACCCTGTGAGGCCAGCCAGGGCCCAGTTTGCACCTGAGCTGTGTATTAGCGCTTTTACTGCGGAGAAGGCCTCTTCAGGTGTTTCTCCCTATTGACCCTGTGTTTTGTGAGATTTGTAGTATGGTGTTCAAATACCAACGATGATGAGAGCAAGGAAGGCGCTCCAGCTGTTTTCACAAGCAGGAGCGTGGGGCGCATCAGTGCTCCTGGGGGCCTGGATGACCGACAGGCGCCAAGTGGAGATCTGTGGGAACTCAGCCCACGAGGCCGCGTGTGAGGAGAGCGCCTTTTCCCTGGGGTTCTGGGAACCCAGGGAACCTTCCCCAGTCCTAGCCTCTTGAAGGCTGGAACTTGGCTCCACAGTTGGGGGGCCCACCCTGCCCTCTGGACACCCACCTTGGTGACTGGGGCCTTTGGGCCCAGGCCAGAGTGGCCACTGATCAGGCTGGGCATTTGATGTGCGCCCTCTGACCTGGCCGTCATGGCCCCCAGCAACACGGGTGTGCACGTAGCCATCCCCGAGATTTACAGGTGAGGACGCGGGCCCAAGTGGGCGATGGCCTGCCCAGGGTCACCCAGGTCTGTCCTGGGAGCTTGGCTTTGTCTTTGCAGCCTCAGACTGGTGCCTCCCCTCTCCTGGACTTCAAGAACATCAGGGGAAGCTGAGGCTCGGTGGGGCAGGGGCTTGCCACAGTCACACAGGTCTTCTGGTACCAAAGCCTGTCCTCCCCCACTTGGCCTCTGCAGAGTGGCTTGGGGTGCTTGTGCCTGCAAGCAGAGGTGTGGGGGGCCAGGAGCCAGCGGCCCCAGGAATGGGGCTGGCCTAGTAGCTCTGGGCCCTGGCATGTCCAAGCCCAGCTGTGCCACCACCCTGGTGTGTGACCCTGGGTGAGCCCCCTGCCTCTGGCCCCCTATCTGCACGGGATGGTCTCCGAGGCATCTTCCAGTTCTGAGCTGGCCCTGTTGCTGGGAGCTCCTGGGAGGCCTGGTGAGCCCGGCTGCCCCTGAAGATGGAGGGGACACAGGGCTTGCCCAGGCTTCGGCTTCTTCCTTTCTTTCTGATTTTATTTAAGTCACTTAGTTTCAGTAGCTGATGCTGCATGTGGTAAGGAATCGCGAAGGGACAAAGCAGGCGGCTCCTTGCTTCTCCTTGGCGTCGTCCGTGGGGACGCACCATCCTGCCCAGGCCCGGGGCCCCCCCACTTCCCTGTGCCCATCTCCTGACTGTACAGAGCCTGGGCCTCGGGGTCCTCACCTGTGTTTCCCCTGCTTCTTGGGGTCGCGAAGGGATGACATGAGATGTGGCACAGCCTGGCACGCAGAAGCTGCTCCCCACATGTTGGAAGCTCTTTATTCTTTTTATTTTGTGGCAGCGTACCTCCGGGAGGGGTTCCTTGGGGGGATTCCGGGTCAGTGGGGTATCAGGATAGTGCCGACTCCCCCTCCAGAGTGGTGGCCTGGCGAGTTCGCATGCTCACCGCCCCCGCCCCAGGCCCGCACCCCGCATCACTGCTCCGGCCTCTGGGCCCAAGCCCCTGCCCTGTCCCCTGACCACCTTGCTGCTAGAATGTTCCGTGGTGGCTCCTGCTCCCCACGGCAGCCTCAGATCAGATCTCCCTCTGAGAGGTTCTGTCCCCTGCTTGCTTTTCCTTCAGAGCCCTTGGCATACTTACAGCCCTGTGTTAGGGTCGCATGTGCTGTCTGTGGTCCTGTCTCTCCCATGGGCTCTGGGCTTGGCCCTGGCACCATTGCCGTTTGGGCCCGTATCCTTCTGAGTGGTGGGGGCTGGGGATGGATGGTGGGCTACAGAGCAGAATCTCGAGCTTCTGGCCGTGAGATGCCAGCAGCAGCCCCCCAGGCTGTGACAGTCAGGGTGTCTTCGGACATTGCCATGAGCCTGTGGCCGGAGCATAATCTTGGAAGGAGAGGGGGGCAGAGGCTGTGAGGGGGGCAGGCACAGACTCCTTCCCAAGGGCTTCAGCCTTGACAAAGGCCCTGAGAGATGGAGGGAAGAGGGGGTGCCAGGGGCCTTGGGGGCCAGGACCTGGCCAGGCGGCCACCGTACAGCTGGAGGACAGAGGATGGGGCTGTGGGCTGAGTGGCCAGGCCTGGCACAGACAGGCAATCATTGCAAGGAGGCCTCCCCTCCCGTCTCCCAGGACCCCGGGAGGGGGGTGCCTCAGCACAGCGGATGCAGCTGGCCCCCGCCTGGGGAGCCAGGACTGTCCTTGCTCCCTGCCAATCTTTGGCAGTCTCCTCAGGGGCCTCTTTGAGGGAGGGAGACCATGGGGCAAGACGCCAGCCTCAGGTGCATGTGGCCCGGGTGCCTGGCCTCACTGTCCCTGCTTTCCATCTCTGAGCCTCGGTGGGCCTCTCTGTCAACCCGGCCCTCCCCCTGGAGCAATGACACCTGCAGTGAGCAGGCTTCATGCACATCAGGTGTCACGCATGGGGTTTTGGCTGGTCAAAGCCAATGAACATTAGCTATTCAGGTAAACCTGCCCACCTAAAAGCCTGCCTCTCCCCTTCTCAGGCCTCAGTTTACCTACCTGTGCAGTGGGAGTAGGTTGGCCTCGTTGCTCTCTCTCTAAGGGACCCCTGCAGGACAGAGACGACCCAGCCGGGGTGGGTGGGAACCAGGAGGAGGCCCGGCAGCCTCAGGACAGCTGGCCTCCTGCCTCTCCTTGGTGGGCATGAGGTTCCTTACCTGATGGGTGTGGACACTCAGGGCCCAGGGCTTCTCCAGTGAATAAGAAATTCTGAGAAGCACCTGAAATACCCCAAAGTAGGGGTGGGGGTGATAAATCGGGAGCAGGTGTCGCTCTGGTTCTGTGACTGAGCATGGTGGCTGTGGGGCCCTTTGTGTCCGCGGTGAGGGTTGCTTGCCCCTGTCCACGGCCTCCTCCGTGGGGGACCCTGAGAGAGAGGCACAGTCCAGTCTGTCTGGAATCCCCCCGAGGCCCGGGGCAGGGTGGGAGGCCCTCTCTCAGGCCCTCTGTCCATGTGTGGTCATTGGAGGCAAACAGGTCTGTCCTCACGCCTGCCCACTGCCAGACACTGACCGAGAGCCCTCAGTCACATCACTTCTTCTGGGTCACCCCTTCCCCCTATATGACAGATGGGTGAGAATGCTTCTTGTGGGTTTCCATGGCTCAAGCTAATCTTGCATGTGTCAGGCACTAGGGGGGCACGGCACTGATGACCTGATGACCCTGAGAGGTCAACCCACTATCCCCATTTCAGAGTGAAGGCCATGCTGCCCAGAGAGGTTAAGTCACATGCCTAAGGGCACCCAGCTTGGAAGTGGCAGAGCTGCAGTTGAGCGCAGGCCGCCTGGCCCCGAGGCAGTGTCATAGCATTTTGTTAGCTGTCTCTGGTTAGTGACCACAGAATGGGGACATGTGAGAAGTGACAGGAGAGGAGCCAGCTGGGCCCAGGGAGATCCAGCAGCAAGGGTGCTTAGCTGGAGCCATCAGGAAAGCCCCTCTGAATAGGTGGAAGGTGAGGGTCGTAGACGACCATGAAGTTACAGGGCAGAATATTCCAGGCAGATGGAACAAAACCGCAAAGGCCTGCGGCAGGAAAGAAGGTGGCTTATGAAGGAATGGTGAGCGGGAGGAGAGGGGGGCAGGGCCGACAGGTGTGGGAGCTGCTTCCAAGTATGGGGCCCCTCTCTGCGGTCTCCAGCTTGTACTGTGGGCCAGTGGCCTGCAGGGCTCCCTGCCTATGGTGCTGCTGGGGGCTGGAGAGGGCTGAGCACATGCAGATGCCCACCTGCCTGCACCTAGGCAGCCCCGGGCCGGGCCCTGTGCTGACGTCGGCCACGGATGGTGGCAGTGCGTCCATAGCGGCCCCCCCACTGTCTGCCACGGATGGTGGCAGTGCATCCATAGCGGCCCCCACCCCACTGTCTGACGGCCGCTCCACAGAGCCCACGTCACTCCCGACGCAGGCCTGGTGACCCTGATGGGCAGGTGGGTGAGAAGGCCGGGAGCGCACCCCTCCCAGCCCTCCAGCCCCTGTGCTCCAAGCGGCCTCCAGCCCTCCTCGCACGGGCCCTGACCACCAGCTGGCCACAGGCATGGAAGCTACTTTGACAGATGGGTGAATTGAGGCTCAGTGAGAGGGAGCCCATCTCAGAACATTCCCCAGCCCCACCGTGGGAGTTGGGTGTGCAAGCTGGAGTCAGGAGGATGAGGATGGGCTGAAAGCAGAGAGGATGCAGGCACGAGCGCGGCCATGAACCCCAGGAGACCCGAGTGGATCGCTGATTTTTAACATAAAATGTTTCACCTTCTGGCTGCAAATCATCCAGTCAAGAATAAAACATTCCTGTGCGGGGTGTCAGCCGGAGTGTGGGGCCGGCCTTGCTCGGGCCTGGCGGCCCTGGCTTGGCCACAGCCTCTGCCGGCCCTGCAGTGCTGTCTGAGCCCCAGGAAGCCCAGGCAGGGTCTTAGGAGCTGATGGCCCTGCAGGCCCCAGATTTTCTGTTTTCTTCTTCCTGTGTAGCAAGTGCTGGGCCTTGGTGAACCCAGGGAGGCCTTTGGGTTTCCTGTTCAGAGTGAGACGCAACAGTGCTTCCCCCTGGGGAGCTGCTGGCCTGTCCCTCTGGTGGTGGAGAATCTCCCTGTGGGAGGGGTGCTGGGAACTCCCGGCCTGGTGGGTCTCCGAGGCAACGAACCCAGGACTGACTCTGGCCCAGCTCACCGTGGGCAGCGTCACCTCTGAGCCTCAGTAAAGTGAGGCTGACAGTTCCTCCCTAGGATTGTCAGAGCGTCTGGATCCGTGGGAAGGGCCATGCGTGTGACAGGTAAGCTGCCGCTCTGAGGGATGAGGGAGCTTTGGAATGAGACCCACGCGGCCCCTGACGGCCAGCCATGTCACCTCATCTGTAAAATGGGGGGAAAACACCTCACACACAAGTCATGATTAGGTGGCTGGTACACCCCGGTGCTGGGTGGCCAATGGCCGATGCCATGAACACAGCCGCTACTCTTTGTGGAAATTGCTGTTTCCTGAGGGTTCTTGGTTGGGTCCTGGACAGGCCGGGGCTGGGGGTTCAGAGATGTTGCCGTGGCTCTGATACAGGCCAAGTGCTGTTCTAGTGTTTTACCTGATGACTGCAAGGTACATGCTCTTTTTATCCCCATTGCATGATGAGGATAGGGAGGCCCAGAGAGGTGTGGGGTCTTGCCCGAGGTCAACCCAGCCTGGAGGGGCAGAGGCAGGATTTGAACTTGGGGCAGAGAGTCCATGCTTTTGGCTCAGAGTTGCACCAATGCCAAGGCCAGTGTGTAGCACGTGGGGGCTCTGGGCCGTGAAATGAGCCATCGGGGCACTGGCTTGGCAGTGGGTGTGGGGCTTCCTCTTGAGGGCCTCTGGGACGGCGGCTCTGCTGCTGGCTGCCAGGGTGCAGATGGACACAGCTTGGAGTCTGGCATCTGGAGTCCCTGGGGTGGCGTCTGCCTGTGTTGCCCCTGCATTCATTCTGCCCACCTGCACCAGTGCAGGCACAGGGTCTCCTTCCCACCAAGACTGTTCTGTTTCCTGGTTGTTTGTCCAGCTCCGAGGACAGCTGGGCTGGGTGCTTGCCTTCCCCTTGGCAGTAACAGCCCCATGTCATCACCCACAGTGGTGCCAGGCCTGCCGGGCTGCTTGTCCCAGGTGTGTGGGTCCTGTCGCAGGTCACAGGTCAGGCCCCAAGGTGCTCAGAGGGGCATGGCGGAGGCTGGATCCCAACCTGGTTCACAGGTGACTTTGGGGCTAGGGTCCCCTGGGTGCTCTGGGTGCACCCATGGCAGGTGGCACAGGGCTGTGGGCAGTTCCCAGGTCCCGGGGCAGCTGCTGGTGTGTCAGCAGCAGTTGGGTGGGGTGGGGTGGGGTGGGGTAGGGTGGGGTGGGAGGGTGACCCTGCCCCACAGGCGGCATGACCTGCAGGAGCAGGCATGTGGGTGGCACTGTTTCTGCTCTGGGTTATTTTGAAAAGTCACGGTTGAGTCCTAGCTTTGCCACTCTGCTCATTGGTCTGGGCAGGCTGCTGCCCACTTTTGGAAAAGGGAGCCCCTCATTGGGCGCCTGGCAGCGGGGGATCTGGACTCAAGCCCGCCTCGCTCCTTGCCAATGGGCTCCCTCACATCTCTGAATCTCGCTCTCCTGCCTGTGAGATACTGAAGCACCCTCCACGTGCCCTAGCTGAACCCAGCGACCCATAATGCCCCAGTGGTGGACCGGGCACCTGACTCCATTCAGCTGGCTCGAGGGGCATGGACACTGGGGCTCGGCGAGGAGAAGCCCCTGGCCTGCCGTTAGGGGTGAGGGGGTGGGAGGCGTTGCCTCGGGACCCAGGCTGCCTGGCACCCTGGGGAAGGAAGGAGGCTTCCTGGGGTGTCCTTGGAGGGGCGGCAAAGGCAAGAACTTTGCAGGGCAGGGGGAGAAATGGGCACCAGGCTTCAGCCAGGTCCTCCCCAGCTTCAACCACATTGGTGCTTGGAGGTGACGGGGAATTTGAGGCCCAGAGAAGGGGTTTGCCTCAGAGCTAGCACCTGCAAGGAGCTGTCTGCCTCAGATGTCCTCACCAAGGTTAGCAGCACAAGTTGGGGATGGAGGCTGCACTCGCTCCCAGGGCGGCTGGAACAAGGCCCCGCAGATGGGGGGCTTAGGAGACAAACTCTGGGGCGCTGTCCGTCCGGAGGGTGGAGGTCCAGGGGAGGAGTCGCGGGAGGGGCCCTGAGGAAGGAGCTGCTTCCAGCCCCTCGCCTTCCTTGGTCCGCCGGCTCCCGAGCTTTCACGTGGTCGTACCTCTGTGTGTGTCTGACTGTGTCCAAATCTCCCCTCTTCATAAGGGCACCAGCCATGCTGCTGACCTCGTTATGACGTGATCATCTCTGTAGAGACCCCACCTCCAACAGGGTCACACTCTGAGGTCCTGGGTCTTAGCCTGCAACACGTGAATTTGCAGGGTGCACAATTCAGCCCTTAAACTTAGGATGTAGGACTTCTGTGTGGGGTGGGAGCACAGGGGCCTGGCTAAAAGCTTGCTGCTCAGACCTGGCCTTGCCCAGGTGGGTGCCAGGTGGCCTGGCGTGCAGGGCCGCCCCAGTGGAGCTGGCTCCCTTGGAGGCACACTTGAGGCACGGCCTTTCTCAGGCGGTTGTGGGGGGCTGCCTGCTGCCAGCTTCCACGTGGGCTGAGGGGCGTGGACCTTTCCACCCGGGCTGGTCCAGATGCTCTGGGGCCCCAGCACAGCACTGACCACACTGATGTCCAGCCTCTGTGTCTGCTCCTGGGCCCTGGAGGGCAGGTGCCTGGAGGCATCTCTCTCCCGGCTCTGTCCAGCCCAGGGGATGTCGGCTGACTGAGCACTGACCTTCAGAGCCTCACCTTCTCTCCCTCTTAGGAAAATCCAGGAGGAAGAAGGATTTACGGATATCCTGCGTGTCCAAGCCTCCCACGCCCAACCCCACGTGAGTCTGCCTCAGCTTTTCTCCTGGCTCAGCCTGGAGTGGCTTCCTGGGGAGGAGAGCATTCAGGCAGCGTGTCCTGGTTGGCACCTCCTATGAGGTGGGGGTGGCCCTGGGGCTCACAGGGGTCACATGTCTGCTCTGGCCCCCCCCTCCCATCTCAGGGACGGGCCAGCGTGGCTCTGGCTCCTGTGTGACCCCCACGGTGTGCCGGGCACTGCAGGTGCTCAGTGACTGAGATGGGGTGCCTCTGCCCCCTGCCCTGCCCCACCTCCCGATCCCGGGGCCAGGCTGGTTTGCTTTCTCTGAGGCTCATGGGTTCTGCTTCGCCCCCACAGACCCCCCCGGAACCTGGACTCCCGGGCCTTCATCACCATTGGAGACAGGGTAGGTGCCAGCTGCCTGCCTGCGATGGGCCTCACGTCACTGCGCCTCAGTGTCTTCATCTGATGTGCAGGCCCGAGTTGGCCCTGTGGTGCCCCTGGGAGGTGGCTGTGGGTGGCATACAGCGCTGGGTCAGGAGAGGAGCCCCTCCCTGGCTGTGGCTCTGTGGTCCTGGGCTCTCACTCTCTGACCCGACCATCTGGAATGGGGATGGTCAGCCTGGCTCATGAGGCCCTCACGGGCCAGAGCCGGCATGGCGTTTGCTGACCTCGGAGTTTGTGTTGTGGGGCCACCTGTGCCCGGGTCGCCTGTGGGAACCGTGTCGAGCACTCGCTGTCCTGGCCCTGCCCTCGGGGCTGTGGCTGGGAGCCTGCACTTCAGCGCCTGATGGCCCGGGTGCCCATGGTTGAGGGACTGTGCTTATCCACAGGGCACAGAGGCCCCTCGGTTGACAGCCACCCAGGCTGACTTTCCCTCCCTGACACTTGTCCCCGTCCGACTCCAGTTCACCTGCTTCCTTACTCCTGGTTGGTTGGCCCTGTGACAGAGGGCAAGACAGGGTCAGGCTGTGCCCTCCGGGGGCAGGACCTCTGTTTGGTTCTGTCTGTGTCCCTGGGGCCTCAAACAGGCGCTCGCAGATGGTAGGAGGCTGAACAAATGATTTGGCCCACCCGCCAGAGTGGGGCTGGGGGAGAAAAGGGCGTGTCCTGAGTGCCACGTGCCGGACGGGGCATTCCACAGGCCATGTGATCCACACTCCGTGACAGCCCTGGGATGTGGGTGACGTGCCTGTTTTATGGAGGGTGGCGTGAGGCCTAGAGAGGTTAGGCGATGTGCCTTAGGTCGCACAGCAGGAAGTGATTGGTGCACGACTTGGGCCCGTACCTCCCTGACTGGCTCTCCTGCCGCCTCACCTGTCTCCCCTGTGGGGTGTGAGGCGGGCTCCTGACTTGCAGCCACCAACCGTCTGTCTTTTCTGTCTTCCAAGAACTTTGAGGTGGAGGCTGATGACCTGGTCACCATCTCGGAGCTGGGCCGTGGAGCCTATGGGGTGGTAGAGAAGGTGCGGCATGCCCAGAGTGGCACCATCATGGCTGTTAAGGTAAGGACCCCACCCTGCCAAGCCCAGCAGCCGGGCCCTGCCGGGTGACCGTGCAAAAGAGGCTGGGGGCTGAGAGTTCCTGTGGGTGCCGCCCAGAGCCCCTGGCCCTCGTGGAAGGGTGTGGCGGGGCGCTGCAGCCACTGAAGCACAGTCCTCTCCCCTGCAGCGGATCCGGGCCACCGTGAACTCGCAGGAGCAGAAGCGTCTGCTCATGGACTTGGACGTCAACATGCGCACGGTGGACTGTTTCTATACCGTCACCTTCTACGGGGCCCTCTTCAGAGAGGTGTGGCCTGTGGGGGAGCGGGAGGCGGGTGCCGGAGCTCAGGCCCCCGGGCCGTGTGCACCTGTCTCTTCTGTTGGGCCTGCAGCCCACTCTTGTGCCTTCTGAGCTCCGGGCCTTGCTGGCCGCCTGTGTGCCAGGTGGGGGTGTGGGAGGGGCCAACCAGGTCCCGAAGATGAGGGCTCTTGAGAGCTCAGGCCCTGCAGCCACACGGCCTGGATCCCGTCTCCTGCCTCAGTTTCCTCACGTGTGAAATGAGGCCAGGAATCGTACCCACCTCACAAGGCCATCAGGACGATGAAACGTGGCCCAGGTTGGCACTCAGTGCCCTGCGAGGGTCTGCCTGTGCGGACACCTGCCTCACCAGCCAGGCTGGCAGGACAGGGCTCCAAGAGCAGAGGTAGCCAGGCGGTGTTGAGGGTCTGATTCTGCATCTGCGAGAGGGATCAGATGTGGGGTCAGTGAGGAATCGGGCTGCTGTGTGCAGATGGAGGCCAGGCACCTGGGCGGATGTGCTGGGTTTGCGGTGGTGGTTTGTCCCCTGGAGCTCAGACTGAGGTCAGGCTTCCTGCTCCTCGCCTGGCTCCCGGGCACCTAGGGTCCCGGGCTTGCTGGGGGCGGTGGGCCAGTAAGGGGTCCACACGTCTGATTGGCTAAGCCACTGCTACGCCAGGCCGAGGCTGTCTGTCCCCTTGCTGCTGCGAGGACAGACACACACCTGGGCCTCTCGACACCCTGGGTCAGGGCTAGCAGGGAGGCCTAGGAACCTGTGGGTACCCCAGGGAGGCTTCGCAGCAGGCTGTGCTAAAGAGGCCCCAGGCGTCTGGTGGGGCGCCGAGTGGGAGCTGGGAGGCAGGCACCGTGGGCCGAGCCGGGAGCCGTCTGCCCAGGTCAGGCCTGAGATGCATAGGGGCTGCGGGGCTCTGGTAGGAAGGGTGTGTAGGCTGGGCCATGGAGCTGAGGAAGCCCCCATGGAAGGACACAGCTGGGGGAGGCTGGCATGTAGACATAGCAATGCAGGCAAGCTGGGAGAAGTGAAGCAGGTGGAGCTGAGAGATTTTGGGGGGCAGAGTGGGAGGAGCTGGGAGCTTGGTAAGTCCCTGGGGTGGGGGTTGGTCAGTACATCTGCAGGGAGGCCTGGCTGGCACTAGTGAGGTGGGGGGCAGGCTGTCTAGGCACAGGTGCGGCCCTGGGTGAGCCCAGGCTGACCTCTGGATGTCCACTCCCAGGGAGATGTGTGGATCTGCATGGAGCTGATGGACACATCATTGGACAAGTTCTACCGGAAGGTGCTTGATAAAAACATGACAATTCCAGAAGACATCTTGGGGGAGATTGCTGTGTCTGTAAGTGGCCCCAGGCCTAGGTGGGGTTTGGGGGTTCCAGACACCTAGCCAGAGGCCCCAGCCCTGCCTCAGCAGACACAAAACCCAGCTCGATGGTGGTATCTTGTGCAGAGCTGGGTCCCCAGTATAGCCCAGAACCTGAATGACTGCCCCCCAGAGGCCTAGCTCCCCGCCTGTGGCCCAGAACCTTCTTGCTGAGGAAACTCTGGAGCCTGGGTCTCATGGAGCCGCACAGATTTGGCAGGTCCCGGGTTTCTAGACCTTCAGAGCTTCCTAGACCATTTCACAATTTCCTCATGCTTAGCCCTGAGGCAGCTTTGAGAGGTACAAGCTAAGCTGGGGGAAAGGTTAGCATCCAAAATGTCTGTCTTTTGATGCTGGACACGCCTAGAGGAGGGCAGCAGCTCTGGGCCGGAGCATCCTGGCAGCCAAAGCAAAAGAGAAAATGGCTTCAGTAACACCTGCTGTATATTGAGAACCTGTGGTTCTCAATTCTGACTATACCTGCGAGTGTTTAAACATGCCCCTGCCTGGGTAGTGAGTCAGAAACCTGGGTGTCGTTGGCCAGGTTCCCCACCGTGTCTTCCTGAGGGGAACGGCTCGAGCATATAGGCTGGCGGCTCTCCTCGGGGGAGGGGGAGGAGCCGGGGGGCTGCAGAAGGGCGGGGGTCTACCCGAGAGCCAGGTGGGTGTGCTGACAGCCCCTGGGGGGGCCACAAATCTGGGACAAAGGCTTGGGACCCTGGCCCATTGGGTGGGGTTGGGACAAAAGCAGGGGGCTGGGTGCGTCTGCACTGAAGATTGCCAGGACACTGGGGTGAATGGTGGAATGTAGGCAGCGCCTGGGGTCCCGAGGGGCAGAGGTGTGTGCACGGGAGGGGACAGGCGAACACAGGTTGGGGTCTTACTGCTCTGTCGTTGGTGCGATGGGGACTCACACGGGTCCCGTCTCTCCCCCTCCTCCCCATCCGGACGCCAGATCGTGAGGGCCCTGGAGCACCTGCACAGCAAGCTGTCCGTGATCCACAGAGGTCAGTGTGCCGGACTGTGCAGGTCCCGAGCTGCCACACCGTCTCACCGGGGCCTGCCGAGGCCTTTCCTCCTTTCAGGAGGAGCCAGCACAGGCTGGGGGTGGGCAGTGGGGGGTGATGTGCCCACTGGGGTTGGTGTTGAACCTGCTTCCTGGTCTAGGCCCCTTTCCATTTCTCCACGCCATTTTCCTTGCCACCCCCCCTGGACAAGTACTGGATGGACCTTTGTTCTGGGAAGGTGGGCTTTGTCTTGACGTCTCATCGACAGATTGAGGAATGCTCAGATTTGTAGTTACTGTCCTGGGAATCGGCTTAGTTTACAACCGTGTAACCTCCGCCCAGTCAAAATGGAGGGTGTTTCCAGCTTCACCCCAGCCCAGAAAGCTCTCTTGGCCCCCCCGGTCATTCCCTGTCCTGTTGCCCTTGTCTGGCTTTCCCCTCATAGATCAGCTTTACTTGTTCTTGAACATTGTATAAGTGGGTTCGTAGGGCACATCCCTCTGTCCAGCCTCCTCCACTTGACCTCATGTTTCTGAGGTTTGCCTGGTCGTATGTGAGGTGGTTCCTTCCCTTTCCTGCCGAACAGTCCACTTACTCAGATGAACTGCATTTTGCAGGTTAATGAGACTGGTTCCCCTTTGACCACTCAGTGGCCGTCCCAGCTGGTGCCCCCAGCTCACTGCTGTTGGCAGTTCAGCATGGAGCCAGCTGGCCATCTCTCTGTGCACCTCTGTCCTTTCACACATCCCATGGAAAGCACGTGGGATGTGTGTCGTGTGGTTCTCTGCTGGAAGATTCCCTGCTGTGTACCCTGCAGCTGCTGTTTCTCAATCCTGAGTATTGGGGTGGGCCCCGCGTCCCCGTGAACCAGCCTTCTGTCTTTTAGCTGCTGCCCTGCGCTTCCTGGCTGAACCACCCAATTTCTCAGTGTGGACACTGGGTAGTTTCTGGGTTCTCACCCTGTCAGCGATGTCCCCTTCCCCACTCCCAGCCCAGTGGGGCCCCAGAGCTGGAGGGAAACTGAGGCTGAGTTCTGCCATAAGGCTGCAAACTGGGACAAGCCTCCTGCTTTGACCTCATGTCCAGAGATGGCGGGCATGAAGACGTGGTCCCAGGAGAAGCACTGGAGCCCCGACGTCCTTCCCCACTCATGGCTGGTGGCTGGGGCATGTCCTGGCTCTGCTGCCACCAGCTGTGTGGCCTTGGCTGGGCAGCACCTCTCGGAGCCTTGGACCCTCCTCTGCCCCCCGGGCCCCGTGAGGTTAGGGTGTGGGAGGGGCTCATCGGCCTCTGGCTGGGACTCCCCAGCCTGGGGCTGAAAAAGGCATGTCCTGTCACTGGCAGATGTGAAGCCATCCAACGTCCTCATCAACAAGGAGGGCCACGTGAAGATGTGCGACTTTGGGATCAGTGGCTACTTGGTGGATTCTGTGGCTAAGACGATGGATGCTGGCTGCAAGCCTTACATGGCCGTGAGTGGTGCCCACGCCACCCTGGGTCTGGGGCCACAGCTGAGGTTCAGGAGAGAGTGTGCCTGGGAGTTAACTGTCAGGGACCAGAACTCCCTGACACCTTGAGTTTCCTGCAGCCTGTGCCCAGCCTGCTGAACAGCCCCTCTTTATCCCTGTTATTTACTGGGCCCCAGAGTGGCCATTTGCATAAGTTTCCTGGGCACCATGGCAGTGACTCCGGGGTCTGTGCTGGTGTTGCCTCGGCCACATTGTCCTGAAGAAGCCCCCCCTCCCCCAGGCGGTGCCACGCTGAGGCAGGGTTCGGGCCTTCATCACCAAGACCCTGGCCCTCGCTGGCTTCGGGGTCCTCCTCCAGCCTGTGAAGAGGTGGGGCGGGGTGAGCTCTGGCCCCTCAGTCTGGGTGGGGGAGGCAAGTCTAGCTGAGAGAGCTGTGCGTGGCCCCTGCCCTGCCCTCCACCTGGGGCGGGTGCTCACACCTCCTCGACCCATCTCGCAGCCCGAGAGGATCAACCCGGAGCTGAACCAGAAGGGCTACAACGTCAAGTCGGACGTCTGGAGCCTGGGCATCACCATGGTGCGTGCTGTGGGGCTCTAGCCCTGGCGGGGCGGGCAGCGGGCCGGGCCAGGGCTGTAGGCTTTCCGAGGGCCCACTGGAAAGTTTAGGCCCTGGGAAGAAGTGTCGGCTTCACACTCTGAGAAGAGAATGTGCCATCAAACACGACGATATATTTACAGAAAAGCCTATAGGTGACGTTATGTGCCTCCCTGTAGGTGAGGTGTGCCTGTTGCAAAAGTTCTCCATGTTTTATGAGAACTTGTCAGGAGGACTTGCCCAGAGCTCACGAGTGTCTGTCAAGAAATCATAGCCAATCCCGAATTAAGTGAGCTTCTGGTGCACAAATAGTTTTGAAAGCAAAATGGTAAAAATCTTAAAAAAAAATTTTTTTTCACAGCAAGATGTGTGTGGCTTGGGTCCTGGTGCATTTCCAGGTGTGGTGGGCTGGGTCGGGCGGGCTCCGCAGCGGGGGCCGGTGGGGCTTGGGCAGGTGGGGGCTGGTGCCTGGTCCTCGACTGAGCCCGAGGGTGGGGCCCGGCTGGTGGACCTCGAGGCCCATCCTGGCCTGTGTCACGGCTCGGCTTGGGGGTGGATTGAAGTGCATTTATTTATTTAGAAAGCCCACCCTGGCCCCCATGTGGGGAATGGGCTGGAGGGGCAGGAGAAGGTGAGGGTGGGCCTCACCCTGCTGGCGCTCGCAGGCTGTGTGTGAGGCCTGCGTAGCTGTGGGCCCCGCCTGTCTTCCCAGCCAGTGGAAGCGTCTGAGCTGTGGGTTTGTCCCTGATGCCTCCGTGGTGCCGCCACTGCTGCGGGCCCCCTGGCTTCCTGGGAGTGGGGATGGGGTACAGTCATTCATGATCAGTCAGTAAGGTGCACAGTGGGAAGGGGTGCGGAGAGGAATAAGACAGGATGGGGGGACGGGGGTGGCAGGGGCAGAGGGGCACAACTTTGAGGCAAGGCAGGGCTGGTGGGACTGCAGACAGGGTGCGGGAAAGGCCCCAAGGTGAGGGTGTGCCCGGTGTGGGAGGGAGGTCTGAGCAGTGCGTGCGGGGTGGGAGTTTGGGGTCAGCATGGGTGTTTTGGATTTTACTGATAAGCAGACATTATGGGGTCAGGGGCACCACTACCCCCTGCAGTTGCAAATCCCAGTATAACTTCTGACGTCCCCAAAAACTGAACTACTAAGAGCCTACTGTACGTAGGTCAGTTAACTTTAAATGCCACAATTAGTAGAAAAGTAGAAAAGAAGGGGAGGGCTGAGGGTCCTGCCGAGAGCAGAGAGCAAGCTGCCCCACCTGTCCCTGTGGGGCGGCACCTGCCCGCCAGTGGGTCAGGCTGGGCTGGGGCCCTCTTCACAGGGGCAGAGGTGTCCCCCCTCCTTCCCTCCCGCGCCTCAGCTCTCCTCCGCTTTCTGCAACCTGAGAGGCTGGTTCACTTGGTCAGACAGTGGGGCTGATAAGCCGGAGCGGTGGGTCTGATCCCTGTATGAGCCACTAGGTACAACACGGTATCTGCTGCCTCACATCCAGTTACAGATACTATGTATTTATTGAAAAAAAATCCGCATATAAGGAGACCCATGCAGTTCAAGCTAGTATTGCTCAGGGATCCGCTATTCTGCTGCCCTTGTTATCCTCCTCGCACTGTGTGACTGTGACTTTATAGGCTGTGTTGTGCACAATGACAGGGAAAGGATCAAAATCAAATCACTGTGTTGGAGACATGGGATTGCAGGACACCTTCAATTCTCCTTAATACTGCGGACACAGCATTTTTCAGTTTCACTCCTGAAGCATAGAGGGACACTTAAAGCCTAAAGGTGGAGACTGTCCTTGCAGGTAAGAGTAACTCCTGAGTTAAAAAAGACTAAGAACAAGTCACAGAGTCAGACCTCATTTTATCACACTTCACAGATTGACAACCTTGAGTCCATTAAGTCTGTCAGTGCCATTTTTCCAACAGCGTTTATTTACTACATGTCTCTGTGTCACATTTAGGAATTCTCACAGTATTTCAAACTTCTCTAATTATTACATTTGTTATGATGTCTGTGATCAGTGATCTTTGAAGTCACCATTGTAACTCTTTTGGGGCGCCACGAGCTGCACCCATATAAGATGGCAAACAGTTGGTGAATGTGTGTGTTCTGACTGCTCCACGGACTGGCCGTTCCCCTGTTTCTCTCCTCTCCTCAGGCCTCCCTGTTCCCTGAGATACAGCAATATTGTAGGTTAATGACCCTACATGGCCTCTAAGTGTTGAAATGAAAGGAGGAGGTGCGTGTCTCTTGCATTAATGCTAGGAATGATTAAGCTTGGTGAGGAAGGTACGTTGAAAGCCGAGAGAGGCTGAAAACTAGGCCTCTTGCTCCACATAGTTGACAAGTTGTGATGCAAAGGAAAACTTCTCTTCAGTGAACACGTGAATGATAAGAAAGCGAGACAGCCTTACTGCCAGTATGGAGAAAGTTTTAGTGGTCAGGATAGACGATCAGACCAGCCACAACTGTCCCTTAAGCCAAAGCCTCATCCAGAGCAAGGCCCTGACTCTCTTCAGTTCTAGGAGACTGAGGGAGGTGAGGAAACTGCAGGAAGAAAATCTGAAGCTGGCAGTTTGGTTCCTGAGGTTTAAGGGAGGAAGCCGCCTCCATAGCGTAAAAGCACAGGTGAGGCAGCAGTGCTGTGCAGACGCTGCAGGAAGTCATCCAGGAGATCCAGCTCAGATAATGAAGTGGTTACACTAAAGAACCAGTTTTCACTGTAGATGAAACAGCGTCTACTGGAAGAAGATGCCATCTAGGACTGTCATAGCTAGAGAGGAGAGGTCAGCTGCGAAGGTGGAGGGGCTCATGCAGTGGGTGACTCTTAAGATGAAGCCAGTGTTCATTGATCATTCCAAAAATCTCAGGGCCCTTAAGAATGAGGCTACGTCTACTCTGCCTGTGCTCTATAAATGGAACAAAGCCTGGATGACAGCACATCTGTTTACAGCGTAGGTTATTAAGTAAATATTTCAAGCCCACTGTTGAGTCCAGTTGCTCAGAAAAAAAAGGTTCCTTTCAAAATATTACTACTCACTGACAATGTACCTGGGCACCCAAGAGCTGTGGTGGAGATGAACATTGTCATGCCTGCTAACACAGCACCCATTCTGCAGTCTGTGGATCAAGGAGTCATTTCAATTTTCAAGTCTTACTACTTAAATACATTTCATAAGGCTATAGCTGCCACTGACAGTGATTCTTCCGATGGATCTGGGCAAAGTAAATTGAAAACCTTCTGGAAAGGATTCACCATTCTCGATGCCATTAAGGACATTTTTGATTTCATGGGGGAGAGGTCAAAATATCAAGACTAACAGGAGTTTGGAAGAGGATGATTCCAGCCCTTATAGGTGACTGAGAGGTTCAAGCCTTCAGTGGAGGAAGTCACTGCAGATGTGGGGGAAACAGCAAGGGAAGTAGCATTGGAAGTGGAGCCTGAAGATGGGACTGAATTGCTTCCATCTCGTGATAAAAGTTTAGTGGTTGAGGAGCTACTTCTTAGGGACAAGGGGAGTGGTTTCCTAGATGGAATCTACTTCCTGTGAAGATGCTGTGAAGATTGTTGAAACAGCAACTAAGGATTTATAATATTACATAAACTTAGTTGATAAAGCAGAAACAGGGTTTGAGAGGACTGATGCCAATTTTGAAAGAAGTTCTATAGGTAAAATGCTATAAAATAACATCACATGCTGTAGAGAAATTGTTTGTGAAAGGCAGAGTCAGTCAATGTGGCAAACTCATTGTCTTAGTTGAAGAAATGGCCCCAGCCACCCCAGCCTTCAGCACCACCACCCTGATCGGTCAACAGCCACCAACATGGAGGCAAGACCTTCCGCCAGCAAAAAGCTGATGACTCACTGAAAGCTCAGGTGATGGTTAGCATCTTTTAGCAATAAAATATTTTTAATTGAGGTATGTACATTTTAAAATAAATAATGCTATTGCACACTTAATATACTGCAGGATGGTGTAAACATAGCTTGTCTGCACTGGGAAGCCAGGAAATCAGTTTGTCTTGCTTTAATTTGGTGCTCGCTTCATTGCCCTGGTCTGGAAGCAAAGTGCATCGTCGCCACGTGTGCCTGTGCTGATAGACGGCACAGAACGCTCGGGCGCTAGACGCCCCACTCGTGGCTGCTTCACACCTACACACCTGCTCCCCTCCCTCCATCCTTCCCTGCCTTCCGTCTGTCTACCCATCATCTTATTGGGGACCTGCCACATCTAGGTGACCTTCTGATGGGCCTTGGACAAGTGCATATTTCAGTTACCAAATGCATAAGAAACCACTCCAGAGCCTAGTGACATACACCAACCAGGGTTTATTGTTTCTCATGTTTCTGCAGTTGGGCTGGACTCAGCTAGGTGATTCTTCCACTCCACCTGGCTCTGGCTGGGGTTGGGGCTGCTCAGGGCTGTGCCGGACTGGAAGGTCCAAGAAGGCCTTACACACGGGAGGCCTCCCAGCACTTCCTCCCAGCAGGCGGTGGGGGTGGGGAAGCCTTGCGCTGGCCGCGTGCACAAGGGAGGCGCCCACGTGCTTAGGCTGCTTCTCAGTATTTCCTCGGACAGACGAGACTTGCTGTGCATCTTTGTGCCCAGATGCTGTTTTTGTTTTTTGTTTTTTGAGCTTTTTAGAAGATATTACCAGGAAAGGGACTGATTGTTAGGTCAAGGGTTTGGACATTTTTCTGTCCTCCTAATTACAAACCCTGGTTAGCTGCCGGGTCCTTCTCTGGCAGCCCACACAGGGTCCTCACTTATGCTTGTTGGAATCAGTGAAAATTCTAGGAAAAAGCACCCTGAATTTGTCCTGCGAGACTACAGACCCACAGGATCACCCCCACACACGCTGCATTGTGTGCTCTCCATCTGCGGGGTGTGTGGGTGTCTTGGCAGGAAGCGGCCGTTAGCCGAACGGGAAGCCCCTTTCTTAGCACGATAATTAGCGGTCCGTTCCAGCACCGGTTGCCAACATGAAGCACCTGTTTGAGCGAAGCCTCTTCTGTTCATCATGGTGATTACGGCCTGCCAGTGCCTCTGTGCTCTTCCAGGAAGGGCCGGCACTGACCTGATTTGTTTTTTTCATCTCAGCAGTCAAAATTGGAACCCAGAGTTGTAAGCTAGCCAGTGTTTTCCACGAATGACTTTCTGCCAACTGCAGTCAAGGCATGGGGCTAGGTGCTCAGCGTGGGTGCAGAGGACATCCGGCCTCAACATCACCCACAGGGAGGCTCAGGTCCAGTGGACTGCTGCAGTAGCCGTCAGGGAGATGAAGGCTTCCCTGAGGAGGTGACACTGAATACAGGCCTTACAGGACACTGGTGGGTGGGTGCTGGGGCTCTGTGGAGAACGAGGAGCTGCAAATTTCAGCCCTGGACGGGGTGTGGTGGGCTACCGCAGAGTGAAGGAGGCAGTCAGATGCGCATCTCACGGTGTGACGTTCCTTGTACAGCCTTGGGGAGAGATGGGTGCGTGAGCATCATTTCATTTCCCATCTGGCCCTCCTGCGGTAACAGCTGCCCAAATAAAGGGCAACAGATGCTTAAGACGTTGTGGAGACATTAGGGAGAGAAGTGGCCTGTGTGAACAGGGAGGCCACTGCCAGCCGCTGCCTTCAGGAGGGTGGCCCACTATTGCCGGCTCCTCTGATTTTACCAGATTAGCTGGAACCTGGGGTTTTTAATTTAATTTAATTTAATTTTTTAATTTTGGTATCACTAATCTACAGTTATATAGGCAACATTATGGTTACCAGATTCCCCCCATCATCAAGTCCCCCCCACCAACCCCATTACAGTCACTGTCCATCAGCGTAGTGAGATGCTATAGAGTCACTACTTGTCTTCTCTGTGTTGTACAGCCCTCCCCGCGCCCCCCTACATTATGTCTGCTAATTGTAATGCCCCTTTTTTCCCCCTTATATCCCTTCCCACCCATCCTCCCCAGTCCCTTTCCCTTTGGTAACTGTCAGTCGATTCTTGGGTTCTGTGAGTCTGCTGCTGTTTTGTTCCTTCAGTTTTTTTTTCTTTGTTCTTATACTCCACATATGAGTGAAATTATTTGATACTTGTCTTTTTCCACTTGGCTTATTTCACTGAGCATAATACCCTCCAGCTCCATCCATGTTGTTGCGAATGGTAGGATTTGTTTTTTTCTTATGGCTGAATAATATTCCATTGTGTATATGTACCGCATCTTCTTTATCCATTCATCTACTGATGGACACTTAGGTTGCTTCCATTTCTTGGCTATTGTAAATAGTGCTGCAATAAACATAGGGGTGCATCTGTCTTTTTCAAACTGTAGGGTAAATTCCTAGGAGTGGATTCCTGGGTCAAATGGTATTTCTATTTTGAGTTTTATGAGGAACCTCCATACTGCTTTCCACAATGGTTGAACTAATTTGCATTCCCACCAGCAGTGTAGGAGGGATCCCCTTTCTCCACATCCTCGCCAACATTTGTTGTTGTTTGTCTTTTGGATGGTGGCCATCCTTACTGGTGTGAGGTGATATCTCATTGTGGTTTTAATCTGCATTTCTCTGATGATTAGTGATGTGGAGCATCTTTTCATGTGCCTGTTGGCCATCTGAATTTCTTCTTTGGAGAAGTGTCTGTTCAGATCCTCTGCCCATTTTTTAATTGGCTTATTTGCTTTTTGTTTGTTGAGGTGCATGAGCTCTTTATATATTTTGGATGTCAACCCTTTATCAGATATGTCATTTATGAATATATTCTCCCATACTGTAGGATGCCTTTTTGTTCTGCTGATGGTGTCCTTTGCTGTAGAGAAGCTTTTCACCTTGATATACTGCCACTCGTTTATTTTTGCTTTTGTTTCCCTTGCCCGGGGAGATATGTTCATGAAGAAGTTGCTCATATTTATGTCCAAGAGATTTTTGCCTGTGTTTTTTTCTAAAAGCTTTATGGTTTCATGACTTACATTCAGGGTTTTGATTCATTTCAAGTTTACTTTTGTGTGTGGGGTTAGACAATGATCCAGTTTCATTCTCTTACATGTAGCTGTCCAGTTTTGCCAACACGAGCTGCTGAAGAGGCTGTCATCTCCCCATTGTATATCCATGGCTCCTTTATCGTGTATTAATTGACCGTATATGTTTGGGTTAATATCTGGACTCTCTATTCCGTTCCACTGGTCTGTGGGTCTGTTCTTGTGCCAGTACCAAATTGTCTTGATTACTGTGGCTTTGTAGTAGAGCTTGAAATCAGGGAGCATAATTCCCCCTGCTTTATTCTTCCATCTCAGGATTGCTTTGGATATTCAGGGTCTCTTGTGGTTCCATATGAATTTTAGAACTATTTGTTCTAAATTTCGTTGAAGAATGCTGTTGATATTTTGATAGGGATTGCATTGAATCTGTAGATTGCTTTAGGCAGGATGGCCATTTTGACAATATTTATTCTTCCTAGCCAAGAGCATGGGATGAGTTTCCATTTGTTAGTGTCCTCTTTAATTTCTCTTAGGAGTGTCTTATACTTTTCAGGGTATAGGTCTTCCACTTCCTTGGTTAGGTTTATTCCTAAGTATTCTATTCTTTTTGATGCGATTGTGAATGGAATTGTTTTCCTGATTTCTATTTCTGCTAGTTCATCATTAGTGTATAGGAATGCAACAGATTTCTGTGTATTAATTTTGTACCCCGCTACTATGCTGAATTCAGATATAAGATCTAGTAGTTTTGGAGTTGATTCTTTAGGGCTTTTTATGTACAATATCATGTCATCTGCAAACAGGACAGTTTGACTTCTTCTTTACCAATCTGGATGCCTTGTATTTCTTTGTTTTGTCTGATTGCCGTGGCTAGGACCTCCAGTACTATGTTGAATAACAGTGGAGAGAGTGGGTATCCCTGTCTTGTTCCCGATATTAGGTGAAAAGCTTTCAGCTTCTTGCTGTTAAGTATGATGTTGGCTGTGGGTTTGTCATATGTGGCCTTTATTATGTTGAGGTACTTGCCCTCTATACCCATTTTGTTGAGAGTTTTTATCAAGAATGGATGTTGAATTTTGTCAAATGCTTTTTCAGCATCCATGGAGATGATCATGTGGTTTTTGTCCTTTTTGTTGATGTGGTTGATGATGTTGACGGATTTTCGAATGTTGTACCATCCTTGCATCCCTGAGATGAATCCCACTTGATCATGGTGTATGATACTTTTGATGTATTTTTTAATTCGGTTTGATAATATTTTGTTGAGTATTTTTGCATCTATGTTCATCAGGGATATTGGTCTGTAATTTTCTTTTTTTGTGGTTTCTTTGCCTGGTTTTGGTATTAGAGTGATGCTGGCTTCATAGAATGAGTTTGGAGGTATTCCCTCCTCTTCTACTTTTTGGAAAACTTTAAGGAGAATGGGTCTTCTCTATATATCTGAAAAAATTTAGCGATGAATCTGTCTGGCCTAGGGGTTTTGTTCTTGGGTAGTTTTTTGATTACCGATTCAATTTCATTGCTGGTAATTGGTCTGTTTAGATTTTCTGCTTCTTGCTTGGTCAGTCTTGGAAGGTTGTATTTTTCTAGGAAGTTGTCCATTTCTTCTAGGTTATCCAGTTTGTTAGCATATAGATTTTCATAGTATTCTCTAATAATTCTTTGTCTTTCTGTGGGGTCCGTCTTGATTTTTCCTTTCTCATTTCTGATTCTGTTTGTGTGTGTAGATTCTCTTTTTCTCTTAATAAGTCTGGCTAGGGGTTTATCTATTTTGTTTATTTTCTCAATGAACCAGCTCTTAGTTTCATTGATTTTTTCTATTGTTTTATTCTTCTCAATTTTATTTATTTCCTCTCTGATCTTTATTATGTCCCTCCTTCTGGTGACTTTCGGCCTCATTTGTTCTTCTTTTTCCAGTTTCAATAATTGTGACTTTAGACTATTCATTTGGGAATGTTCTTCCTTCTTTAAATAGGCCTGGATTGCTATGTACTTTCCTCTTAGAACTGCCTTTGCTGCGTCCCACAGAAGTTGGGGCTTTGTGCTGATGTTGTCATTTGTCTCCATATATTGCTTCATCTCTGTTTTAATTTGGTCATTGATCCATTGATTATTTAGGAGCATGTTGTTAAGGCTCCATGTGTTTGTGAGCCTTTTTGTTTTCTTTGTACAATTTTTTTCTAGTTTTATACCTTTGTGATCTGAGAAGTTGAGAAGTTGGTTGGTAGAATTTCAGTCTTTTTTATTTTACTATGCCTCCGTTTGTGGCCTAGTATGTGGTCTATTCTGGAAAATGTTCCATGTGCACTTGAGAAGAATGTGTATCCTGCTGCTTTTGGGTGTAGAGTTCTGTAGATATCTGTTAGGTCCATCTGTTCTAGTGTGTTGTTCAGTGCCTCTGTGTCTTTACTTATTTTCTTTCTGGTTGATCTGTCCTTTGGAGTGAGTGGTGTGTTGAAGTCTCCTAGAACAAATGCATTGCATTCTATTTCCTCCTTTAATTCTGTTAGTATTTGTTTCACATATGTCGGTGATCCTGTGTTGGGTGCATAGATATTTATAATGGTTATATCCTCTTGTTGGGCTGCCCCCTTTTCATTATGTAATGCCCTTCTTTATCTCCTGTTACTTTCTTTGTTTTGAAGTCTATTTTGTCTGAAAGAAGTACTGCAACACCTGCTTTTTTTTCCCTATTGTTTACATGAAATATCTTTTTCCGTCCCTTCACTTTTAGTCTGTGTATGTCTTCAGGTTTGAGGTGAGTCTCTTGTAAGCAGCATATAGATGGGTCTTGCTTTTTTATACATTCTATTCTCTGTGTCTTTTGATTGGTGCATTCAGTCCATTTACAGTTAGGGTGATTATCGAAAGATATGTACTTATTGCCATTGCAGGCTTTGGATTTGTGGTTACCAAAGGTTCAATGGTAGCTTCTTTACTATCTAAGCATCTAGCTTAACTCTTGTATTAAGCTAGTATAAACACAGTCTGATGATTCTTTATTTCTCTCCCTTCTATTCTTCCTCCTCCATTCTTTATATGTTAGGTGTTTTATTCTGTTCTCTTTTGTGTTTCCTTTGACTGCTTTTGTGGATAGTTGATTTTATTTTTTGACTTTGTTAGTATTTGGTTGGTCTGCTTTCTTTCCTGTGATTTTATTTTCTCTGGTTACATCTAGCCTTTGGTTACATCTATTTAGCTTCCATCTAGAGCAGTCCCTTTAAAATATCCCGTAGAGGTGGTTTGTGGGAGGCAAATTCCCTCAACTTTTGCTTGTCTGGGAATTGTTTAATCCCTCCTTTGAATTTAAATGATAATCGTGCTGGATACAGTATTCTTGGTTCAAGGCCCTCTGTTTCATTGTATTAAATATATCATGCCATTCTCTTCTGACCTGTAGGGTTTGTGTTGAGAAGTCTGATGATAGCCTGATGGGTTTTCCTTTGTAGGTGATTTTTTTTCTTTCTCTGGCTGCCTTTAATACTCTGTCCTTGTCTTTGATCTTTGCCATTGTTAATTATTATATGTCTTGGTGTTGTCCCCCTTAGGTCCCTTGTGTTGGGAGATCTGTGGGCTTCCATGGTCTGAAAGACTATTTCCTTCCTCAGGTTGGGGAAGTTTTCAGCAATTATTTCTTCAAAGACACTTTCTATCCCTTTTTCTTTCTCTTCTTCTTCTGGTACCCCTATAATGCGAATATTGTTCCATTTGGATTGGTCATACAGTTGTCTTAGTATTCTTTCATTCCTAGAGATCTTTTTATCTCTCTCTGCCTCAGCTTCTCTGTATTCCTGTTCTCTGATTTCTATTCCATTAATAATCTCTTGCACCTCGTCCAGTCTGCTCTTAAGACCTTCTGTCGATTGTTTCATTTCTGTTATCTCCCTCCGGACTTCCTCCCTTTGCTCTTGCATATTTCTCTGCAGGTCTGTCAGCATGGTTATGACTTTTATTTTGAATTCTTTTTCAGGAAGATTGGTTATATCTATCTCACCAGGCCCCCTCTCTGGGGTTGTCTGAGTGGTTTTTGACTGGACCAGATTCTTCTGCCTTTTCATGGTGCTAGAAGTGGTCACAGGCAGGTGGTGTGTGTGTCAGCTGGGAGAACAATGTCCCTTCGTGCTTGCTGGTCCCCTTGCCCTTCTCCGCTGCCTGTGCCATGTACCTGCACACCGGGAGAAGTCTCTGGAATAATCCCCTGAGCTGCTGTGGGCCGGGTGGCCCTCAGGATAGCCTAGAGCCCTGCGGGGGGTCGCAGCTGCACCGGGTGTGTTCTCCTGTGAGAATGGCGCCCCTTCGTGCCTTCTGGACCTTGCTCCGGGTTCCTCTGCTGTGCTGGGCAGCTGCGCACCAGCGGCAGCCTCTGGGTCTGTCTCGGTTAGCTGTGTGCTGGGAGAAGACTCTGTGTGGTTGCTGTGAGCGGGGCTGTTCCCCAGCTGCTCTGCAGCTGCGGCTGATCAGCCAATTTGCTTGCAGCACCAGCCAGGGAGTATGAATGGCAGGCTGCTTATTGCTGTAAGGGGCTTCGGGGCTGGGTTGCCCCCCAGGGGGTTAGGGCACTTGAAGTTCCTTAAGATTCCCAGTCTGCTGGGCTGAGTGTTCCAGGACGATTTTTTCCAGCTGTTTAGCCCTTCTCCCTTTAAGACTTTAAAAAAGCACCCGCTTTTCTTTTGTCCCAGGGGAGCCAGCTGTGGGGACCCGCTCACAGTCTCCATCTCGGATTTTACTTTTCCGTTTCTCTAATATCCAGGACACCATGCAATGTGTGTCTGTGCTCCTGGTGCAGATCACCAGGGCTGGTTATTTAGCAGTCCTGTGCTTCCACTCCCTCCCCACTCTGATTCTTTTCCTCCCGCCGCCGGTGAGCTGGGGTGGGGGAGTGCTCGGGTCCTGCCGGGTCACGGCTTTGTATCTTACCCTTTTCTTCGCGAGATGCTGAGTTCTCGCAGATGTAGATGTAGCCTGGCTGTTGTACTGCATCTTCTGGTCTCTCTTTTAGGAGTAGTTGTATTTGTTGTATTTTCACAAATATATATGGTTTTGGGAGGAGGTTTCCGCTGCCCTGCTCACGCCACCACCTTGAGCCTCCCTTCTCGGAACCTGGGTTTTTCAGGAAGGTCATTTGAATTCAAATTGTTTGAAAACCCAGCAACCAGTCACAGCCCAGGGCTGGATTACTCCATGAGCTGTAGTCTCTGCTGCCCAGGTCAGAGGATCCAATTGCTGGTGTCCCCTTGGCTTTCTTCTTTGGTCTCATGTCATGTGTCGGCTCCTCAGCCTGCCTTGTGGTCCAGTTCTGAGCTTTAAGCCAGGACAGGCAGGTTCCCGAAATGCCCTGCTCCCAGGTGCAGAGTGTGTGTACATCTGACCTGGTGCCACTGTCCCTGCCACAGATTGAGATGGCCATTCTGCGGTTTCCTTATGAGTCCTGGGGTACCCCATTCCAGCAGCTGAAGCAGGTGGTGGAGGAACCGTCCCCCCAGCTCCCAGCTGACCATTTCTCTCCTGAGTTTGTGGACTTCACTGCACAGTGGTGAGTCTCCAGCCCAGCCATGGCCTTTGGGCCTCCCCAAACCCCAGTAGCCTGCCCTGGGCGGATCCCAGCTACTCCCTAGGCTCTGTCCATCCCTTTCTTCTTTAGCAAACAAACCACCAATCAACATAGCATCAAAAATATTCAAGGCAGAAATATAGCCCAAGGAAATATTTGACAAACTATTGTCCTTGGGGGGATTTTAACACAATCCTAGAAATGGACAGACCAGGTAGACCAAAAAAGAAAGCAAATGGCATGTGGAGGACTTGAAAATATAAACAAATTTGCTTTTTTTGATGTTTAGAACTTTGTAGCAAGTTAAAGAATGCCCATGTGAGCTTATAAAAATTGTACTTGAGAGTATATAGGAAATAGGGAAAAAGGAAAAAGGCAGTCAGATAGGCATATTCTCTGCACATAATTAAAACAACTCCATAACTAAAGAGGGAAAAGCTACATGGAAATTCCAGGTAAATTCTAATTCACTATTGGGTTACAAAAGAGACTTGAAAAATAAAATTACAAGCTGTTCAGAAGTGAAAGATGCTGGGAACATAATATACCAACATCTATGTGTTATGGGCAAAGAGATACCCAGAGGAAAATTTGTAGCCTTTCTTTCTTTCATTAGAAAATAAGAAACACTAAAAACAAAGGAGCCTGGCAGACAGAGTTATCAGTCACCTTGACCCCTTTTAGTGGGGACCTCTCCTCCCCTGAGGAGGAATTTCTCCTCCCAATTAAGGATACCAGGTATATGATTGTTGGCTGTAGCATTTCAGTGTCATTTTGGTATTGGGATCATGGGAAATTCCCTAGATCATTATACAGACAAGAAAGCTAACATCCAAAGAGGTAAAGAAACTAGGTCCAAGTCTCTGTAATCTGCACCCATGGCCCCCACCCCTCCCTTGGGAATGCCCCCAAGAACAGTCCCGCCCCTTCCCTGGGCCCCAGGAGCACACCTTTCCCCCTTGCTGCCCAGCCAGGGGATTGGCTGGCTTGGAGGGGCCAGACTCCATTCTTTCATGCCAGCCTGGCTTCGGCTTGCCCTTGCTTTTTCCTAGCCTGAGGAAGAACCCTGCGGAGCGCATGAGCTACCTGGAGCTGATGGTGAGTGTGGGCAGGAGCTGTGGCTGAGTGGGGAGAGTTTGCTTCCAACATATGGAGGTGGACAGCCCCTCTGGCTTGCCCCACCTTAATTGGTAAGGTGCTGTCATTCGTGCACTCATGCATACCCTGGCTGTCTCCTCCCTCTTCCACGCCAGGCCCTGTGGAGGGGCTCACAGGTAGTGCTGTGACACATGGTGCACCGGGAGGGATGTGGCCGTTTTATTTGAAGGCATCAGGGAAGGCTTCACAGGGAGATGAAATTTACCTGAAAGGATGAATGAGTGTTTACCTGCTGATGGAGAGGGCATTCCAGGTGGAATGCCCAGCATGGGCAGAGACCTGGCATGTGTGGGGAAAGGTGAGTTCAGTGTGCCCGGAGGATGGCTGTAAGAGGGCCAAGTAGGAAGCCACCAACACTCTCTAGCTAGGAGGGCTTCCTGGTGGTGGAGAAGGATAAGTATGAGTTTGCCAGGCAGAAAGGAGTCCTGGGCAGAAGCATGCAGGGGCTGGGGTTGGATTGGAGAGGCAGGGCACCTCCACCCCACTGTCAGCCCATCCAAGGTGACTGCCTTCTGTCCCCACCAGGAGCACCCTTTCTTCACCTTGCACAAAACCAAGAAGACAGACATCGCTGCCTTTGTGAAGGAGGTCCTTGGGGAAGACTCGTAGGGGTGGGGCCTCGGCTCTCACTCTGGCCTCCAGGGCCCCAACCCCCTCTGCTGGGGCAGTGCTTGCCCACACCTGTAAGCTACTGCCACCCTGGCCTTGGGCCTTCCTGGAGGAATCTGGAGGAATCTAGGGGGCTGCGCCTGCCTGCCTGGGCAATGGGCTGTTGGTCCAAGTGCTGAAGAACCAGATCACTGGGGGCCCCCAGCCGGACACACGTGGGCTCCACCAGTGCCTCTGCCCTGTTTTTCCAAGGACCCTATGTCTCCAACCTCCAAGACCTTGAACGTGGAGGGGCTGGACGCCCCCCGCCGGATGCTGCTGCCCCTCCCAGGGAAGGCAGCCAGTGCCTCTGTGCAGGCCACTGCCTTGGCCCAGCCCTGGATGCCACTCAAAGTTGTATATTTTTTTAATCTCACGATTGAATGGACTTTGCACACTTTAGCCCAGGGTGGCCACACCTCTGTCCTGGCATTGGTGTGGGGGATAGAATAGAGGGATGAGCCGCGTGAATCCCCCTGAGTGCCCCCTGAGCAAGATGCCAGAGCTGCCCGAGCCTGCACCCCAGCACTGGCAAACAGGGCCATTAAGGGCACACGGGGTCAACAGCCCTGCACACCACCTCTAGGTGTGTCATTTCACTTTTTTTTAATTTATCCTCTTTGATTTTTTTCTTTTGCTTTGTGGGCTTGGCTGGTTTCTCTTGCATGGTTTGGAGCCGATCACTTTTCTCCCACCCCCTAGGGGACCAGCAGGCTGAGACGTGTCTTCTCTGCTTGGCTGGCGTTTAGGCGGGTGGGCCCAAGGTCTCTGTTCAGAGAGGTGCTAGGGGAGCCGCCGGCTCGTTCTCCTTGGGGATTGGCTCAACAGGGGCTATGGATTTGCTTTTGGTGTTGTTTAAGAAAAGAAAAGAAAAAATATTTTTTTGAAGAAAGGACTGCCTATCCTGGGTCCTGTCCCTGTTGGGTTGGGGCAGTTACCTGGTTGCTGTTTTAATTAAAAAAAAAGTGGGACAAAGGTTGTGTGAGATTGTGTGTCACAGTGGCGAGCCGCACCCCTCAAGTGAAGGGCCTGGGCCAGGGCAGCATGATGAGGGGGGCAGGGCCCTGTACATGACAGTCCCTCTCCCATGTGAGGACGCTGAGGCTCTCAGAGGGCTGTGCTGAGGTGTCAGGCCTGTGCTGGACACTGGGCAGGGCAGACACAAGCCCAGCCCACTGGGGGAGCCACCTGTCCCACTGTCACTGAGGCACAGTGATGAGCTGGGCACTGTGCCCAGCCTTGAGTCACATTATTGTCTCGGGTGGTTACGTTATCCCTAGCTCACAGATGGGAGAATAGGCTCAGAGAGCTGAAGTAATTTTCTCAAAGCTGAACAGCTTGTAAGATGGAGAAACAGGTTTGGGGACAAGTATCAGCCCCCCTGGAGAAGACTCTGGGGGGAATGGGGACGGCTTTAGAAAGGCCTTGCCAGGATCCAGTCTGTCTTTGTGACCCTTGAAGCCTGGGCTGGGGCAGAAACCCTTGTCCGTCAGGCTGAAGCAGGAGGGAATTTGCTTGTGTAAGCAGATCTGTGGCTTCGGGTGCAGTTGGATCTAGGAGATCAGTCACTGTCCTGAAGTACTTGTGTCCACCTTAGCTCTGTTTTCTGTCTCAGTTCCACACACCCGTCATGGGCAATAGCCAGGACCCCGTGACTCCCGCCAGCTTATAGCAAAGGGGTGCCGAGCTCCAGCTGAAGTCCTAGGGCTGGCTCTTCTTGGCTGGGAAGGGGTCAGTCACATGGCCATCCTCACGCCAGCCACAGGCCAGGAGGATCATATCTGGGGGAATCAGCCTACCCACATCTCGAGGTCTGGGAGCTGAGCGTCCTTAGTCCTCCGGGGGAAATTGGGGCATGTTCCCAGTGGGAAGCACAGATCCTCTTGGGGTCCATCTCTCCATTGCCGTGGTTCACCACTCCCGTCCTCAGTTCAGCGAGAGGCCGTCTTCTTGTCCCCAAGTCAGCCTTCAGTCTGGGACAGGCTACTGCCTTTACGTTAACCGTTTCCTGGCACAGCACCGAATTTGTAGGTGCTTGTGTGCCCCTTCCTCCCTCACGAAGGCTCCTGCTCACCTCCGGGCCTTTGCACTGACCTTGCCCTCTGCCTGGAATGCCCTCAGCCCCCCCCCCCCCATTCCCCGTCTCCTACGTCAGTTCTTCAGAGAGGCCGAGCCAGTCTATTCCGCTGTGCCTGGGCAGCCTGACCCGGCACTGTTGGGTCCCCAGTGCTGACACCTAGCGATCGCTCAGCCAGCCTTTGTTGAATGAAAACATGAAAGAAACGATGAGGGAGTGAATGAACCCGAAGCTCTGTGTGTAGGTGCGCACGTGGATATGCGAGAGTGCGCGGACCGGCGCGCGTGAGAGCGTGCGCGCACGCGCCTATGCATATGTGCGCGCGCACGCGTCCTTCCCCGCGCGCGCGCGCACAAGGACAGGCCGACCCGAGTCTCTGGGGCGCGGCCCCCGTCACGCCCCCTGAAGCCACCAGGAGGCGGCAGAGCCTCGATTCTGACCCCGCATCCCCAGCTCCACCGGGCCTGGGAGCGCCCTGTCCACCCTCGAGGTCTCCGGTGGGCCAGGGGCCTGTCCTGGGGCTGGGGCTCCTACCGTGTGAGCTCAGTTCTCTGCGCCTGCACCGCCGGCGGCGGGCCCTCCCCGTGTGCGCCACCGCCTTCCTCCAGGCCCTGGCACCATGGGGAGCTCCGGGCGTGAGGGAGTGACAGGCTGGGGGCCTGACTCATCCACAGATTCTCAAGCGTGCACAGCCCTCTACAGCTGCAAATCACTCTACAGCTTACAGAAAGCGCTACAGTTTACAAAGGACAGCAGTTTGCAAAACTCTGTGCTGTTTACAGAACAGTTAAGGAAGTAATTTACGCTTTGCAAAGCCTGCCTTTAGGGTACAAAGCATGTGTGTTCCCCAAGCAGGGTACCATTTGCCTAGCGTGGCCCCTAGAGAAAGCACTTCAGAGTTTGCAGATTCCTCTAAGAGTTCAAACACCAGTTTTTACAACTTCAGTTACTGTTTATGGGACCCTTCTTCTACTTTTACAAAAGAGGTGGCAGCATCCATGTGGGGAAGCCAGTGTGCTGACCTTTACTAAGGACATGCGCAGTCGTCTCGCCCTTGCAGTTCATAACGCCCACGGCCTTGCTGAAGGTTCCCTCCCAGCCGTGCGCCTTGTCCTCGGGGGCCGGGCCCCTTCTTTTCTGTCCCTGTTCCCTCCGCAGCAGTCTGGGCAGGCACCGCTCCTGGTCCTGGGGCTGACGGCTCTCTCTGAGCTGAGAGAAAGATGGCAGAGGCACGTGGATTTTGTTTCGGTTACAGTTGTGAGAGTCTCCTTATCAGGCAGCATTAAAAATATAGCATTTGGGCCCGGACGGGAGTGGGAAGGTGGTACCAGAGGGAGGATTTGGCAAATCCCCTTCTGGAGACCAGGGCAGGCATCCTGCTTGTTGAGTAAGTATCAGCTCAGTCCCTCTTCTCCTCACCTTGCTGTAGCCCCCGCTCCCCACAACGCCCACACCAGCCAGTCCTCCCCACCTCCCCTTGCCAGCTGAGCTTCAGCCACAGTGCTCAAACCCACCCTGCCCAGGCCCTGCCTCAGGGCCTTTGCACCACCTATCCTGTCTTCCCAGAATGTGCTCCCCCAAGTTGTCCTCCTGGCTGGCTCAGATGTCTCTGAAGATGCCATGTCCTCACAGAGGTCTCCTGTGACTGCCTGTCACTCTGTTCCCTTGCCCGGCTGTATTTTCTTCATACACATTCATGTCCACTGACCGCCTCCCCCATAGGCTGGGAGCTCTTCTAGCACCTGGATGGGTCTATCTTGCTCAGAGCCTGGTTTGGAGGGGGGTCTGGCAATGACAGAAGAAATGGCAGGCTCAGGGAAGGTGGTCCCCAAGACTGAGCACCGCCCCGCAGCAGGGGGCCCAGGGAGCCTGGCCTTGCCAGAACTATGTGCAGCGTTGGGCTGGCGATGGGCTGGGGGCTGCAGTTCTATCTTCTCAGGGGCATCAGTTCTGGGAGGGCTCTCCAGGAGCAAGGCAGCCCCCCTCATTGTACTGAGCCCGACCTCAGAGGAGGGAAGTGATGAGCTCAAGGTCACATAGCAGGTGGCACCAAGGCTGGGAGCCGAATGCCTGCCGGGGTCTCCCCAGCATAGGTTGCTTTGTGAGTTGCTTCGGACTTCAGCATAGGTTGCTTTGTGAGTTGCTTCGGACTTCAGCATAGCAGTCCCAGGAGCCCAGATTAAGGTTTATTTCCCTCCACCAGTTTTTAAGTCTGTCCTGGTGACTCTGGCCTGGGGAGGTGGAAGGGGAAGCTCCCACCACCAGCTTTATCTCGGGTTGTCTCTCTCCCTGGCTGCTTTGCAGGCAGGGTGGTGACTGATGTCATAGGTAGAGCTGGTGTCCTCGCCTCCCCTGCAGGACTTAGCCTCTGGCAAAGCCACCCTCTGATGCACCCCCAACAGGGGCTGTGGCCTTTGCTTACACACTTCCCCTGAAGGGGAGCTCATTGCTGTTCAGGCGTGCTTCCTGGAGGGGTCAGAGCCTCTCCTGTCCGCGTGTGTGAACTCTGCAGGCTCTCATGCTCATTTCTTTGCCTCTTGTGAAAGCGGTTTTGAATCCTTTTGGAGACCAGGTGGGAGGGTCTATATATACATCAGCCGTGCTATGTTTATCATAGCTCGTTTATCCTTCCTTGTGGCCAGGGTGGCTGGGTTCTCCTGGAGGGTGCAAAGCCTCACCGAGGATTTGACCCTGCCTGAGTCCCCAAGGATGGCGAGGCTGAGCCGGATGGACACAGAAACCCAGAAGTCCTGCCCCCTCCTGGACTCTCAGCTCAGCTCTGCTCTACCCTGAGTAAGCCACTTGCCAAGACAGGTTTATCTGCACCCACCTGCTCCAGCTTTGTTGAAGCTGTGGGCTGCTCTATTCCCATCCTGGGCCAGCGTTATGGCGGGACTTGGTGGGAGGAGGCTTGGGAGGCAGCGGCGGCTGCGATCTCTCATTGAGGATGCACCAGCCAGCAAGTTCTCATCCTCCCGGCTCCTAAACCTTCCGTGGCCCTGCACTGCCCAGGCGATCCAGGGAGAGGAGACCCGGCGTGGACTTTAGAGCAGGGCCTTGTCTGGATTGTTCTCTGCAGTGCTTGGCACAAGGAGGGTGTTATCTGAACACCTACTGTGTGCCAGGCAGTGTTCTGGAACTGGGCTACAGCAGGACTGAGGCAGACCTGGGCCTGTCCTCCGTGAGCTCAGTGAGGGAGGACATCAGACGCAGCATAAGCAAGTTCAGGATGCTTACAGCAGCATTTCCTACTCTTTTCCCATTACATCTACTTAGATTAAATAATTAAGCAAATAATTTAAATCAATTAAGCCTAATGACAATTAAGTAATTAAATTTGATTAAGTTATTAAAATTTAATTTCTCCCTGATGAGAAATGCAATACTAGGGAATAAGAGTCTGTCATGTAGGGCCACAAATAATTGTACCATCTAAGTTGTTTTTCACTCCCTCAAGAACCAACTCCTGCCTCCTTTGGAAATGCACAGCTAAGAGGGTTATAAACAGTGCTCAGTGCCGTGCAAGTGAAGGGGACACGAGAGGGGGGCCCTCACTGGGTGCTGCTCCCAGGAGACAGCCCACAGCTTCAGAGGATACCGTGTGCAAGGGGAGGGCAGGGGGCGTCGGTGAGGAGCGGCGAGAACATGCCAGGAACAGCCTGTGCAAAGGCCTTGAGGTGGGAGGGGACTTGGTGCCGGTGAAGAGAATCGGGTGGGGGGCTGCGGGCCAAGGCCGAGACTCTAAGCTTCATTTTCAGGGCAAAGGGAGTCACCAGGGTGGTTAAAGCAGGGAGAGAAGTGGTCAGATTTACATTAAGAACAACATGACAACCAGGTCGCCTTTCTGAAATGTCCGTGTCTCTGCTCCTCACATTCCTTTTCCCTTCAAAGCCCTGCTCCTTGCTGCACCCCCAGCTCTTGGGCCAGATGTCCCTGATTTGACTGTCATCCCAGGCTATGTGATCTTGAAGAAGTCATGGTACCACCCTGAGACTCAGTTTCCTAATCTGCAAATTGGGGGATCTCACAGGATTGCAGGTGGTTTCAATAAAACCCTGGAGGGTGCAAAGGCCCATCACAGGCCTGGCACACAGTAGGTTTTGGCTAATAAGCCTGTCCTTCTGATTCTTGTCCCCCACTGCCCCATCTGGGGCCTCTTTGGGTCCAGAGAGGGAATGATGAACATCAGGCCCTGTGGTCCTCGGGCTCTGTAACTCCAGGGAGAGAAAATCCTGGGGCAAAATACCTCTAAAATCATAATTAGTCAAAGGGAGAAATAAAGTTTAAAACATGTTTATTGCTTACAAACTGTGGTCCAGGGCTGTTTCTCTCTCCTGTTCCAGAAGAAGCAAAAAAAACCTCCCCCTAACCTCTCAGCCTCAGATAAGCCCTTAGCACCCAGATAATCACACACTGATATGGAGATGGACTACGACTCTCCACCCCTGAGGAATGCCTGTTGATATGCAGATGGACTAAAGGCAGGTGAGATGTTCTGGAAATATTATAATTTTACCCACAGGACACCCCTTCAGAAATCTCTCCTTACAATCTACTTGTCCCCCTCTTCTGCAATGGTCCCTGGGTGAGAAAACTGGAGCATTGTGACCAGACTAATAACATAACAATGGCAACAGCAATAAAATTATGACTATCCTCAAGCCGGAGGATTCAGCTAGGTTCAAAGTCCTAGGCAGATTAAGTCCATAGCTCGCCCATTCCACAGGCAGGCAGTAGTTGAAGAGGTAGAGGGTTCAGAGCAATTATCACATGGCAGCTGCAGCCTGGGGGCACATCCAGGCCACAAGGAATGTAGAAGAAAACAACCTTAAGGGCAATAAGATACATGTTTTAATGACACCAGCATAGGAAAATCTTGTCCATCAGGTAGGATGCATGCAAGAGAGTGGTCCTGTGACAGGACAGTGGCAGGAATGGGATCTCGTCCTGGTCTGGTGTACCAGACTTTCACCCCCCTCCCTGTGGGAGTTACAGATGGGTCAGTAGATAGGGCTACGGGAGACACATGCACTGGCCATAAAGATAAAACTAAACTTCCCTCTAAGATGCTCTTACCTCCTGGACGTTTTGGGTATGCTACCGTGATATTTGGGGGTCACTCTGCTGTTACTCCAGGAATACACATGAGGCCAGTTTCCAGGCCTTTCCCCCAAGGTGCCAGAAGGGCCAGCCATTGCTGGTCCATGTGTTGAAATGTCCACGTCCATGTCCGCCTAACAGTGTCTCAGGGTATAACACAGTTGGGGCTGGCAGCAGGATGTTGCTCTGCTGGCCATATCCTGGCTTCAGTCACTTCTTTGGTTTGCACATGCAGTTGTATAGGAGAGGCAGCAGGTGTGGTAGCATGTCCACAGGGCTCAAGGCTGCTCTTCAGGGCTTCTCACCCAAACACCGCAGCACTGTCCATAGGTGAACTGACCAGGCCCATAGACTATTGGTGTCCGACTTCAGGCCACATTTCAACAATGCACTGTACTTCTCTATCATGCCTGTCCCAGTATGGTTATATGGTATATGAAATTTCCACTTTATTCCTGCATGCATCCTTGTAATGCATTTCTAGTAAAGTGGGTGCCTTGATCACTTTCAGTCACCTGCGGCCGGCCATAGGCTGCAAAGAGATGCTCCAGGCCCCTCTTGGTGGTCTGGTGATCTGCATGACATGGAGGAAAAGCCACCAACAGGTCAGTAGCCATGTCCACACAAGTCATGACATACCAATATCCTTCTGATACGGACACAGGCCCAAAATAGCCTATCTGCCACCTGACAAGGGGGATCATCCACTTTACTATTGTCCCATGTTGCTGTGGGACTCGGTGTAAGGCCCTCTTAGAGCACACAAGGCACTCCTTCCGGGCTCTGCTGACTTCTTTAAAGGTCAGTGGCAAGCCCCACCGACGGGCTACAGATCACATTGTCTTTTGCCCCCCGTGCAACAAAATGCTGATGTAACTACTGGGCCACATAAGAGGCAGGCTTTCCTTCTAGCCAGCGCACCTGGGCCAATGTGTCTGCTTCATCATTCCCTGGGGATGCCAAAGGCCAATGGCCAGTCACATGATATACAGTAACAGTCTTAGTCTGACCAGAGGCCCATAGGTCTTGCCACAACTCTTGCCCCCAAAGGGGCCAGTGACCAACCATCCAGTTGGCATGGTACCATGTCGGTAGCCACAGGGTCAAGCCCTGATAGATGGCCCAGCTGTCAGTGCAGACAACTATGGGGGAGGGCTCCTGGGTGATCATGGGCCATACTGCCCACAGCTCAGCCCATTGACTGCTCTTCCCCTCTCCATCCTCCATCCATATTGTCTCAGTCTTAGGATGGAAAGCCACAGCCCTCCACTTTGGAGGCTACCCACAATGGGAGCCTTCTTTGTACAAAGCATCTTCAAGTATAGGGGCTTTTCCCTCCTGATAAGGAGTTTTGACTACCAAGGGCTGAAAAGTAAGTTCTTCCTGCTTTCCACTGGTGTAGGTCATGGGCCCCAATAAGCGTTGGAGTTCTTTACTTAAGGGGCTAGTAGAGAGGGCGCTGGGCTGCTGTAAATATGCACCCCATTTGGCCAGTGTAGGTGTGCCATGCCACTGCGTGGCCTTTGGGTCCAATCTCACACTCACCACACAATGGGATAGGTGGTTATTACCTTAGTCGGAGCTGTTCTGGCGATAGGCTCCGTAGCCAGCAAGGTGTGGTACATGGCAGCCAGGTGCTTCTCTATCAAGGTGTACCAGACCTCTGCTCTTTTCCTAGTTGTGACCAGAATCCAATAGGTTGGTGCATCCATTCAAGCCACTGCCAAAAGTCCCGTCCATGACCATCTTTGGTTACATGAACATCTAGCTCGCAGGGCCTTGATGAGTCCATTACATTCAAGGTCTGCATGGCCTTGGCTGCCCACTTGGCAGCAGTGAGAGCAGCTGCACACATCTCATCCCAGTCCACCTGGTGCCCTTTAATACCAACCAGTATAAGGGCTTCAGAATTTGTGCCAAGTGTGGGATAAACACTCTCCAGTAGCCCCAAAGACCTAAAAACTCTTGTAATACTGCCAGAGTGGTAGGGGTGGGGAATGCCTGGACCTTGTCTATGAATACTTCTGGGATAACTTTAGTTTTACCCAACCAGACAACTCCCAAGAATTTTACAGACAAACCAGGTCCCTGAACCTTGGTGCTGTTCACAGCCCATCCTTTTGCCTGTAGATGTTGCAACAGTCTAGGAACTGCCCCTTCTAAATCTGAAAGAGAATCAGATGTGAGCATAATGTCATCAATGTAGTTATACAACTGCACTGTTTGCAATTTCTTCCATGTGGTCAAGTCCTGGGCTACAAGTCCATGACAGATGGTTAGACTGTGGAGGTATCCCTGTGGAGAGACAGTGAATGTCCACTGATGGCCTTGCCATGTGAAGGCAAACTGTTCCTAGCTTTCCTGTGCTATGTCAATAGAGAAGAAATCATTAGCAAGGTCTACTACATAATGATACGCTCCCAGCTCATGGCTGAGGGTGTCCAGAATGTCTGCTATAGAGGGGACAGCAGCATGCAAAGGGGTGTGACTTCATTCAATTCACTGTAGTCCATGGTCATATGCTAGGAGCCGTCTGGTTTTCTCACTGACCACACTGGGGTATTAAAAGGACTAGGAGTGGGCTTTATGATGCCCACCCTCTCGAACTCCTGTAGAGTTTCTCCAATTTCCTTGTGGCTCCCTGAGGCAATTTATACTGATAAGTATTTGTCACCCACTGAGGTACAGGGAGGGATACAGGCGGGTGCTTAGCATGTCCCCTCAGAACTGCTTTTACCACACGTACCTCAGTCTGAACTCACCTGCATCTGTAGCCACAGGCCCTGCAGGATATCTACCCCCAAAATATACTCAGGGATGGGAGAAATGTACACAGTATACTCCTTTGGGGGTAAAAGTCCTATCCCCGATGGGATTGGGGCTTTCTTCACTCTAATTGCCTTACCCCATCGCTGCCTATCACAGCAGGGGTCCTGGGAAAATGCTCAGGGTTGCCATAAATCAGAGAACACTCAGCTCCTGTGTCCACTAGCACCAGGACACGTTGTACATTCACAGGGGACCAATGAATCGCTAATTCTACATGTGGCCTCTGGTCCCCACCATGTCCCCATCATGACCCCCTCAGTCGAACCGTGATGCCCAATCGTCCTCCTGTGGGGGTAAGGGCTCAGGGGAATCGTGAGTACTGTCTCCCAGGAAGTCTTGCAGGGACACAGGCCGGGCATGGGGCCTTGACTCTGGTTCCCGTGTCCTGGACCTCAGCGGCTGGAACTGCTGCTCTGGCTTTAATTGGTGCCACAGTCCTAACACGATCCTATTGGGTGCCCATCAGATTTTTCTTTCACTACCCCGGCCTTTATCAAATCACCCCACATCTGGACCTTCATGGGGCCTTTTGCACGTCTCCTTTTAGTCGTAGCCTGTACTTCCTTCTGTGCCCTTATGTTTTCAACCTCCCCCAGATCTGCTAAAGTGCGAGTAGCCTCCCTTATGGGTCGCCCTAGGTGGGGGGCGAGAGTATTCACTAGGGGCCCAAAGAGAGATGTGGGAGCTGTGTGCTGCACCAGGTTTCTCATTCCTACAGTGAACACCTCCTCATCAGGGCTCTGGGGGTCCATAGTATAGATGATGTTTTTCATGCCCAATTCCCGCAGTACCTGCTGGAGCTCTGCATATGTTTTCCAGCTAGTGGGTAAGTATGGCAAATCACCCTGATTAGGCCAACTATCCTGGTGGCAGCTGTCAGCCATTCCAGGAGTGTCTGATTCCCTGAGGCGTGACGGGCATTTTGCAACCGCTGCCGGAGGGAAGGGTGACTCGTCAGGGCAGCCATTCTACTCATCTCAGTACCCGACACAAGTGTTTTCCACCCCCATATCTCAGAGACGTAAACGCCATGTAGGCAGAGATTCCGATGGCCTCTGCCTCTACCGGACGCGCATGTCCACCGGTCATCCTGGGTATGGGGCGGAGCATGGGGTGCCCCACAACCTGGGGAGGGGGCGGCTCCTCCCCCTGAGAAGCCCGCAGTTGTTTCGCTTTTATTTTCTTAATTACAGCTGGGCAGGCCTTTAAAACAGGAGAGGATGGTACCTGGGCGGTGGCCTCGGCGGGAGATCGCCTGCGGCCCCGCCTCCTCCTCGTCTCCCCCCAGCGGTAACTCCACCATCTCCGGGGCTGAAGGCGCCCTCCTTCCTCCCCCTCCTCCACGGCCTCCGGCAACGCGGCTTTTCCTGCCGTCTCCCCCTCGCCGCTGCTAAGGGATCTTGGAGCGTGAGCTGCCTTTTCAGTAACCGTCTCTCTTCCTTAATGGCAGCCCGTTATCGCCCAGCTCCTCCAAGCAAGGCTGAAGTGTCTCTCTCTCCCGCCTAAGTCCCTCTCTCTCCTCGCTAACCCTCTCGATAATCCTCTTTCTCCTGTACAACATTTCCCACTATCTCGATGAGAAGAGACCCTACAATGCCAGCCAGTACACGGCCCCCTAAGGTCTCCGAGCAGTCTTCCAACACAGGCAGCACTAATTCTGCAGCTTCCGGTGCTCCCACCCTTCCCCACTTCTGGGCGAGGCCCCACCCTCTAGGAGGTGCTTTACCCTGGACCAATTCCCCACTATGGGCTCCCAAGTTGGAAGCCCCACAGCTGGGGGGATAATAACAGGTGAAGCGGCGCCCTCTGCTGCTGCATCCACTGGGGCCTCCCCACCATCCACAGGGAGGTTCCACACATCTCCCACCATCTCTAGGGGCAGCCTGCCCAAGGGTCGTACCCATGAAGACAGATGTCGGGTTCAGAGATCCTGCCGACTACCACCAGATGAAACTCTGGGGAGAGGAAATCCTGGGGCAAAATACCTCTAAAACTGAAATCAGTCAAGGGAGAAATAAAGTTAAAAACCCATTTATTGTTTACAAACGTGGTTCAGGGCCATTTCTGTCTCCTGCTCCGGCACAAGCAGGTGCGATCTGGGGGGGGGGGGGGGGGGGGGGGGGGGGGGGGGG
>JAQQAC010004778.1:148410-178943 GCA_029783875.1 Phataginus tricuspis | reverse complement strand
ATTTCTTTCATATGGGATATATTCTATTTCAACAGAACACCTGTTGATATGCAGATGCCCTAAAGCCAGGTGAGATATTCTGGAAGTCTCACAATTTTACCCACAGGCTCCAAATTCATTCTCTTTTCTACAGTTGCCTTTAAACCAAAATCTCACTCCCCATGATCCTCCCAGGATGCTCTGGCCAAGATGGGTTTGCCTTTTAAAAAAATAGTTTTTTTAATTTAATTTTTAAAGTTAGTTTTTATATTGAGGTACATACAATAAAATGCACGAGTCTTAGTACACACCTTGATGAAGAGATAGGCTTGCCTTTCTGACCTTGGTCTCCATGTCTGTCCTGGGATTGTCAGATTTCACAGGCTGCTGTGGCAGGTGGGGACAGATGCCATCTTGGCATCCTGGGGCCCCTGATGGAGCAAAGACAGAGCCTGGCCAGTGTCTGGCCCTCTGTCAGACCCTTAGAGGCCACTTTGTCCCCCTGCCTGTGGGTCACTTCAGCAAGTCACTCCTCTCTCAGTACTTAGTATTGTTGGTTGTGAAGTGGAGTGGTCAGGCCTGCCTGCCCCCTATGTGATCTATGAATGTCAGTGAGGAAAGCCTGGGGAGGTCGGCCTGGCTTTGGTGTGGGGCCTTGGGCGGTGGGGAAGCTTCAGGATCTCCGAAACAGTTGCTCCCTTCTACCTCTTGCTCATACTGGTCTTTCTGCCAGGAATTCCCTTCAATTTTTGGTTGCAAGCAACAGAAAAGCAGCTCTATCCACCCTAGGTAAAGGGGGGATTTCTTGGTTCAGTATTGGCTTACAGAGTGCATGTGGAAGCTTTCAGGGGCCAAGGAGGCCACATGTCCTTGGTGTCCAGACCAGTCTGGTCAGGGCTCTACTGTGGCTTCAGAGTCCCTGGGCAGAAGTGGCCTATGACCAAACAGAGGTCTGGTCCTTCTGTGGTGGGAACTAGGATGACTGGGACTCTACACACAGGGTTCTTTCCCTATTTAGAGAGGGTTTGGGTGCTGGACAGCCACCCCACCCAACACACACAGTCACTGCACTCCCCCTTTCTGCCTGTGAACGCCTACCCAGCCTTCAAAAGGCACTTCTGCTGGCTCTGCCTTTGTGAGGTTTCTTGCACTGATCTTCCCCTTTTCAGGGCCCCCACAGCTCCTTGCTCCCTGCTATCCAGCCCAGTCACACTGCATGGCCACGGCTTTGTCCACATCTGCTTCTTACACCAGACTTGCTCCCTGGAGGCAGAAGTCAATCGAGCATTTGTTAAGTGCTTGCTCTGTGCCACACACTGTTCCATGTACTTTGCATGAGTTATCGTGCTGAATTTTCACAACAGCCCTAGCGGTGTGGGTTCCATTGCCTCTCCCATTTTACTGTGATGAAACTGAGGCACAGAGATGCTAGGCAATTTGTGCAAGATCACAAATTGGGAAAGGCAGACCTGGGATCCCAAACCCAGCTAGCCTGGCTCTAAGGGCTGATGAGGGAGGGGTGTCCAAACCCCAGGCTGCCTCCATCCAGGGGGTTCTGGCCACTGGGCTGCTTTTCCCTCTCAGGTGTTTGAGGACAGTGACCTTAGAGAGCTGGTTAATCGAGCTGAGTAAATATAATGCCAACGTTGAAATGAGAAGCCCTGTGTCATTCAAATCTTGAAGTGCTTAGAAAAAGAAAGCACCCGAGTCTCAAAACATGGGCAGAGGCTATTTGCAGAACCAAGAGGTGAAAAGAGTGGACAGATCTTGTGTCCTGGGTCAAACAGGTCTGGTGGCTGCGTGGCCAGGGGCCTGGCTTCTGTGTGGGAGCTTTCTCTGGGCCAGCACCTGGCCAGGCACCCCCTGTATGGAGCTACAGGGACCTGTGTTGAGCACACACATTATATGGGCTCCCTCCCTCCCTGTATGATTTCTCTGTGGGTGTTTTCCAGGATTTTCTCACACCCAAATCCCTCAGTCTCTGCTGCTGGGAGAACTAAGGAGATGGGGCCTCCGAGAATCACAGTGGGAAATGCCAGGTGCTGAGAAGGTCAGGCTTTTAATCCACAGAAGTGCTCAGTAAATTACACCTGACAGTCACTATAGGGATCCACCCTCTCTACAAAAGATTTGTCAGCTCCCCATAGTCTGGGGTCTGCTTTTCCCAGGTTCTCACAGCTTTAGGCTTTTCTGTTACATTGCCCCGCCGCCCCCCTGCCCACTTCAGTCCCTCCACATTAGCTGTGTGGCCTTGGGAAAGTTGCCGCACCTTTCTGATTCTCTATATTCTCAGCCCAATGTGCTGGGACTTGTGGCCTGCTCAGGACAAATGCCAGCATGGTTTACTGGGCAACTGAATCCCGAGTGTCATGGCACCTGCGAGCACTCCTGGCTAAGTGTCCCAGGAGAGTATCTGTGGCTGCTGCTCATGTCATCTGGGGCCACAGTGTGAGGAGGCTGGGCTGAGGCTATGGAACAGGTTGACAGGGTGGTAATCACAAGGGTCCTGGAAGCCTTCCTCCATGTTTCCCTCAAATCTGTCTCACTCATATGGCAGAGCTGGAGTGCTGGGAAGCAGAAACCCACCTCGCTGGACACCATTAGCCAATCTACTGCAGCAGGAAAGCCCAGCCCCATGCCTAAGGTAGCACCCCCTGGGATCAGGCCCTGGCTGGGACAGAAAGGCATCCTTGCTTGACTTCTCCTACTTTCTCCTGTTTCCCTCATTCCCTTACTGATTCCTGCTGGGAGAGCTTGAACTTGTATCTGAATCCTTGCCTCAGGCTCTGCTTCTGGGAGGACCTGACATCAGACAACTTGCTGGCAAGTTTAGCAATTAGGATCTAAGTTTGGCTGATTATTAAAAAGAATAACAACAACAAAACCAAAATGATGATGGTTTAAACCAGACAGACAACTTTTCTCTCTCCTGAAGCAGTTTGAGGGCCAGTGGTCTGTAGCAACAGTGGTGGCTTCATGGAGCCAGAGCCTAGGTTCCTTCCATCTTGTCCCCCTGCCATTCCTAGGGTGTTTGATGCCCTCATCCATCAAACAGGAATGGTCCTCTGGTGCCAAGCCCATGCTCTGGGTGGATGGCAGAATGGGGGAAGAGATGGTCGGTAGTACATCCTTCACCTTGAAGAGCATAACCCAGGCCGTGTATCATTAGCTCACATCCCACTGGCTGTGCTTCAGTCACATGGTTATCGTAGCTGCAAGGGAGGCTGGAAAATGTAAGTCTTTTTATAGATCTGCCTTTATATAGGTGTCTGCCTAAACACCAGGGCCTCTATGGCTGCAGGAGGAGGGAAATCTATCAATTCCCACCACAAATAAGGAGGACAAAATATTATTCCAAAGCTGGAATGAAATTCTTTATTCAGAGAGGATGGTCTTTAAGAAAATGTGTTGCAGATTCTGTGGAGTGTGTAGGTGGTGCCCTTTGGGGAGGGCCAACCTGGCACAGGGGAGCCATAGGGCGCTGTGAGGTTTTCTCAAGGTGTGTGTGCGCCAGGCCATCCTGAGCAGGGAGTCAGGGAGGAAGAAACAAGAACTGCCAGAGAGAAGCTGCTGGTAGTGAGGAGACCCTGGCCAAGCAGCCAGACCTCCCCTTGCTGGTGAGAGTGTGATGCACATGGCAGCCACAGCAGGGGGTGGGGCTGAAGGAGCTGGCTGCCCTCGGGACTCTTTGCAGGCAGGCAGTGGGAACAGTTGTAAAAGTAAAGCAAAATTGCAATTGTGAGGTCAAGGTACTGGAGCAAGTGGGGCCTGGGGGTCTGCCGGCGTCCTGAGGATCCCTGAGGATTTTTGAGGGGTCAGGGCATTTTACTCTAAAATATTATCAGGTGTTCCATGAGGCTGATAACTGGGTTCCATTCATTTTCCACATGTTTTCAAAACTGTAATTGTATCAGGCTATGGACGGACATCCTCGCTTCACAACATAAAGGCTGAGGCCTCTGTCCAATAGTCACCATTCTGATGGCTGCTTAGCATTCCACTGTCATGAAATGCCATTCTTCACCGGGACAGTTCCCTGTTGTTGGACGGGGCTCCCGACTCCAAGTTCTCCCTCTGGTGACCAGCCCTGGCATGACATCCTCAAGGAGCGACCTGGTCGGCGTTTTGGGTTTTAGATGATGTCCCTGGGCGCCGTTCCCAGGAGAGAAGTGGGGCAAAGGGGAGCACATTTGCCTGTAAGGGCCACAGCGTGTGCAGCCAAATGCTCCCTGGCCCTGCTGTGCCAAGCTGCCGGCAGCTGCGGAGCCGGAGAGAGGCCTCCGCCCTGTGGGGAGGGGGCAGGTCTGCCTTCAGCGTTCTTTCCCAGATTTTTAAAGTGTTGTGCATTCATTGAAGGAATTTCAGGATATATTGTGCAACTTAAGAAAAAAGCTTACCTATAGTCCCATCTGCCAGAATTATTTATGGCTAGCATTTAAAAATTTTTATTTTTATTGAGATATAATTGACATGTAACATTGTATAAATTTAAGGTGCATACCTAGCATTTTGATTTATGTCCTTACGGCCTTCTTTCTGTATGTACATATTTTAATATGCAGAAATTTCCATATGTAAGCCTTTTATTATGAGAGGTTCAAACACATACAAAATTAGAGCAAAGAATGTGCCATCAGGCACCGTGTCTATGGGAGACAACATGCCTGTGTCCATTTTCCCTCCCAAATCCTTAACACACTCATACTATTCATTCCAGATGTCATAATTTCAACTAGAATATTTCAGTGTATTGCTGAAAGATTAGGACTTAAAAAACAATAATATTAGTATTCAATACTTTACATATAACAATTATTCCTTAATATCAGCAAATATCCAGCCTCTGTTCAAACTCAGAACTGTGTCTCAGAAGTGTCAGAATGACCAGCAGTGGTTCGGATCAGGGTATGAACAAGGTCCCCTTGTCGTGCTGGCCGGCGCATCTCCTGAGTACCTTTCATCCTGAGACATGGCCCCTCCGTGTTTTCTTCCTTGTAATTTATTTGTTGAAGATTCTAGGTTGTTAGGCCTGTAGAGTTTCCCACAGTCTCTGTAGTCCTTGTAAATCGAAGCTGGATCTAGGAACTTGATCACATTCAGGCTGGACTTTTGTTTCCGGCAAGAGCCCGGGTCTGTGTTGCCCCAGCAGGAGGCCCGTGTCCTCCCGTCTCAGCCGCGTTAGCAGCAGCTGCCGGATTCACGAGTCTGTTAAGGGTTGCAGGCTGCTGACACCCTAATTCTATCATTCCTGCCCCGTTTATTCGCTGAAGTGTTTCTGTGGAGAGAAACTTCCCTTCCGCTTCTGTCTGGCCCCTGGTGGTACTGTCTGTAAAGGAGAGGTGGGGTATACGCTTGCCTAGGCCCTCTAACCGTTTTCTCAATTAAATTGGTCTTCCAGTGGTGATCAAGTAGGGATTCAAAAAATAATCATGAACGCATGGGTCCAAAGATACTTTATGTGTTTCAGTTGCCCTCATTGAGGGTCCCTTCTCTGTATGTAACCATTAAAAAAATACAATTCATCTTTGGTGGCAGTTGTAAAACATGGCCACAGATTCTCAGACACTCATTCATCGGGAGGCCCAGTCTGTGTCCTTCCCTCTGACTCTGGGGCACTTGTGGCAGCCTCAGCTACCAGCGGAGAGTGGCAGAAATGAGGCTCATGGCCTTCTGAGCAGGCCTGCGCATTGCCATGGAGCCCACGGGCTCACTTGGGACACTGCTGCTCAGAGCCCTGGCACTCCGAGGCCCTTTGCAGGAGATCCCCAGTCCCCTCCAAGCCCAGCCTTCCAGCGGGTGCCCCCAAGCCTCACCTATGTGAGCGAAGCAATCCTGGGCCCTCCCGATCAGCCTGCCTCCAGGTGGCCGGCAGCGAGTGACCTCCATCCACACCATGTAGGCAGGAAAACCTCACCCAGCCAGTTCTGCCTGAATTCCTAACCTACAAAAGCATCCACTTAAGAAACTGTGAGCTGATAAATTGTCTAAGCTGATGGACAATCAGAACACTGTTCCTTTGTGTTTCTAACATAAGCCAGCTCATATGCACGTGCATGTTCCTCCGCCTGGGAGAGGTGGTAGTGGGCTGTAGGCATTCCTCCACCACACAGGTTTTCACAGGACGGTGTGCTCTGGCCATAGCTCCAGGGGGTTGTAGCCCAGTGCTTGTGCTTCCTTCCTTAGCCAACCTAAAATCCTCTTGCTATTAATACGTGAGTTGAGACCATAAAATCAGTGTGTTCAGCCTCAGTTCTGTCATATTGTTTTGGGTCACATTTATGCCTATGTCAGTCTTTTAAACAAACTGTCTTTCAAAATGGCTTTTATTTTCTCTCTCTGACTTTATGCTTGTGGTGCTGAGGAAGGTCCATTGTTTTGCTCCAATCGTTATCTTTTTGCTAATACCTGGGCCCTCTCGTGTTGCCTACTGGCTCTCTACTGTGAGCAGTACTGAAGCTGGCTACGGCCCCCTTCCCCAGCATGTGATTTGAATTCATACCCTTTTACTCCCAGACGTTAACTACAAGGCAGTCAGCAAGTTCATTCTATTTTTTATATGTTCTTCCCATGTTCCCTCAAATCTTTGATGGTGGTACCACGTTGTCCTGTGTGTCACGACCACCTTCTGGCTCCATCTGTATAAGTGAGTCTGTGCTCTGGCTGTTTGACACCATCAGCCATTATGTTTGTGTCTCTGGTCGTTTTGCTTGTCTGTGCTTGTTTCCTGATAGGTGCACACAGGAATAATATTCTTGGAGTTCTTGCGTATTGATAACAGTTTGTTTATGACCTTTATGCTTGAAAGTCAGTTTGGCTAGATATACTGTCCTTGGCTCATGCGGTGACCCCCTAATATTGTAAATATGCCTTGTGTGGCTTCGGCAGGAAGTGGTGTAGGTGTCTGATGGCAACCTGGCTTTCCTGTAAGGCACTTGTCTTTTTTGTCTGTGTTCCCAAAGGCACCCATGCAATGTACCATAGAATACGTCTCCTGTGGGATATCCTGTGGGATATTCTGTGTCAGTTTTTTCCAGGTACCTAATGTTGTTTCAAGATATTTATTTCAGGAAAGGTTTTTCTCTTCTTAAAATTACAGTGTTTAGCCTTTGTTTGATTGTCTAGCTTTGATTTCCTTCTTCAGTGACCTCTGTTATACATGTGTTAGATCTTCACACCTGCTCTCTACATGGTCACTTTCTCTTTAATCCTATTTATTTCTCCCATTTTTTTCCATTTGTTAAAAAATTTCCCTCCTTTTTCCCCTCTGCTTCTCTCAGACGTTGTCTGTTGTGTCTGTTTGCTCTCGTGTTCCTTCCCATTCAGTCTGCATTCTTTAGTGACTGTTTTCTTTACTATTTAATTCCTATTGATTCATTTTAAATATTAAGATACAGTTTTTATGTGTTTGTAGGCATTGTTCTATAGGCATATATTTCTGGAATGTCCTCATTATCTTTAAATATATTGCTCATTATTCTCATTTTTTAATGATAACTTTGGGATTTAACCAGAGTCTTTTTCTGATGCTCATTTTTATATGAAATGAGTTTTCTGAACTTTCAAAAGGAAGGATGACTTAGAATCTCGTTTTAAACTTCACAGCTCTAGAGTTCCCATGTCTGTTGTTTTTGTAAAATGTTTAGAGAATGGTTTAGCCTCTCTTCCCTTTCACCAGACCTACTCTTTCTCCTTCTCTCCCTTCCCTCCTTCCTTACTTTTCTTCCTTTTTCTCCTCACTCTCATTTCTGTCTTTCGGTCCCTATTGTCTCTATTTGTGGGGAACCGCCTCTGAATCTCAGCCATGCCACAAAGATGGCCACTGAGAACTCAGCCGCGCCGCAGGGGTGGCCGCTGAAATCCCCCTGGGGCTCAGCTGCGCCCACTCCGGTCCGCTTCTTATGTCAGAGACAACTGCGCATGCGCACAACTCTGTGCATAATTGGAAAATTGAAAGTCGCCTTCTTAGCGTGGGGGGTGACCGATCAGAAGAGACCACATCCTATATATTCCGTGCCCTGAGCCCCAATAAACGAGTTCTTGTTTCAACTGAGCTCCCTGTCGCGTCTGATTGTCTCTGGCGAACGGCGAGCACCGAGCGGCGCGGACGGTGAGTGGCGAGGGGCGCGGAGGGCGAGCAGCGAGCGGCTAGCAGTGGAGGCTGCGGGAACGGGTGGACAGTCAGCTCTTACCTCCCTTGCTCTGCCTGTCGGGTCGTGCCTCACCCTCCCTTCCTTTCCTCTGCTGGCTCGGAGGGTCACAGAAAGAGCTTGTAACACAAAGAGCTTGTGGTCCTGACGGCGAGCAGGACCGGTGGGAGAGAGGACAGGAAACCCCGACATCTATTCTGCCCAACTTGGATTGTACTCTCAGTAAATGCTTCTCAGTGGGTGGCCCTGCCCTGGAAGGGAGTTTTAGCTTAGTCTTTTAACTTGCATTTAATTAGTATCAAGAATTCACTGCTCCAGCCCTTCGGACTCCCCTTGAGGAGCCCCTTTCTATGGGTCCCTTGTGGTCACCCACACCTGGAGGTGCACAGTGAGTCCTCCCAGTTTCCAGTGCATATCACTTCCAGGCTGAAGCAGCTGAGACCAGGCATTCCTCCTCCATCCCTTTCTTTCACTGCTGTGGTCATCTTGGAAGCCATGACTGCATCTGAGATAGAGCAGCCTGGACCCCGGAGTTCCGAGGACCCTATCAGACCGAATGTGAGCAAACTGTCAACGTTTGCAGTGGGCAAGCCCTTTGAACATTCGTGCCCACGTTTTGTGTAACATGTCTTCATTTCTCTTGGGTAAATATCTAAGAGTAGGATTGTTGGCTTGTGTGATAAATGTATATTTGACTTTAGAAGAAACTGACCAGCTCTGCTCCAGAGTGGCTGTACCATTTTGCATTTCAATCAGCCATCTATCAGGGTGCAACCTGCTTTTCAATTTAACTAGTATAGCATCCATATTTCCCTGCTTAAGAAAATGATTTCCTGAGACATGATTTCAATGGTTTTGATAATTCAAACTGTCCCACTGTTTAACATTTAGATCACTTGCATTTTTCCTGATTATAGATATGATTATGAAGGACATTTTACACTTGAATTTCAGTGAACATTGCTGGTTATTTCCTTAGGCAAAATTCCTAAGCATGGGATTACATGGTTAAAGCTCTTCTTTGGACTTTTGATAGGTATTGTCACGTACGGCTTTCTTAGCCTGTTGTGATGACTTGTTTTAGGAGCAGCCATGTGCCAGTGTGGCCACCCTTTCCTCGTCTGACCTGAAAGACACCTTCACACAATGGGGAGATCAGTCTTTTTTGTATCTTGTGTATTGTTAATACTTCTCACAGGCTTTGTTTTGCCTTTTAAAACTCTCCTTAAGATGTTTCTTACCCACAGACATTTTACACTGTTTCGTCATCCAAAATGCCCACCTGTTCCTTTGTAACTTCTGTCTTTGGTGTCATGCTTGGAGAAGCTTTCCTCATCTGAAGATTACAAAAAGTCATTTATTTATTTAAAAATAAATAAACAGTATTTACTTTTTAACTTTGAAATTTATGAGACATACCAAAGAGTCTATGGCCTTTCCACAAGTTTAACAAATAACAATAATACCACCCCAAAAATAATTAGGAGAAAAAAGTTGCAGCAGAGATACAGCATTTGCTTTATTGGTTTCATTTATGTAGAGGTTAAAATGGAGACATGCCCCTGTATCTATACATTACCTACCTTCCCACACTGGGCTACATATATGTACATATATACACAGACACTGGGCTCTCTGTTTCTTAAGGATGAACCTGGCAAAGCTGGGACCCAGCATTCTAGAGGGCAGTTTTCCCTACAGGGGGAGGCGGGAGGAAACCAGGCAGGGACACTCAGGGCTCCAGATGTGCTGTGTGCTCTGTTTCTTCAGGCGGGTGGTGGCCCACTGGGGTTCCCATGAGCATTGTAGTTTAAGCTGGACACAGTACTTTATACATCTTTTTGTATGTATATATTCCCCATGGCCTTAAAATTCTTTTAAATTGTGGTAAAATACACATAACAAAATTTACCATCTTAACCATTTCTGAGTGTACAGTCCAGTAATGTCAAGTGCATTCACAGTGCTGTGCAACTGATCTCCAGAACTCTTTTCATGTCGCAAAGCTAAAACTCTGTTCTCATTAAACACTACCTCCCCAACCCCTGGTACCCACCCTTCTACCTTCTGTCTCTATGAATTTGATGACTCTAAGAATCTCATGTAAGTGGAATCATAGAATATTTGCATTTTTGTGACTGGCTTATTTCATTTAATATAATGTCCTCAATGTTCATCTAATACATGTTGCGTATGTCAGAAGTTGCTTCCTTGTTAAGGCTGAATAATATTTTATTGTGTGCATACACCACACTTTGTTTATCCATTCATCTACCGACGGACTCCAAATACATAAAATGTTAAAGAAATACTCTTTGCGTCTGCATTTGATTCTTTAATTTACTAGGAATGTACTTGGGTGTGTGGTGTGAGGTAGGGGTAGGCAGCCTACTTTGAATTTCTCCACTTCTGAGAACTGTGAGAATTTCACTTCTTCATTTTACAAGCTTTAGTGCAAACTTACACCATGTGCAGGACACAATAGTGACACTAAAATAAAGCAACTATTCTTTTATTCCTCAAATATTTATAGAGTGCCTGCTATTTGCCAGGCAAGTAGGGCTGGATATGGTTCTGTGAAGATGGAGATAGACTCTGCCCTCCTTCTGCCAGTGACTGGTGCCAAGTGCTGGAAGACAGGGATCAGTCTGGGATTATAGGAGGAAACGATCACTTCCAGCTTTGTGGGGGATGTGAAGAGAAGATTTCTAAGCGAAGGTGGCCCTTGATCTGGACCCTAAAACATGATGGAATTGTAAAGAGATGAGAAGAGAGATTTGCAGTTAGAGAGACTCAGAGGCCTGAAAGTTGTATGCAGGCATTGTTCCATAGTTTATCAGTTAGAAAACATTCAGCTGCAGGTGACAGAAATCCCCACTATAGTGGCTTGAATAATAAACATCGAGTTATCTCATAGAAAGAAAAACCCAGAGGCAGCTGGTCCCACAGCTCAGTGGAGCTCCAGGCCCCTTCCCTCATTCTATTTTGTCTCCTTCAGAGTGTTGGCTTTTTTCCCTTAGACTTATTGCCTTATAGCTGCAAGATGGTTGTCTCAGCTCCAACCATCACCATCACATCCTTTCACAATGGCTTTCAAAGGCTGGAGGCAAGGTAGTAGCCAATGTGTAAAGAGTCTGCCCCTCCCATGCCTATCTCTTTGTCCCAGAAAGATCATCTTTCCCAACCTTTCCTTACATCTCACTGTTCAGAAGTCACATGACAACCACACACCAACCACTGGCCTTGGGAATGGGATTCTATGAGTGGTTTATACCAATTAGGATTTGTCTTCTAGAGCTGAGCTGTCATAAGAACTTTCTGTGATTATGGAAATGTCTAGATCTGTGCTGTCAAACGTGGTGGCCACTAACCACCTGTGGCTATTGAGCACTTGAACTGAATGTAGCTAGTGAGACTGAGGAATTGAATTTTTGTTAAATTTAATTTTAATTAATTTAAATTTGAATGGCTACACGTGGCTAAGTCTGCTGTCATGGACCACACAGCTCTAGGAGCTGGGGGCTTTGCCTGAGCCGCACTGTCAGCCTGCCCTGGGCCAGAGCGCGGCAGCTGGACGGGCCACTTACAGATGTGTCTTTCGTCCCAGGGTGCATGCACGTGGGCCACCTTCAGGGAGGGGGACACGAGCCCTTTTCACAGGTGAGAAAGGTGAGTCCCCCCCCACTGTGCTGGAAGATGGGCTGTGCCCTAATCTGGCTCGCCCAGGGAACGCACAGCCTCCTCTGAGGCCTCTGGAGTTAGAGCTGGAAGCAGCCACAGGCCCCAGCCCGTAACTCAGGGTAAAGTCAATGGAAACATTGTTTGGGTGTATTTTTAACCTCACTGGCTGTGAGTTGGTCTCAGCCATCAGGGAGGATGAATGGGTGAGGTGGTGGACCGAGGTGTCTGGCAGGCTGGGCCTCTGAGGGAGTCTAGGTGGGGCAATGAGCCCTGAGTTGAGGAGGCGAAACTGAGGCTCAGAGAGTGTCACATGGCCAAGATCGCACGATGTGTGGGGCGAGAGGGCAGAGCTTAGAGCCGGAGGACGGCCAGCCTCCAGTGCCCTCTGTGTGAGAGGGGCACGTGCTTGGGCGCTGGCTCGCATCCCGGCTCCACCTCTGACCAGGGGCATGACCCTGAGCCAGCTACTTTACCTCTCTGTGCCTCAGTTTCTTCATCTACAAAAAGGTATCCTAGCTCTGCCTCATGGGGTGTGTGAGCCCCACCACTGCCCACAGCAGGTGTTCAGAGGCAGGCCTAGCATCGGTGCAGCCAGCTCTGCGCTAAGCTTCCTTGTCAGTAGCCCACAGTGGACCTCCATTTGTCCTCTGTAGACAGCTACTATCGGAAAGGCAGACGCTGGCATGGTGCGGAGTGGGGACTGGAGACTGGGGCGTCTGCCCGTGGCTCGTGCTCCTCACTGTGGCACCTCCAGCGAGGCTGGCTCAGGGCTGTTGCCCACAGCGTTGTTTCCCTTGCCCGGATGCCAGCTCATCCTCCACTCCCATTCTCTGCTGAGGCCCCAGGCCCCCACCCCCTCATCCTGTCACTCTGCCTCTGCTCCTTGGAGACTTCCATTCCTGCTTGTAATCTCAGGAGGTTCTGAATTCAGCTTGCCATCCACTTATTCATTTGTTCATTTATTTATTCATTTACTCACCCAGCACATGTCTACCAGCCCTGCTGTCAGCAGACTGTGGACACAACTCTGAACATGACCTGCCCCAGTCTGGTGGGGCTGTACAGTCAGGAGAGGAATGAGGGCACGGACAGCTCCTCCAGCACTTGGTCAAGCTGTCTGGGAAGCCTCTTGGAGAAGAGAACATAAAGCCGAGATCTGACTAGTGAGGAGCCAGCCATGCAGAGAGCTAGGGGCCAGGGACCCTGGCAGGGATGTGTGCAAAGAGGTCTGCAGTGAGGTACGAGCAAGGTCTATGGGAGGAACGGAGAGAGACCAGGCCACCGGGATGTGCAGGCTGGCTGTGCTGCTGGGCATGGCTGTGGGCTGGGGCAGCAGGAGGGCCTGGAGTTTCTGCTGGAGGAAGCCCCAAGGGAAGGGAACTCCCCCACCACCTCTCTTGTGGCTTAGAGTCACCACGTGAGACGCAAGTGGTGACATGACTTGTCCAAGGCCACATGGCTGGTGAGGATTGAGCCCAGATCTGAAAGTCTCTGAGGTCAGTGGCTCCTTCTCCACACCAGTGGTTGTAAATGAACTCATTTTGTCCACCTGTTTTCCCAGGGTTCACCTTACATAAACCTAAATCCAGCTCGATGCATGTTGGCATGCATCCACCCATGTGACTACCTCCTAGGTCAGAAAGTGGAGTGGTGTCAGCTCTAGCACCCCACAGGCGGCACCCAACAGGCGCCAGCAACAAGCGGCACCCAGCAGGCAGCACCCACAGGCAACACCCCACAGGTGGTACCCGACAGGCAGCACCATTCTGACCAACGACAGCAGAGCCACTTGGCCTGTTCCTGAACTTCACGCAGTGGAGTGGGACAGGATGTGCTCTTTTGCGTATGGCTTCACCTGCCGAGAGTAGGATCTGTGTGGCTCATCCTGTGTCTCTGATTTGTCCTTCTGGTTGGGCTGTGTTCCACTGTGTGCAAATACTCGATGCATTGATCCTTTCTGCTCTGGATGGGCTGCCTCCAGCTTCAGGCCCTGAATAAAGCCGAACATTCCGGTGTGGACCTTCTGGTGGACACATTCCTATTCCTTCATTTCCTTCAGGCTGACATCCAAGAGTGGACCTGCTGGGCCATAGGCTGTGCGTATCTTTAGCCTTAACAGATGCTGTCGGACTGTTTCCTAAAGTGCTTGTCCCGCCCAGACTCCTCCCCACCTTGTGTGGAAGTCCGTGAGCCCATTGCGAGAGAACAGAAAGAAGGAATCTGCTCATGAGCCCCAACATATAAAGCAGGTTGGAAGCTGTGTGCCGTGTTCAAAGCAGGGAGGGCCCTTGCCCTTGCCCACCCCTGGGTCCCCTGCTGATCCTGGAGGGCTCTGGAGCCCAGTTTGAAAGCCCCTGTCCCAGCCCCACCAACCCCAGCCTTGGTGCGTAGGAGTCACGAACATGGGCAGAGGGCAAGGCTCGTTAAAATGCAGATCCCGGAGCCCATCCTTGTAGAGTTTGATTTGAGGTCTGAAGTGGAGCCCCATGGCCTGATCCCATGGGCCCCACTCAGTGACTCGGACCCACGACTGGGTTTGAAATGGTGGGAATGGACACACTGGAAGCGCATTTCTGGGAAGTGTAGTCAGAGATGGTGCCCCAGTTCGATTTTGGGTCAAGGCAAACCCATACACTGTCAGGTACCTTCTGTGACCCGGTGTGAGTGGGGCTACAGGACAGGCTGGGGGGAGCATGGCTCCTGCATGGAGAGAGTCCCACACCGGCAGGTTAGGTGGTGTCGAGCTGATCATTTAAGCTCCAGGCTGGGGCCAAAGGGCTACAGAGAGACAGATTTTACCTGAAATCAGTGGACAGCAAACAGGGCCAAACAAGAAATTAAGTTGCCTAGGCCCTGGAGGTTGCCCACGAGCTGCCATCATCTAGCAAGGAGAGAGGCATGCGCACACCGGGCAGAGGGGATCGTGGTGCACGGGTGTGGCAGGTGCACAGGGCTGCAGCTGCCCGGTGAAACCCCTGCCAGCCAGCACAAAGCCGCGTTGTCTCTTCCTGCCCTCGGCTGCCCCTCAGAGCTCAGTTGACCTTCTGGATGGAGGAGAAGCCTCACTCCTTGTGGCCCCAAAGTCAGTAGGGAGGCTGATGGTGGACCTTTTACTCTCTCTGGCGAGGGCCAGGCTGCCTGCTCAATTAATGAGCACCCAGTGCAAGAATGTCAGGAACAATTAGAAGGCACCCTTGGCATGAGTTTCATCTGCAGCAATACATCTTAGCAGTGATGCTTTTACTGATGCAATGAGACTGCTGGCCGACTGTCCTGCCGCACGTGCCCTTGTATACGCCGTTGTGTTATCCCTTCACTTCCTCTCCATGGGGGAATGGGTAGGATGTCCCTCTGCAGAGGGAAAGAGGCCTTGAGCTTTGCCCCACTGAAACCTCAGTCTCCTCATCTATACACTGGGATGTGGTTCATCGTTCAGTCGCTACACCATGACAAGCATCCCCTAAATTCAGGGGTACAAAACAGCAATTTAACTCAGCTCACAGTTCCTTGGACTGGGCTTAGCTGTTTTCAGTGGGCTTGCTCACTGTCTGTGGCCTCAGCTGGGACGGGTGGGCCTTGCTCCCCAAAAGGCCATCACCGTCCAGCAGGCCAGCCAGGCTGATCCCTGAGGCAACAGGAGGGTCTCCAGCACGGTGGAAGCTGCCCAGTCTCTCGAGACCTAGGCTTTGACCTGGCCCAGCATCACCTGGGCCTCCTCCTATCAGGACTGCAAGCCACATGCTCAAAGGGGCGGGAGTTCAAGCCCATCTCCTGATGGAAGTTGCTGCAAAGAATTTGTGGTCATATTTGCAATTTACACTTGGTGAAAAGTAGTCATGGATTCAGTTACACATATTCTGAGCTCCCAGGCCTTATGCTGGGGGTTGCTGGGGCCACACGGGAGAAACTGGACTCAGTTTTTGCTCTCCAGATGCCTCTGGTTTGATGGATGAGGCAGACACAGTCAGACGGGGGGGTCATACAAGGTGCTAGAAGTCAATGGAAGGTTTCTAAAACAGAAATAAGGCCATGGAAGTGAAATGTGGGGAATAAACTCTAACTGGCTTTATAAACTTTAAAGTGCCCCAGGGCTGCAAGGGACAGGGGCTGCCATTGATTCTGTACTTGTTATTCACTAGGGGTATTCACGGAGGTCTTGTTAGCCCTGGGTCGTTAGCTGAGGCTTAGAGCAGACAAGGTCACACAGCCTGTGATAGGTCTGGGGTTGGAATTCAAGTGGATTTGGCTTTTTGCACCTGTCCCAGGCCAGCTCGTTTTGACCTGATGATTTCAGAAGTGAGACATTCCCAGGTAAGCCAATGAGGCTCAGGTCCTGACACCTGAGCACCTAGTGTATGAACAGATGTGCTTGGGGAGCCAGGAGTCTGGGGGCTCAGGCATAGAGGCTGGGCCAGACCTGCCTGGAGCCCCCAAAGTACAGGCAGTAAGAGGGTCTCCAGGAGGCAAACCTGATGTCCCAGCCTGGCCTTGCTCTCTGGGAGCCTCTTGGTCCCCAGCCCCAGCTCTGCCCCACTTGGCCACTCAGCGCTCCCACTACCTCATGACCCTTCTTTCCTTTCTGATCAAGCCACACTGTCGGACGCTTCTTGTTACCCGGGGAGGAAGACTCACTCTGCGGAGACCCAGAATGCCCCGGTTCCCAGGCCGGAGGCTGCCCCAGAGGAAGCTTCGCTGGGGGTGCTGGTGTCTCCGCAACATTAACGACAGCGCTGTTTGCTGAGTGCTGTCCTGGGCTCACCTCCTTTCATTCTCATGACAATATCCCAGGGTAGGTGTTACAACCTTGTTTTGCAGATGAAAAGCTGAAGCAGAGCAAGGTGAAGCGGCTCACCCAGGTCATACAGTGAGTCACCGTGCGGCCTTGGGAAGCCTGAATCCAGCAGCCCTGATCTCACCGCTTGGCTGCGGCCTCGGGAGCTTGGCTGCTGGAGCAGCTGCTCTGTCTGTGTCATGGCCCTGAGCTTAGACATGGGGGAGCTGGACACCCAAGTCACAGAGCCAGGGATTGTCCCAGGCAGCTGGGACTCCCAAGAGTCCTGGATCTGAGCTGCCAGAGAGGCATGTTCCAGCCGCCACAGGGGGAGCGGGGCTCTGAGGGACCAGGGAGGCCACCTTTCCCTTTCGGAAGGTCTGTCCCCCAGATCGCTGCTTCCTTGGTGTCCCCTCTGACCTGGCTGTCTGGGACCTTCCCATCCTCTAGTCTGGGGTCTCAAGGCAAGGAGGGGCCTTAGAGACCCCTCAGTTTGCAGCGGTAGTAACGGACTCACCCCCTGAGCACTTCCTACCACGGGGCGACGCAAACAGCTCGCTCAGTCCTGGAGGCAGGGTTAGTGCCCCCATTTCGCAGAGGCGTGGGGAGGGTGGGGGACGCGGGGAGCAGCCAGGGTTGCGCCAGGCCGTGGCTCTCCTCACCTCAGACTGTCACTGCTGGGAAACTGAGGTCTGGTGGGGGAGCACTCTCGTGAAGAGACAGGGCCCAGACGCCCAGGCCCCAGCAGGGATGGAGAGAAGGTGAGGAGGCTCCATGGTCTGGACAAGTCCCTTCACCTCCCTGGCCTCAGTGTCCCCATCTGTACGGCGAGACGCTAGCAGCACGTCTCAGGGAGGTTTGAGGACTGAGTTAACACACGCAGAGTGTTGAGAACAGTGCTCCACAAGGGTGGCTGTCGGGGTGTTAATGACCGGCATGCATGTGGTGCTGGGTGCCTGCTGAGAGGGCTGCTAAGTGCTGCCCAGTTTACAGACCAGCTCACTGAGGTGTAGGGCTAGGGAGATGGCCTGAGGTCCCTGAGCAGAGAATGTGGATGGGTGCACCTGCTGGTGCCCACAGAGCCTTGGGGGACACAGCCCAGTCACCCCTTAGTCCTGCCAGAGGGGACAGCCAGGACCAGCTGCCTGGCACCCACCCACTAGAGCCAGTGCCAGCATCCGAGCGTCCCCTGGCTGAGCTGGCGGGAACTGGGTAAGTCTTGGGGACACTTCGGAGTGCCTCCCTGGTGGCCAGTGCAGGCCACCTAGCAATGACTTCCTCTGTTTGTGGGTGAGGGGCCCCTTAATGTTTCACTGCCCCCCAAATCAACCACAATGGCGGTAAACGCTCACATGGCCCTTGTTTTATGCTGGCCTTGTTCAAATGCTGTGCACACTCACCTAATCCCCTCACAACTGCACGGGGGAGGGAACAGCGCCAGCCCAGTCTACAGGTGGTGGGGGGCCCAGAGGCCTTACCTCACCACCCACTCTTGGTGTGGATACTTTCGTTATTTCATTACATGTTTATTATTGGGGAATCCGAGGCAGAGGGGTGTGTGCATGTGCTCTAAGGCTGCCCAGCCAGGAAGGGGTGGGGCTGAGCTCTGAACCCAGGCTCTCCAGCCACAGAGGCTGTGGGAGTCACACTGTCACCTTGCCACACCTCCCCCAGGGCCCTGCTTGCACCCTGCTGGACCCCACTCCTGGGCCCAGCCAGCCCCTCTCTAGTCTGTCCACACACCCTTCCACATCAGCTCAACTGGCCACGTCATGCATCCAGCTCAGGCCCAGGCCACTGCAAGTGACCTGTTGGAAGGTGACCCTTCCAGGCCTTGGTGCACCAGTGTGAGAAATGGCTTGGCGGCCCCTGTCTCTCAGGCCCCGCAGGGCTGGGGGAGGACAGCCATCCCGTGTGGGCTCATGTGCCACGCAAGACACCCAGGCCCCACCCTGCCCTGGCCACATCCCGATCTGGGGTCAGTCCTGAGGGCCTGATCATGGGGCCTCGGCCCTGGACCTGAGTCACCCGGCTCTGGTGGGACATGGCAGACACCCTCCCACCCTCTGAAACCCCGTGCTCCCGCCTGGGCTCCTCCGGAACAGTTAGGGATTGGGGGCGCACCTTGCCCCTCCCCCACCGCTTTGGGCCCTTCTCTTCCCTTTGAACTGTCCCTCTCGCTGCGGAGCAAGCTATTCATAGCCAAGATGATGCAAAATTTATGAAGTGTGGCTGGTACGGCTGAATCCACCGGTGCAGGCCGCACTGCTCCCCCACTCTTCCACACTCCGGGATGCTCTTCTGCACTTGAGGGTACATGTGTGAGTGCATGTGTACATGTGAGTGTGGAGGTATGTGTGCACGTGCATGTGTGAGCATGTGAATGTGAAGGTATGTGTGTGCATGTGTGTGCACATGCATATGAGCGTGGAGGTGTGTGCGTGTGTGTAGGCGTGAGCATAGAGGGGTGTGTACATGCATGTGTGTGAGTGTGGAGGTACATATGGGAGCCCACGTGTGGGCGTGGGGGTGCATGCACATGCTTGTGTGTGCATGTGAGCATGGAGGTGTGTGTACATGTGTGCACGTGCATGTGTGTGTGAAGGTGGAAGTGTGCACACCAGCTCCCTCCTGCCTCGCCCTCCTGAGTTTCCACTCTGAGTTTGCTGCTCAGCGCAGTCTATTTGGGGTGGAAAGGCCTGGTCTGTGGGATCAGCTCTCGCCCCTTCCCACATTCCAGCCAGCTCCACTCATGCCCCTTCTGTTTCTTCACCTGAGGAATGGGTTGTTGTGGGAATTAGACCAGAAGCCACACCTGTCAAGCCGGGCACTCTAATGGACTCCCGCAGTCTTCACGCAGCACACTACACAGTGGTCACAATCATGAGGCATATATTATAGACGGGGAGACTGAGGCTCAGAGAGGCTGGCTGAGGCAACCAGAGTGGGGGGTGCGTGCGTGTGCGTGTGAAAGGCTGACTCAGCACCCAGCCATCTCCTTCTCCATGATGCTGATCAATTGCCTCTGCTTGGAGATTCCAGGGACAGGAAGGTTCTGGGACTAGAAGCTTCGTAAGGCACAGATGTCTGTGCCCTTCCTAGATGGCCGGGCAAGCGCCAGGGCAGAGATGTGAGCTGACCCAGGATGCCAAGCTGGCGGCTCAGCTCTTGGCCACTGGGGAGGGTGGGGGCCATGGCCCCAGAGGTGGTCTGGGACAGCCTGGGAGGCCACCCACCAGGCAGCCAGGCCTGTGGCTCAGGTCTCCTGCAGAACTGTGGTCCTGTTGGTGGGGGGAAGAAGGACTTGGGGCAGCAGCTGACCCTGCAACTCCCTCGGTCAGGCCTCAGCACCAGCACAGCAGGCACCCTCCCCAGCCTCCCTCACAGATGGAGAAACAGGGCTTCAGCTGGCAGGCGGCCTAGGAGGCATTTTCACCCAGGTGGTCTGGCTCATTATGTCAGCTGCTACTCCTGCCGTGGTCCTGCTATGTCCCCGGGGCTCTCCCTCAGTTTTTATTGGGGGAAAATTCACAAAAACATGAAATTACCCATTGTATAGTATACAATTCAGTGGCATTGAATACATCTGCAGTGTTGCGTAAACATGTTTACTCTTTAGTTCCAGAACATTCTCATCACCCCAAAAGAACACTTCGTACCATCAGCAGGCACTCCCACCCCCTTCCCCCAGACCTGGCACCTCTGCTCTGATTTCTCTCTTTGAATTTGCGTTCTGGACCTTTGTCAGTCCAGAATCACAGTGTTTGTCCCGTTGTGTCTGGCTTATTTCACTTGGCGTAATACCCTCAGGGTTCATTCACATTGTGGCAGGTGTCAGAACTTCATTCCTCTTTATGGCCAAGTCCTGATATCTGATTTTGTGGAACCCCCTTTTGTTTATTCAGTCATCTGTTGATGGACACTCAGGCTGTCCTGCCTTTTGTCTGTTGTGAATAATGCCGTTAGCAGCAGGCGTCGCTGTGAGCACTGGTTTCAGTTCCTTCGGGCAGAGACCTTGGAGCGGGTCACTGGGCTAGGTCCTGGCGCTCTAGGGATCTGCTTTCTCACTGCCCCTTCGCTGATCTGATCCTGCCTGTGTCCTCCCTTGTGGGCACAAGCCCTCCTCTGTGCCCTGATCCCAAGGCTGCACTTTGCCCCTTCCCTCCCTTACTGCTGGGGGCTCAGGCCAGAGGCCCAGGGTTCTGAGAGATCAGGTCACAGAGAAATCAAGGCCCAGAGGGAAGGGGTCTGGTCCAGAGAGGAGGAGCTGAGCTGGGGTTTGGCCCAGGCACACCCCCCCCAAGTCCCGGCTCTCTGCCCTGCTGCCGAGTGTCTCCTACGGAGAGGGCCATGCCACAGGACACCCACCTGCCCTTGCCCTGGGGCAGTGGCTTTCCTCAACAGTCTGGGGCAGGATGTGACACTTCTATGTGAAAACAAACTTCAGCTGGATTCTGCAGCAGAATGCCAACTTCATGTGAATTTTTCATCCTCAGCAGAGGCATCCAGGAAATGTCCTGGCTCGGATGGGCCGAGACATGCCAGGGACCCATCCCCTGTGGCCCCTAGCTGGTCAATGGTGGGGACGTGATCAAAGCTCTCAGACAGCCTCTGGCCCCGCCTGGCTGCCCTAAGCTCGCCGGAGCCTCTCGGAAGCCCTGAGGCTGCAGGGAGAGAGACCAGCCGTGCAGGAGCATGGCTTGCACTGCAGCCCTGGCGTCATCTGGGGCTGAGCCCATTTTCCTTCCTGCTCAGTTTGCGCCTCCTCTGAGCAGCCATGGACAGTCCATGAACCTTGACCTCATCAATGGCTCTGGCCCCCTGGCCTGGTGGTGATGACAGAGGCCATCTTGGGGGCCTACAAGTGCCCCTGAGATGGTGGTATCTGGAACCCCGCACCCCTTCACTGGCTTTTCCAAAGTTACCCTTAGAAGTTGGGGGGTGGCGACAGGTTGGGCACCAGCTCATCGGACTCCAGTATAAGTCGGCCTCCTTTAAGTAGGCTGTGGGCCCCATGCTGCCAACACGCGCTTTTGAGTCCTGGATTCTTGGTGTCCCCATGGCCATGAGCATCGACCCCTGAGTCAGTCCCCCATGAGTGCCTTGGGGTGCTGCCCAAAGCTGTGAGGAGTCCTCTGCTGACATCACATCACACCACTTCTGGAGTGGGTGGAGACCCTCCGTTCTCCCTCTCTGAGTGTGGTCCCCTAGCCTAGGCCTGCCTGGCACCTTGGAGACCCCTCAGTGCCTGTCCCAGCGCAACAGACGCTCTTGGACCCCAGTGGCTGGGACTCAGGCTTCGGCTCACCCAGCGGCAGACGCTGAGAGGAGACCCCGGGCCCACCAGGCCCGGGCAGAGGGCCGACCTTGACCTCCTCCTCCAGCCCCTCAGCAGCAGACGTGAGGCCCTGGACCCCAGACCCAGGATCCCTCTTCCTCCTCGTCCCTGCGGACTTGGACCCTCAGAGCGCTCAGGCCCGGCCTAGTCCTGACCCAGCCTGTGAGTAGGGCCAGGTGTGTGAGGGGCGGAGGGGCTGTTCTGTGGACTGTGGGCTCAACTCTGCACCCCAGGGCCTGTGGCTGAGCCAGGCAGGCCTTCTCACCCTGAGAGCTCCAGGGATCCTGAAAGGGCCTGGCCTGTAAGTGCGTGGGGTTGCTCTGCACGCCGAGAAAGGCTCCCAGAGAGGCTGAGCCACTTGCCTGTGATCACACAGCCCCTGCCCTCGCTGTGCGCCACCTCCAGGCCCCTCCTAGGCCCCCGTTCCTCACATTGCCTCTTCTTTTCCCAGAATCTTGGAACTTGTGGCCCAAATGTGGCCTGAGGGCTCCAGCTGAATGTGCCCAGTGTGCCCGTGGTCATACCAGACCTTGCCTGTGGGGCCCTGTCTGTGGAAGGAAGGGGTGGGGGGAATGCAAGGGGGCCCCTGTCCCTGAGCCCAGAGAGGAGGCGGCTACTGTGAGTGGACTGGCTGGATGCAGGGATGGCAGCCTGGAGGGTGGCAGGTGTGGGTCCTGAGCTGGCACCTTCCCTGTCCCTAGCCCTGTGGTGGGGGCAGTGATCAGACGTGGCTCTGTCCTGGAAGAGCAGAAAGGGAGGCCATGCTCACAAGCGTTCACACAGGACAGCATACGGACACTGCTAACCACACCCCCACATAGCCTGGGCCGTGGCAGGGTAAGCTGAGGTGTGCCTTGGGGTCTGGCTCAGCCCAGGGGAGTAGTGAGCCTGGGTAGGTCCCTTTACTCCACCAGCAATATACACTCTCCAAAATGCAGGAAAGCAAAGAGAAGAGACCCCAGACCTGTCCCTGGGGTAAGCTTGGCTGCCGTGCAGATAGTTCTCTGCATTAAACAGCTTTCTATGCCTCTTGGCTGCCCACGTCCCGCTTTCCCAGCCCCAACTGAGGGGGCCTCCTGTGCGGACAGCCGTCCTGGTGCTGTAGGCCCTCCTGCCCACGTGCTAGACACGGTCCCCACCTGCGGCCTTGGGCCTTTCCACGGCTTAGCCATTAAAACAGTGCTGCTGCAGAGACCCCGAGGTTTCAGCTCCACGGGTCCTAAAGTTTCCAGACAGTTTGCACACTGTCTGTGGGCAAGCCAGCTCGTCTTTATATTGGACTTGTATGGACACACCGTGATGGGGCATTAGGGTGTAGCCCGGATGTCTCCTGCCTTCTCTGTTCCCCAGCCTCTCACTTCTCTCTAGAGGCAGCCACTGGATTTCTTGTGTGTCCTACCAGAGGCTTCCATACATACACAGATAATACAAAGCCTTTTTTGTGGTTCTTATTTTGAATAGAAAATCATGTGTGAATGCTGCTCTGTACCTTGTTTTTTTAACTTGATATAACTCGGAGGCGCCTCACGTTGTCGGGAATGCTTGCGCCGCCTTGACCTTCCTCTTGGCTCTGTGACATTCTGCAGCCCCAGGCCACCGATGGTTACCGCCTCAGTCAGTGTCCCTGGTGGGCATCCTGGTGTCTGATCTTTTGCTCTTGCAAGCTGGCTGGGGCAAGCATCCTTGCCAGGAGCTGCTTCACACGTGCAGGGGGATATCCATGAGCTAAAGTCTTCAGTGGGCCCGGGGCCAGTTATTTCTGGCAAGCTCGCCTAAATGGCCCCTGGTGGTGGGCATTGGGCCCACAGTGAGCATGGTGCTCACTTCTCTGTGCTGTGCTGGGGCCTCTGACAATCTGCTGGGCAATGTGCACCTCTGGGTAGCACACCTGGCTTGCACTTCTTAGAACTGGCAGGGGTTGGGGCTGAGGGAGGGACCCTTGGCCCAGCAGTCAGCCATCACACGGGAGGACAGCGCTGAGCATGCTGAGTGGGTGAGGGTCCCTACATGTTCCAGGTACAAGTTGCAGGCAGGCAACATCTCCTGAAGATTGGCTTCAGCAGGCCTGAGACCCTTGAAGAACTTCCTTAGGTGAGAAAGATGGAGGGACGCTCCCGGCAGGTGAGCCAGTGCAGGAGGGTGCAAAGGCCAGGCGTGGGAGGCAGGGTGGGCACCAGAAGCAGTGGTGGGTCCCTTGGAGGACTGTCTCACTGAGCCCCTCCATCTGTCTCCTGGGCACCAGGGACCTGGGTCAGCACGGGGAGAAGGGAGCACCTGGATGTGGCGAGCGGGGGCGGCCCTGACAGACGACGCCTGTCCCCCTTAGCAGATAATGAGCCCAGAATGGAGCGGAGGCTGATGTTTTATTCATGGCCGGCGCGGAGCCATCAGTTACCGGCTCCGCCATCCAGTCCGGCACCGCCTCCATCATCCTGCCATCCTGGGCTATTTTGGGCTTGGCGCTGCCTCCCCCGCCGTCCAGGCCCCTCTCTGTGCCTGGAGTGGGGGGCTCTTGTCCTGGCGCAGAGCAGTAGGCCAGAGGCCCCAGCTCCGTTCCCATGTAGCATTTGGGTAAACTGAGGCTCAGAGAGGTGCCACCACTGCGGGGGACCAGGTCTTGCATTTCTCCTGGCAGCCCCTGAGGCAGGTGGGAGGATTATTAATCCCGTTTAGCAGAAGGGAAATGGAGGGCCACAGTGCCAGGTAATGGCCCAGGCCGTGTGGCGAGTCCGAGTGCAGCCAGAGGTGGAGCGGCCCCGTCTGACACTGGGAAACGAGCTTCCCGAGCCCTCATCCCGACTCCCACTGAGCCTCACTCACTCCAGACACATCCTGAAGTCTCTTCTGTGCCAGCCCCATGTGACCTTGGGGCCGGGCAGGGGGCACCTCGGGTGCTGCTGGGCACAGAGAAAGGCCTGCCCTTCCCTTTCTGCTCTGTGTTGGCCTAACAGGGCCCCCACAGGGAAGGGCGAGCAGCCCTCAAACCCCATGAGCTTAGGGGGCCTGGCAGAGCTCCCTGAGAGGACCAGATAGAAGCCCCAGGCTCAGAGAGGGAGGAAACTCACCCAGGGTCACACAGCACGGCTCTAAGAGGAGGGAAGGAGCACATATCTGTGCCCCTGGCATGCGGGCTGCTTGACTTCCTGCACCTCAGTTCATTGTCAGGCAAAGCTGGGCACCTCGGCCAAGAGCCTCAGAGCAGCGACCCGATCTGGGGCTCCTTCCAAGACCAGGGCACCCCACCCCACAACCCTGGAGCTGAGGGGAGCGAGAAAAAGCAAGGAGACATACGGAGTGCTTCCTGGGGCCAGGCACCCCCACCCACCGCCTGGGGATGGACCTTGTAGGCCTGGCCGCAGGGGCCTGGAAGAGGCAGTGTGGTCTGCCTGCTGGCCTCCCGGAGAGGGGTTCTGGCTGCCCTAGTGTCTGGAGCCCTGAGCCTATAGGGCCCACGCCTCTGAGGTGAAGCTGGAGGCCAGAGCTGTGGGCCTCGCTGAGACAGCGAGGTCCTTGAGGTGCCTGCTTGGTCCAGGAGCTGTCTCGCCTGGGTGCTCCGGGAGGCCAGGGAGGCTGGAGCCCATAGACAGTAGCCAGGGGAAGGCAGCCAGAGAGTTTGGGGGCAGGATCTCATGGCCAGGCCTCCACCTCTGCACAAGCTCCTGTGTGACCCCAGGTGGAGGGTGGGCAGGATCCACCCATGTGGGGTGGTGGGGGCAGGGCTGTCCCCTTGAGACTCCACGTCCTCAGGACTTGTTGCCCGAGGCAAGCACAGGCTACTGCGTCCTTTGGGTGGATGTCACAGAAGCGCCCTGCTGGGTTCCCCCTTGCCCTGGGGGCTCTCCTACCTTCAGTCCCAGTGATGCCGGGGTTCTTGTTCACGGAGCCGAAGAATGAACTTTGCAAACACTCAAGGTAAGAAAGCAAGGTAGAGGCTTTTATTTAGAGATAAAGTGAGAGGACAGAGCTCCTGGCTCACTCCAGGAGGGGACAAGAGAGCCCATGATGTGCCATTGTCTAGGGGTTTTATGTGTGGTTGAGGATTTTCAGGGATCAGGGTGCAGGCTTGTTGAGTGGTCCCAGAATGCTCATTTTTGATGAGTAACAGAAGAAATTTGCTGCTCTGATCCTTTCTCAGGACAGCAGCTTTCCCCTGGGAGCATGTCAGTGCAGACTGCCTGCCCTGCCCCCAAAGTGGGCTGGGCTGTTGTCTGTTTACGAAAGAGTGTGTTAAGAATCTTACTTCTTAACTTCTTGGGCTGTTTATAGCTGGGCTTGCTTACCAAATTAATCTTTTCCTGGGTTGCAGATTACTTGATTAGGATTAGAGAAGGAAACACAGCACATAGGTACAGTTAAGAATAAACTACATGTGTACTATGTACAGTGTCATGATCTAATTGATACAGTAAAGTCACAGGTTATGCTGAGATACTCTTCTTTCTCTGAGAAACATTCAAACATTCCAGGCTAAATTGCTCCTGGCATTTTGAATTTTAACTGATTTCACTGAAGAATGTCTATATTCCTAGTCTGGTATCTTTACCCTAGAGAATTAGTGTGACTGACTTTGCATAATGTTTAACACAGTTTTGATAGGGACCTCTTTGCACATTGTTACATTGTTCTGTCTGTAATTATCTTGTGTTGCCTTTTTTCCCAGAGGCCTTCACCCTACTCTGCCTAAACCCACCGTCCCTGTCTCACCAGGGCCCTGGAGCAGCTCAGGGTGTACATGGGAGAATGTGGCTTCAGTTTCCTCTCTACTCCAGTCATGCAAACTCTCTCTGAAGGGTTGGGGGACCCAGGACTGCCCCTGCTCTGTGCCCCCATCAAAGCACCCTTGGCTTCCTGTGCTCACCTCTCATGCCACTGGGCCAAGGTGACTCCTTGCGCTGCTCTGCCTCTGGCCGGCCCCTGGGGGTCCTGTCTCCCCCTCCCCATCTCCTGCGATGAGCCAGCCAGGCGCTGATTGCTGGAGTCAGGTCTGGCTCAGAGGTTTGCCTCTGCCATCTGCTGGCAGAGGGACAGCCGCTCTAAGCCTGTTTCCTCATCTTTCACTGGTGTGAGGGACTGTGTGGGGGGCATGGGCAGCACACGCCTGTCCTTCTCCTGGCTTCCCTTTGCCAGGGCCCTGCCCTGCTCAGAGGCTCACATCACTGGGCCTCCTGCGGTGTGCTCCCTGCCCTGTCCTTGCGGAAATCCTCAGCCTCCACCCTTTGTTCTCTGCTGATTCCTGCGTGCCTGACGGCTGGAACTGTCTTGGCCAGTGGTCCCCGTCTAGTCACTAGCACAGCCTGGGCCCCTACCATCCTTGGATCTTCAGGTACCATGTGACCCCTTAGACTATCTCCAAGCCTAGATGTGCAAGGGGCCTGAATTCGCCCCATGGGTTGCTTGAATCCCTCTGGGGGCCCCTGCAGGCTGTTGTCATGTCTCAGCTCTCATGCCTCTGCCGACAGGGAGCCCACTGCCGTAAAGAAGATGGGCGGCACGTCTTGGGGCCAGCATGGCCTTGCCAGCTGGAGATGTGTCTAGACCCTTTTGTGTTACCTCCCCTGCGGTCTACCTCCATCACAGCCCCCACGGCCTGCGAGAGGCCTCTGCTCCCGCTGCAGGTGCTCACACTGTAGTTTTGGGCTATCACCCCTGTTTACAGGGCACAGGTATTGTCTCCATTTTCCCCATATGAGCATGGGCGTCAAGACCTGGCCCAAGGTCTCCTGACTAGAGGGGCTAGGCTGGCGCCAGGTCTGGGACACTCTGAAGTCTATTCTGGGCCCTTCGGGGCTGCCCAGTCTCCTCACCACATTACAGATGAGCAAACAAGCACAGAAGGTGAGGTGGTAGCCTGAGGGCCAGGCAGGAAGCCAAGCTGGCAGAATGACCCTGCACCTTCCCCACAGTCCAGGGACCGGGGCTGTGCCCGCTCCTGAACCGTCCTGGCTGTGTGACCTCAGGCAGGCCCACCTTTCCTGGGCAGTGGGGCCTGGAGGAGGCTGGGTGTCCTCTGGAGAGAGGAGCCTACAGGCCCTGCACATGTATGAGAAGACCCTGCTGCCCAGGAGTGTCTGGTGGGGGAGATCATGGTCTCTGCCACCATTTCCACTGACCAGGAAGGGCTGGTGGGAAGGAGGAGGTCAGTGCCAGGGCTGAGGCCCTGCCCCGAGAAGCTGTGGGACTCTGGAGAAGCTTCCCACCTCTGTCTTCCCACCTGTGAAAGGAGCATGTTCTCATGGCTGGTGCGGGACGAGTGTGCCCGACCAGGGCAGATACACGGCACGCGGTGTCCTGCTTCCTTCCTGGCCCCGAGCACTGCCCGAGCACTGTTTGCCATGGACACCCCCCTCCAACCCCACCAGGAATGTGACCTCCAGGGCAGGGAGGTAGTCTGACCTGCTCACCACCCAGCACCCAGAACAGTGCCTGGCACATAGCGGGTGCTCAATACACATTGCTGAATGAATGAACTTGATGAATAAGTGATAGTCCCTGCTCACTGACTTCTGGCCCTGGACTAGCCCAGTAGCTGCCTCATGGCTGCCCTGTGCCACGTTTGCCCTCATTTTCGTGTGGCAACTTGGGGGATACTTTAAAGCACAAAAAGGGACCATTCTTGCAGCTACTGTGGAAAAGTTTAGTGGTTAAACACAAAGTTACTATGCAGCCCAGTGAGTCCACTCCTAGGGGCACACCCTAGAGGAACAGAGCCTTCCGAGTACAGGCACGCGCTCATATGGCACCGCCCTCGGTCGTCAGTGGGGAGTGGCCCCAGTGCCCGTCAGTGGGTGACTGTGGAAACAAAGTGTAGTGTGAAATGTGGAAAATCTTAGTCAACCATAAAAAGGAGTGAGGTACTGATACGTGCTGTAATGTGGGTGGGCCTCGAAGTCAAAAACGCCAGACATAGAAGATCACAGATTGTATGATTCCTTTTACATGGAATGCAAATTCAGGGAGAGGGAGGCAGGGCAGCGGCCCCCAGGGGCTGGGAAGTGGAGTGACTCTTTAATGGGCATGGGCTTTCCCACTGGGGGGATGAAAATGTCTTAGAATGAGATAGAGGTGGTGGTTGTACACCACTGTGAATGTACTAAATGCCATTGAATTGTATACTTTAAAATGGTTAATTTTATGTGAATTTTACTTCAAAAAAAAAAGAAAAACAGAGAAGCCATCCTACTTCAGCTTAAACTCCTCTAGCTGTTTTCCATTGTACATAAAATGCAAGCTCCCCACTGAGCCAGCAAGGGCCCATGATCTGGCCTGCCCTCCCTCTCCTCCTTAAAATTAACCTTATTTTTCAGATGAAAAAACTGAGGCTCAGAGAGGTTAAGGAAGTTCAGAGCGTGGAAGGGGCAGAGCAGATGTGACTATAGGAACTGTGTTTTTATTTATGTTAGTCTTTTATTACTGTCTCTGGGCTGTGTCTCCAAGAGGCTCCCCTTCTGCCTCTCCTGCCCCTCGAGCCTCAGGCTCACTCCCTCTGAGCAGGAATCTAGAGGTTGAGTAAGCATCCAGCCAGTAATAAGCTGGAGCTGGTTATCTGGCTATGCCTCAGTCTCCTTATCTGGAAAATGGGGCGGTGTCAGTGTCTTCCTCCCAGGAATGGTGAGAGGCCACAATGAGGGGCCCGGCACCCAGCAAGGTCTGGGTCTGGGAAGTGTTGGGGTACTGGAACTGCTATTTCCTGGCCTCAGAGAAAGGGGGCCGAGGCTCATGTCCAGATGAAGCCTGTTTCAAACACAAGACCAAGGGCTTGTTGGAGTCCAGATGAGGCTCTGAGCCAGCACAGAGAACTTCCTGCAGGAGGAGAGGGTAGGTGGTATGGGTTTTGGAAAGAGTGTCCAGCCTGAGAGTAGGTCTGGAGGAGGGGAAGGAGAAACTCCTGGAGGCTGAGCCAGGGGGGAAGTGGGAAAACAGGACCCTAGCAGGTCACCAGGACTTCCCCAGGGTCCCACTATGATTTTCAAACACCCAGGCACCTTTCATGAATCCCTTCCTCCATGAAAAAGAATAAAGCTTATATTCTAACTACCTTGGTATAAAGGTGAATATTAATCTGTTCCTCACCCATTCACCCATTCATCCACATGTCCAACTATCTGAGTCCAAGAGCTCCCGTTCGATCGATCCATCCTCCCACTCGTTCAACCCATCCACTCATCCATTCAACCATCCATCCATCGACCTATCCATCCATCTCTCCATCCACCCATCCACCAATCCATCCACTCATCTATCTATCCATCCATTCACCTTCCATCCATCCATCCATCGATCCATCCATCCACCTATCCATCCATCCATCCATCCATCCATTCATCCATCAACCCACCTATCTACCCATCCATCCACCCATCCATCCACCTATCCATCCATCCATCCATTCGTCCATCCTCCCACCTATCTATAAATCCATCCACCATCAACCCACCTATCCATCCATCCATCCATCCATCCATTCATCCATCCTTCCACCTATCTATAAATCCATTCACCATCAACCCACCTATCCATCCATCCATCGATCCATCGATCCATCGATCCATCCATCCATCTATCCATCCATCCATCCATCCCCTCACCTATCTATCCATCCATCATCCATCCATCCACC
>JAQQAC010004778.1:111634-148010 GCA_029783875.1 Phataginus tricuspis | reverse complement strand
CCATCAGCAAGCTATCCACCTATCCATCCATCCATCCATTCATCCATCCATCCATCCACCTATCCATCCATTCACCTATCTATTCATCCATCCAGCTATCCATCCACTCACCTATCTATCCATCCATCCACCTATCCATCTATCCATCCATCCACCTATCCATCCACTCAATTATCTATCCATCCATCAACCAGCCATCCACCTATCCATCCATACATCCATTCATCCATCCATCCATGCACCTACCCATTCATCCATCCATCCATCCATCCTTCTATCCATCCCTCCCTCTGGATCCACGTGCTCACCTTATCCAATTTTCCACCCTTCCCATACACTCACCTATCTGTTCTCTCATCTGACTATCTACATGTCCGTCTGCTTTCTTTCTTCATCATTAGTGCATCAGTCTCTGCATGCATCTCTTGGCTCCTGAGACTCTTCCAGTGTCTGGCCCCAACCTTCCCAGCCTAAATCCCCTTTTCACCTCTGCTGCTGACAGATCCAACCCAAACTTCAACCTTAGCTGAGTTACAAGGCCCTGCCAAACTGTCTTGTCTCTCCTGTCACTGTCCCTGCTGCTGACCCTAGACATCTGTGGGACCTGGGAACTGTGGCTGCTGTGCCCAGGACGTGAGTTGTCTCCGGCCTTCCCCTCCTGGAGTGGGTTGGAAGCTCTTCTGAAGGGTCTGTGACTGGAGTTCTGCAGCCCAGAGAGGAGAACTGAGCCATGAACCTGGTGGCTGGAAGGGAGGAGATGAATGGGAAGAGTTATGCACTAGGCCTCAGTTTCCCCACCTGTGATGAGGGAAAGGAGGGCAGTGTTGTCCTCTTCCATTCCAACCTGGTTTTTGAGGCTTCCTAAGCTGTCTTAGTGTGTGTGTGTGTTGGGGGGGGGGGGCTTGTTTTTTCCTTCCCTCCCTGCCACTTATCCACTTAACAGTCCTGATGACCTTGGACCAGGAGGGGAGGGCCTGCTGCAGGAGGGGCATCTCAGCCCCCATTAGCACTGCTAATTGCCCCTGGGGAACCAAGGGTCACCAGGTGGCAGCTGTGAGACCATTAGCCCCCTTCCCCTCCCCCGGCACCCACTCCGGACTCAGGGACTGCCTTTGCTTCCTGGCAGGGTTTCTCGGCCCTCACATCCACCCCTGAAGGTCTCAGAGGCCCCACCTATGGTCAAGGCCTGGTGGGTCTCTGCGGGACTGTGGAGGACAAGGCACGCGAGAGGAGAGCCTGGCAGACGTGAGACCCCCTGAGCAGGAGGCAGGGGTGGGGTCCTCTCTCCCGGGGGCTGGCAGCTTAGCGCCAAGTCCCTTCTGTCCCTTTGCTAAATAGGAGTTTTTTGCTCTTGTTCGCTCCCCCCACCCCCGCCCACCCCGGAGCATACTGAAGTGCCTTTGACCCAGGAGGCGCTGTGTCAGGGCAGTCAGTCAATCAGCAAACTCCATTGAGTTCACAAGGCATCAGGACTTGTGCGGGAGGGCGAGGACTCAGACTCTCCTAAGTACAGAACACATTCACCCACCAACAAACATTTAGTGAGCACCCGCTGTACGCCAGGCCCTGGCACACGCTGTGAAAGAGATACCCCAGCGCTGGAGGTGTAAAATGACATGAGGAGACAACCAGGACAATTTCTGAAAGGAAGGCCCACTCGGGAGACCGAACAAGGTGCCACACGAGGCGGGCCACTGTGGTGCGAGGACTGCTGGGAGCAGTCCGGGTGGAGCCCTGCCCCGGATGTGCGTGAGGATGGGGGAAGGACGCTCCCGGCAGCAGGGCCCCGGGCGCGCAGGCTTCCGTGGGGAGGACAGGCGGAGGGGGCCGTGGCGAGGGAAGCACTGCGGCTTCCGCGGGCGGGTCGGGCTCACGTCTCGCAGGCCCCGTCTGGCTGTGAGTGGGGCTGCCAGGGAGGAGCGGGAAGGCCCAAGAAGCGGCTACTCCCTGGGTCCTGGCGAGCCGGGAGAACCAGAGGAGGGATGGACGAGGATGGCTTGCAGTGTGAGTCACCAGGAATTAGAATCCTCATGAATCTTAGAATTAGACTCCTAATTAGCGCTGGAATTAGAAGCCTCATAGAATCTTGGCCTTGGGAGCTGGCAGGAAGCGCAGCGGGACCCGATCCCTCTCCCGGGGCCCGGCCCCACCGCAGCCTCTGCCTGGGCCGGCCCTCCCCCTCGGTCTGACCAGCTGAGCTGAGCTGCCCCAGCGCCAGCTCTCCTGCCCCTGATGTGTCGGTGGCCATGAAGGGCCAGCTGAGGTCCATGCGACTGCATCCGCAGGGCCCCTGGCGGCCTGTGCCGTGTAAGTGCTTCACAGCATTACTTTGCTCCTCACGAGGACCCGATGAGAGGCTTGCCTTCGTTCGCAGAGGGAGAAACCGAGCTCGGTGAGGGATGGAGCTTGCCTCCCCTCAGGGGGATGGCGGGCAGGCGGGGCCGAGCAGCGGGGCCTGGCACAGTATTTTTAGCTGCTGCCTGGTCCCTCTGCGACGGCACGGGAATCAAAGGCGCTCCTCCAGGGAGGAAGAGTGTGAAGTGATGTCTTAATTGGGATCCTTGAGGAGAAAAACTGTTACAAGTGCTCACTTACTTTACAAGGAGCCGGCCAGCAGGAGGCGGAGCCACAGACACGCGCAAAGCGGCGGTGAATGACGCAGGGTGGTAGGGGCGGGGCCTCTCTCCCGCGGCGGTGGCGGCGGCAAGGGCTGGCCCAGCACGGTCCTGCCACACAGATCCCCCTGCCCAGACTTGCTGTCGCATGAACCTCAGGCACTGCGGGGACATTTTGGTCAGGACCCGGGAGCTGACGGACCTCGCTGCCTGCCCCTCTTCAGTGGGGAGGAGGCATGGACCCCGGGGCTCGGCTCTTGCCGCCGGGGGTAGAGGGGCATCAGTGGCCCTCCCCACGCCCCCTGAGCCACTCCATTCTAAGCGGGCTTCTGCCCAGGCTGCTGCTGCTTCCTGGACCATCCCCCTCGTTCTGTTCATGCATGAACGTCTTTCAAGGCCTGCTTCAGGGGTTGCGCCTCAGTAAACCACCCTGTGTGTCTCTCAGGCCGGCAGGCTGGCCCCAGCAAGTCCTTGAGTATGTTGGCCACTGCCGGGGCCTCAGGGGGATCGGACTGAGATGTCAGAGTTCTGAGATGCCCAAGCTGCAGAGATCAGGATCCCCAGTGCCAAGCAGGGGGCCACAGGTCCAGGAGGCTCCCACAGCAGGGGCCGCCGATCAGACACCCGACCAAGGGCTCGGCCCCAGTGGTGCCTGGCCCTTGGCAGGTGGCCAGGGTGAGGTAAAGCAGATGTTATTTTTTATAAAATGTTTTATTTTATAAAATATTTTACATTAAAAAAATTAAAATTACAAACTAACTTTTAAAAGCATGATTTTGCCTATGTAAGTATGTGTGGGAATGGAGCAGAGGCTGGGAAACAGGAGCTCAGTGTGGAATCAGTACCGGGGCTCTCAGGAGCTGGCCCAGACCTCTGCTTGCCCACCTGTGAAATGGCCACGCTGACTGTTCCGTGGCCCTGGGGCCCAGAGGAGGCCTCCAGGGAGCTGAGGTCCATGCAGAGAGGCTCAAGGTACGAGACTGGCTGTGTGTGTGAGAACAGCCCGGCAAGTCTGAGGCCGGGTGGTCTCCTGGGAGTCCCTCCGCACATCAGGGGAGGGGCAGGAGTGTGGAGGAGGGCAGCACTTGGGGTCCACGAGGTCCCTGCAGCCTGTAGCCCGGACTGGGGGCATTGTGCTATTTTACAGATGGGCAGTGGGGGCCTCTGAGGTCAGGGAAGAAAGGAAGGAGGAGTGGGAACTCCGGCTCCTGTCCTCATTTGCCCACTTGCTCATTCATTCCTTTGTTCATTTGTTCTCAAGGTCACACACCCTTCCACCTCCCTCATTCTTCATTTCAGGGAATGTGTCTCCAGCTCCTGCTCTGTGCCAGACCTCATGCTGAGTGTGAGGGACAAGGGGACAGACTCAGGTTCTGCCCGAGGCCCTCCAGTCAGGTCAGGGAAGCAGAAGCCCCTGGGAGCGAAGAACGCACAGTCACGGCGGCCAGCCACCCGAGGGTCTTTGGGGAGCCGCCAAGGAGGTCTGAGGCCCACTTACTTGCTCCACATGCCTCTCTTGCCTCCCCTTCTAAAAGCTAAGTCCGTTCACATCACCCCTCTGCTCAAAACCTTCCCAGGGATCTTCCCTCTCCAGGAGACAGAGGCAAAGGCTTCCCGAGGCCTCAATCTTCCACATAACCCCTGATCTGAGCCCCCACCTCCTGCCCATGCTCCCTCTGTTCAGCGATGTGGGTCTTTCCTGCCACTTACTAGACAAGGCCCACCTCAGGACCTTTGCACATGCTGTTCTTTCTGCCTGGGTCACTTTGTTTCCAGACATCCTCATGGCTCCTCCCTCATCTCTCTCAGGTGTTTGTCAATGAAAACTTCTGTGGCCCAACATAAAATTGCACACACACACACACACACACACACACACACACACACACACACACATCCTATTTTATTTTTCTCCATAACATCTAACTTTCTAATTCCTCACTCAGTTTGTTTGTTCCATCTCCTGCCTTAGAGCTCCAGCTGCACAAGGGCAGGGATTCCCTGTCCCTGGCAGCTGGCACAATGCCTGCAGACGGTGCATGCCCAACAACAAATATTACTTGAAGGAACAAATGATTGACTGGTTGCTTTCAGGGCACCTTGCCTGCTCCAAGGTCACCAGTGTGGGCTTGGCTGGGCAGGAGTATGAAAGGCTGAGGGTGGGTGGCTGCCCTGCCTCCTCCTCTGTCTCCTCTTCTATCATGTGAGCCCTAAGGCCTCCTCTGGGCTTTCTGTAGAGAGTGAAGACCCAGCTAAGTTTGAAGTTTGATTCTGGGAGGTAGACACTGTGGGAGGCAGAGAGATTTTACTGGGAAGGTTGGGGTCATATGCCAGAAAAATCTCCAGAGGTAAGAGATGAGAAAGGAAGTTGATGCTATAAATGATGAAGAAAGGAAACATTTGGATAAATAGGTGAGTGAGTGGATAGAGGATGCAAGGATGAGGGATGCATAGATGGATGGATGGCAGATGGATGGATTGATGGATAAAAAAGGATAGATGGACAGATGGGTGAATGGATAGATGTATGGATGGACAAATGGTTGAATGGATGAATGAATGGATGGATGGATGGATAGATGGGTGGATGAGTGGATGGATGGATGAAGTGAATGGATAAGTAGGTAAATGGATAGGCTGATGGATGGGTAGAGGGACAAATGAGTTGAGAGATGGGTGGTTGGGTGGGTGGGCAGATGGCTAGGACAAGGATGATAAACAAGTCTATTTACTGAGTGTTCTCATGTGCCCCACCTGCATACCACACGATCAGCCTCATGTAATTCCTTTTGCAGCCTTATGAGGGAGACAGTTATGCCCTCATTTTACAGATGGAAAAATTGAGTCTCTGGGACATAACATGATTTCCCAGGGCCTCATGACTGAGGAAAGGTTGAGGCCAGATTTTTACCCTGGTCAGCTTAGCCTTCAGGGCTGCCTTGCTGTGCAGGACAGGGTGCCCAGCACATGAATGGCAACCCCTGGGAGCAGGCAACCCACCTGGGCGTCCCTGAAGCTCCCAGCTGGCCTCTGGGGGAGGAGGTCTCTCTAAAGATCTATTGGCTCCAACCTGATGTTTACAGCTACATTTGGCCTCAGAGGAGCGAGACAGCAAGAGCAGCTTCCTGCAGTCCTCCACACTACACTGGCACCCTGCAGCCCCCCCATGGGGCAGGGCATGTGGGTGGGAGACCGGCTGGCATGATTCATTGCAGACAAAGGAGCCCATTTCGGCCGGGCCATGATTCCCAGGGCCTGTGCTCCAGCCAGCCCTGCACACCCAGGCCTCAGTGCTCTGAGCCATGGTGCCTAATGAGTATAACTGGGTGTCCTAATCCCCAGCTTGCTTGTGGGGAACATTGGGGACATACAGTGAGATGATGAATGTAAAGGGCTTGACACACAGTAGGTGCTCAGCTGCTGATAATGATTCCAACCAGCACTGCCGTGTGCTTGAGGGGGCCCTGAGCACCTCACTTCTCTCCTAGCCTCAGTCCCCTTCTTTTTAAAATGGGGACATGGAGGCCTACCTCACAGCTTTGTTAAGAAGATTCCACACTTTAAGCAAAGATTTGTTTTTCCAGGCACCTTGTAGGCACTATAGACATAACAGTGGATAAAACACAAACGCTCCTGTCCTGGGAAGAGACCATTAACATAACAAGTAAATTACACACATATCAAGTGAGAAAGCGATATAGAGAGAAATAAAACTGGGAAAAGGACAATGAAGTGGATGGAGGTACAATTTGAAACAAGGTTTCCAGAAAGGCATGACCCTGAGAAGAGACGTTTGAACAGAGAGGTTGGTGAGAAGGTGAGCAGTGCAGAGGTGGAGAGGGGAGGCATTCCCGCAGAGGGGCAGCGTGGGCAAATGCCCTGGGGTGGGCAGGACCTGGGGTGTCGAGGACAGTAAGGAGGTGTGAGAAGGAGAGAGAGAGGAGATAAGATCAGAGGCCGAGGGGGGCCCTTGAGGCTGTGGCTGAGTGGGCAGGTGGGGAGGGTTCGGGGTAAACGGGTCTGAGCAGGCTCCCCCACACTGCTCCTTCCCAGGGGAGCAGCCCCTCTCCTGGTCGGCCCTGTGGGGGCTGCAGGGAGCTGGCGGCTGCTCCAGGCAAGGGCTGGCATTAGGAGCCCAGGAGCAGTGGCGCCCAGGCTGGGAGGCAGCTCCTCCAGCAGCCTCCCACCTGGGACCTGAGACCCCAAACCTGGGCTCCTGGCTCCAAATGCAGGAAGGAGACTGGATGGGCACGAAGGCGTTTGCCAGAGGTGGCTGTGCAACTCAGTGCCGGACCCCATCACAGCCAACGTCACCTTTGGAAACTCTCCATTTTCTGTTTGGAAGCAGTTTGTGGTCCAAGCTTTCCTTGAGGCTGAAACCCCTGAGGACATGCATGGCACAGCCCAGTGTGACATGAAATAGTTTCAAAAGCAAAAATCCTTTCTCTCCCTCCCACTGCCCTCCCCACATGATGTCTGGATGGGGTGTGTCCAGCCTTCAGATCCCCTGAGCCTGGAGAGGCTGGGGGGGGCCCTGCCCTGGCTGGGGACCTGGGTGGGAGGGGCTGTGCCTGAGTGAGCTATGTGCTGACACAAAGCCCCAAATTCCCCATCTTGCTTCCCTCACTGCACCCATTCTGCACCTAAGCCCTAGCTCTGCTGAGGGCCCAGGAGGGATCCCGGGACAATGGTGCCCCAGCGCTGGACACTGACCTCGTGGCCATGCCTGGACGGGCTGATCTGGGCACATGGGGCCCCCACCTACCCTGCAAAAGGAAGCTAACCGGAGCCCCTGCCCAGACATCCCAGGCCTGCTGCTCAGAGACAGAAGAGTCCTGGCTACTTGCACACCTCCTGTGATGTGGTGCTCACTACCCCCAAGGCATCTGTGTTGCTAGGAGCTGCTAGGATGGTAGGAAAGGTTTTCTCAGGCACCAGTGCAGAAAGAGGCTGAGCTTTGGCCTCCAGGAGGCCCTGGTTCCACTAGCCACATGCACCCCTGGTTCCCCCATCAGTCCTCTGTTCTGTTCTCTATGCCTGAACACTCTCCCTGCTGGACCTTTAGGCACCAGAGAACTGGAGGAACTTGACCCCAGGAACCACTTTCCTCCAGGAAGGGCATGCAGTGCAGTGGTGATAAACATCTAGTCCAGAGCTGGCTGCATCATGGCCCTGTGGTCATGGACTTCCTGGCTCTCTGCCTCATTTTTCCTTCATCTATGAAATGGCAAAAATGCTCCAAATGGGGTAATGGAGATATGAATGGAGAGGCTTCCTGGGGAATTCAGTGTGTTGGTCCCAGGGATGAGCTGAAACATCCTGAGGTCTTCAGTGCCCCCCAGGAGGCAGGGGGTTCTGGACCCTCCTGTTCAGTGGTGCTGACAGCTTTGGGGATGGGAGGAGGGGCTGCTTTTTACATGTGACCCACATCCCTCATTTGAGAGGTACTTATTGTGGATAGCTCCTGCACCTCACCTTCCACTGCCTGCACCGCAGCCTCCTGTTGGAAGGGGGCTCACTCCACCCTGCTCCTCTTGCCACCCATGCCCCATCTCTGAGTTCCAGTTTGAGGAGGGCTTGCAGGGGCCTCTGGAGTGGCCAAAGGCCTCAGAAGACTTGTCTAGGATGCTGGGGGGGGGGGCACCTGAGACCTGCAACCAGTGATGAGAAGGCTCTCGGGGCGGGCCTGGCCATGGAGGCTCCAGGGCTGAGTTCGGGAGGCCTCCCAGGGCACCCCAACCACAACGCCCAACCGCAATCAGGGCTCAGGTGCCCCTTCTCAGTCTGACCCCTGCAGGGCCATAGACACACCAGAGCTTGTGCAAATAGATGTGCAAAGCCTAGAGTGGGGGCTGGCTGGCGTGGGGACTCGCAGCCTGTGGGGCAGGTCCTAGACTGAGCTGTGGTGTCTGGGCATTAGGGTGCTATAGGTCAGTGGGTCCACTGTGGTGCCACCCCTCTGGGGGCCTCTGGACCTTTCCTGTGCCTCAGACCCCTCCTCAGAATCCTAGTCTTACATGCACACAGGATTCCAAAGAAGCCAGTTATCACAGTAGTTAAAAGACATTTGTGATATTGTAAAATATGTGCTTCTTTATGAATGCATTGACGATAAGGCTGAATGGACAGTTTAATTCGAACTGTAATTCTGGGATGAGCTCAAATGGCATTTGGAGAGGTCTGCAGCCTGGAAGTGGGGTAGGAACACATCTGTGACTTTTCTTGGTGACAAAGTCCCAGGTGCTGTGGATTCAGTTCACAGTGAAAGGAAAGACAAATGTCAGCTGGGGGTTGGTAAAAACAGTGCTACTTTCCCCATTCAAGTATGCGGATCCTGAGCAGTCTCCTCAACATGCCACCTGCCCTCTCACTCCTCCAGGAAGAGGAAGAGCAGCAGTGGCCATGGTGCCGCATTCGGTGGGTATCAGCGGCCCATGATGACAGCTGGGCTGTGTGGAGGTCTTGCATTGTGCCAGTACTGGGTGAATGCTTTCCCTGCATCTGATTCTTACTGCAGCCCTGCCCTACAGGCATTGGTGTGGTCCCCACTGGGTAGAGGGATGCACTGAGGCACAGAGAAGTTAAGCAACTTGCCCAAGGTCACATGGGTTGTGTGTTGGTGTCAGGATTGCAATCCAAGTCTGTCTGACTTCAGTCTGTACTGGTGTCTATGGCCCCAGTAGAATGCTTGGCACACAAGTGGGGTTTTATAGATGTCTGGCCCATTTCGAGGGTTGTTGCTGAATCCTCAGTGTTCACGGAGGGCACTCCCTGGGGCCAGGCTGGGTTCCATGGAATTAAAACTGATTCTATATTTACCATCCTATCCCTAGGTGGGTTGATGGATTTTAAATGGAGTTGATAATAACTGCCCCTGTGCTATGGATGGGCCAGCCCGGGGGAGAGCTGCCCTCAGAGGTGGGACCAGATTCCTTAACAGACCAGCACTGACCTATGGTGAGGATACAAGCAGGCCAGGGGGCAAGGGGGGCGGGCACACCAGGCCACGGGAACAGCACTGGCCAAGGGGTGGTGGTGGTGCCCTACGCACCTGCTCAGGGACTGTGCATGTCCCTCACACCAGGAAGTCCTCCTGGCCCATGGGCACCAGGCGAGGCTGTCCCTGAGGAGCTTCTGTGAGATTTAGGTCATCACGGAGTGTTCATTAATCACCATAGACAGGGTAGGGCCGGGCAGCTCCATGGGGAGCCCCGAGCAGGAAGGAGCTGCAGGGGAAGGAGTATAGGGAGGGGATGGCTTTCTGCACCAGCCTCTCAGGGCATTGGGGGCCTGAAGGATGAAGGCTCCCTCTTCCCTTCGCTTTGGGCCGTTTGTGTTGGGGGCACAGGGAACCCGTGGACAGGGTGTAAAGACACAGCAGGCTTACTGCCCTCTCCATCTCCCTCCCACAACCTCGGACCTCCTAGTTCTCTTGGTAGCCAGTTTCTGGTGCCTCTTTCCAGAACATTCTACCAAACGTGTGTGTGTGTGTGTGTGTGTGTGTGTGTGTGTGTACACGTATACCATGTTAAAAAAAATTCTGGTGATGGCATCCAATCCCTTCTCTTCTGCACTTGTTTTTCACTGTCTTAAAGAACTTTCCCCACTAGACTCATTCAACAGGTACTTGTTGAGCACCTACTAAGTGCTCTCACATGGCCAAATAAGCCAGCCCTTGACCTCTTGGAGTCCAGGTCCTTGCTGCCCTGCAGCTGGGCGTGGATCTGCCACACAATGTGCCATGCTAGGTGGCCCTTCCCTGTAACAGTGAAGGCTGTTGCTGGTACAAAGTGACACATCTGGGGCTGGTGTGCAAGTGTATTGGTGGGATGAATTCCTAGGTGAGGAATTCCTGGGGTAAAGAGATGTGTCTTCGTAACTTGGCCAGCTGTCACCAGGTTGTGGTTGAAATGTTGGTGTTTAGTCCCAGCTGGGAGGTGGTACTCCACAGGTGGGTGGAGAGGGAGCTATGGGCCAGAGGTGGGTCGTGCTGGAGGAGGGAGAGGAGAAAGCCCCTCTGCTCTCAAGGAGCCCCAGTTTGAGGGAGACGCAGGAATGGAGAGAGACAATAACCCCGAGAGCCGTGGTGGGAAGTCCAGGAGGCTGTGGGCACCGAGAGGAGACGTGGGGCCTAACGTGGGGGGGGACCTCCAGGGGTCTTTTTACTGAGCACGTGTTGTGCATCTGTCGCTGTGACGGCCCGTTCCACAGTCTGCCTCCCCTGTTCACTTACCCAGTGAGTAACCTGAGGACTTCCGGGCACCAGGCACTGTCCTGGGGAGCATTGTGCCCATTCTACAGCTGAAGAAACTAGCTTAGAGAGAGACCCCGAAAACCCAGTCCCCTTCCTCCTTGCCCCTGTCTTTGAGAACAGCCCAGGCTGTGTGTGCTCTTTAAATAGCTTCTGCCTGACCGATTCCTGTGACTGGACCTCAGGACAGGGAGCCCTGTCCACCCTGTCTCTGGGCCATCAGGCTGTATTAAACTGATAAGATAATTTGACTTGAAAAATTTGCCACAGCAATATATGCTTTCTGTACAAAATTCTAAAACAGCCCTGGAGTTGGGGGATGAGCCTGCTCACGCAGAATGTGGGCTATTCTCATTCCTCATAAGGGAGGTGAGCTCCTGCTGAGGTGGAGTGGTGGCCTGAGGCAGAGGTCCTCTGAGTTGGGGGCATTCAGACGGCAGGTGTAGAAGTTTGCCCTTACACAACAGTGAATGAGGAAAAAGGTCCCTCCCAGGAGTGCACACCACCAGCGGTTTCATCTCCAAACTTCCCGATTTTTTGCTTTGCTGATGCCAAGATATCTATAGTTTTTCTTAACATAAATAGGATCATGTAGTAGACCCTATTCTGACTCTTGAGTCTTTCACAGGTGTTCGGAGGGGGGAGACAGCGTGTCTTGGCTAATTAACTCACCATTGTCAGGCCTTACAGATCTACCTCCTCCTGCTTCAGAGTCAGGCCCTCCTGGGAGAAGAGGAGACTGAGGCTGAGGGCGAGGGGGCTGGTCGTGGGGCAGACGCCCCCTGTGGAGACTGAAATGGGGAGGGCGTTCAGGGAGGAGGCAGGCTGTGCCCACTGGGGTGGAGGGGATGCAGTAATTGGCCAGATTACCCAGCAGGGAGGCCTCCTTGGGGGAAGCTATTTTTAACTCCGAGAGGCTGATGCGACTTCTCTTCCTCCCTTTGTTGCCCTTTATTCCGTCATCCCGGGGCCTGCAGACCTTGCCCGCCCTCCTGGCAGCTCTGTCCCTCTAGAGGAAGGGAGAACGTGAAAGGGAAGAGGAAGACACATAAAACACCCGGGCCGGCACCGCACATTCCTGCCCCGACAGTGCTGCCAGCAGGCTCTCATGGATCCCATATTAGGCGGAAAGAGGTTCAGAAAGCTTGAGGGACATTTGGAGGCCTTGCTGGCCTTTTTATATCCACTGCCTCCTCCAGCTCAGAAATTATACTCCATCTAAAAAAATCTCTCACGTTAGAGATGAGATTGTTTCAAAACCAATTCAAAACTCACAAGTCCAGGGCAGGATCTAAGGGCCCCAGCGAAGCATGTCTGAAATCGTGTTGCTCTCTACACCTCAACGCGGCTCTCCTCTGAGGGTCCCCTTTCAGGTGGCCTCACCCACCAGGAGCCAAGGAGTCCCTGTCCGCCCGTGGGAAAGAGTCCTTCCTTTCCAGCTGATCCAGCCAAAGTCCTAGGGCTGGTTCTCATTGGTTGACTTCCATCCCATGTCCATCCCTCAACCAATCACAGTAAAGCTCACAGCCAGGTCTAGGTCTGGGCCCCTAGCCCATCCTGGGCCCTAGAGATGGTTCCAGCCCCCCAGGAACGACATGGTATAGAGTATGAGGCATGGGTGGATGGGTGCTGGAAGAGCAAACTTCCCAGAAAAGGGGCCTAAACGGTAGGAAGCTGTGGACCACAGATACCGCTCAAGGCCTGCTGCCAGGACAGAAAGCGCCTGCCCGCTGCCGGGGACAGGAGGCAGGGGAGCCTCTGGAGCCTCGGCCTTCAGAGGCACGGCCCCCTGGCTCCGTCAGCCTTCCTCCCAGCACCCTCAGCTCAGAGGCAGGCAGGGAGGAGGGCCGAGGGTTGGCAGTGAGTGTCAGAGCTTGTGCATGGCGGAATAAGTCAGCTAGGCCGAGTGGATCAATGCTCCTTCCTGATGGGGTGGGAGGGACTCAGTGTCCTGTTTCCAGGCTGCCATCCATTCCTGAGGTTCTGGCTCCTCAAATCAAGGCCACAGAGTCAGCCTAGGGCCTGCGGGCGTCTGGCACTGTGCAGGTGTGTGGCTGCGGGGGCACCGGCAGTCACTTCCCGGCCTCTTGTGCGCCAGCACCCCGGCACAGCGCCCCTCGCGCAGGGAGGCAGAGGCACAGTGGGGGCTGGTGTGTGGGTGGATCCCACCTCCTCCCCAGGCAGTCCCTTCCAATCCCTTCCTCTGGCCTGTCTGGGATCATTTCCTCATCTACCAACTGGGTAGCATCTATTTGCCTATCAAGTGGGGTGATAACAACATTGTCCTTCACAATAAGGTCATGCAGGTGGGCCTTTCACCCACGCGTGACACAGGCCAAATGCACAATTGGCGGCTGCCACTGTTACCATCGTTGTTGTTACTATTATCATCTATTATCATGATGCCTTGGGGAAAATGGCATTGAGGGAATGGGCTGGGCTGAGGGTGGAACCTCCAGGCAGGGCTCAGCTGTGCTGTTCACTCTCCTAGCAGTCAGGAGCCTCTCCTTCCCCCTCTGTCCTCGTGGAAGGCAGTCCTGTGCCTCTTACCTCTGGCCAGGACTTCTTGCATCCCACCAGAAATGCAGGGCCTGGACACCCAGGCTCATACCTCTCTCCCTTCTGGATGGTGGGAGTAGGAGGCAGGGGAAGCCCTGGACCCTGGCACCTGCCTGGAGGAGGAGGCAAGGCTTCTGCTGCGAGTCCACCTGTGCTCTCCTGGGGTGCTCCATCGGTGTCACTTAGTTCTCATTCTGTGGACATTTACTGCACAGCCACTGTCCTGGGTCCTGACTGTGAACATGCCAGGCAGGTGTTGTCCCTGCCCTCACAGAGCTGACAGGCCTTGGAGGAGACCGATAGTAAGCAGCGACATGTCTCAAATCAGCCAGTGAAGGCAGAAAGTAAAATGGGCTTGGTAGTGAGTGGGGGTGGGCCAGGGTGCCTGCTCAAGCTGTGCCTGAAGGAAGCACAGTTTGGGGAGGATACCCAGTGACCAAATTAAGCTGGTAGCATGGAGGGTCTGGCTGGCAGGCCAGTATGTCTGGAACAGGGAGGCCAAGAAGAGTGGGCAGGATGAGGGTGGGCACGTCCTCGGGCCCTGGGGCTTCGGGTCTCCTGCCTGTCCTGGGAGGGTTCACTCTGGGCACAACTTGAACCCTTTTTGTGTTTCAGTGGTCTCTTGACTCAGGGGCCAGGACAGGGCTGGGGTCTAGGGTTGGCAGGAGAAGCCTGGTGGGCTCCTGGGAGGCAAGCCCTCGGAAGGACTGTGGAGCTGGGAGGTTTCCAAGGAGCACTGGTGCAGCAGCCTGTGGGCCAGGCAGAGACCCTGGGAGGGACTGTTTTTCACATCTCAACAATGGTTAATCATGCTGAACAGACGCATCAGCGTTGTTACATTAAAATATGAATATTACAAGAACTTCCCACTCAAACCAGCAAACCCCAGCCTTCAGGGGACCCCTTGCCCCCCCCACCACCACCGTGGCTTTGTGGCCATGGAAGCAAGTTTCCATCTCTGGGACTCACTCTCCTCAAATGAAGGGGTGATTCCAAATTGGCGAAGGGGCTCTTTGGCCTATGGCTCTGAGGATGCCCAGATCAGCAAATATATTTTTGAATAGCTACTATGCCCCATGCCCAGGGCCAGGAGGGACTGGGTCCCACTCTAGAGGAGAAGGGGGAGAGCATTTCAGATTAAGGGAAAGCCGAGCCACGGAAAGCGCGTAGGGAAGATAAATATGTTGCTAGAACTGATGTGCCCAGGCCGCCTGACTCCTGTTCATCTCACTGGCTTCTCCCATGGCCATTCAAAGAGGTGTTTATCCTACAAAGAAAGAAAGGGGACATCAGCGAGGGATATGTTCAAGGCCCCCTACCTGGCCCTGCTCAGCCCTCCTCGGCACTAGAGAGGCATGGTGCTCTCACCTCCTCACTTTGGCTGTGGGCAGTGCCCGGGGAGGGCAGTGAGCCCCTCTGCCTTCAGACAGGAACCCCTGGGGCAGGTGCAGGAACTGGTTAGAGACCCGCACATGGCCCTGCCCCTCTGGGCCTCACTCCCCACCTCAAACATGGGTGTGCTCCCCAGAGGGAAACTGGTGCTTCATGCTGTCCAGTAAAGAATTGTTGTCCAGAGCCCATAATAGTTGCTCATGAGGTGTGATTAACAACTGAATTCTGACCCAGCAGGTAGGTCAGGAGGGAAGGATGTGGAGCCTAAAGAGCAGTGGCCTGTGGAGGTCGGCATGCACCTCTGCCAGGACATTCTTTGCTGGGTGACCTTGGGTAAGACACTTGCTGTCTCTGTGGAATGAGTCTGACAATGACTCTCGGGGAGGCCTGGGGCCCAGGGAGAAGACCTGGCATGCCTTACACTGGCTCTTTTGGTGAGCAGCTGGGTGGGGGGCTCTGGGGGGTGATGGGAGTTCTAGAGTTGAGGATGCCCTAGCTGTACCCCCTTGTCCCAGAAGTTGTCAGAAGCCTGGACAAAAGGTGCCCTAAGGTGTTCCTGTCCATTGCCCAACCAAGACCATTTGCTGGAACCGTCTCCCAGCTGGCGGGCACCCTGGCTCCTCTGGAGACCCACAAGGGGGCCTCACAGGAGGGGTGTCTTGGAGCCTGTTCATCCTGGGGTGGAACTGTGGCTTCTGTCTTCCGGGAAATGGAGCAAGAGTGTGGGGAGCTGAATCATTTTGAGGGAGAAGGAGGGAAAGTTTTCTGAGAACTTTTGGTCCCATGGGGGCCTGGATTCCCTTGAGGGGAAAACCAGGACAACATGTTCGGTGAGGGGCAAGATGGGGGTGCTGGACTAGGACCTCCTGGGGCGCCCCTTCTTTCCACTGCAGCCCTCAGCAGCTGTCAAGGCAAGTAGGCGAGGGCTCTCATTCTGGGGACAGAGGAGGCTCTGAGTCCTGGCTCTGTCTGCAGCAGCCCAGGGACAGAGAAGTGACCTCTCTCTGTGCCTTGGCAACTTCACCTGTAAAATAGGACCAGGGAACGAATTTACCCCATTGTCATAGTGGCAGCAAAATAATTGTAGCCAGGTCCTTAGCACAGAGCTCACTTGTACTGACTGCTCTGTCAGGGGTAGCTGTTACCCATCCAGAAGCCACGCTAATCACGTGCCCATTCAGTCCTCAGTACGGTTCCAGAAGGTAGGAATGCTCACTATTCCCATTTGAGGATGCAGAAAGTGAGGCTTGAGGAGAGGTGACCTGCCTCCACAGCTGCTCAGAAAAGCCTTAGTTCGGTGACAGCACCTACTGGCTACCTGGGGCCGGGAGCCTGGGTGGGGCCGGGAGCCATGAGCCTGTGGCTGGTGGGGTGTGCGGACTGCTCTGTCTGAGCCGCCGGCAATCTGGGCGGTGGCCAGAGAGCCAGCCTCCTTGGTTAGAATCCTGCAGCCAGTCTCCCTGCTGTGCTGACACATAATTATATTTCACATTAAAGGGGAAGCTGGAGGCCAAGGGGGCCAGAAAGCCCTTTGAGGCTTGTGCTCTAGGCACAGACCTGGCTCCTTGGCCCAGTTCTGTGGCCCCAAGGCTGCGCAAGGGTCAGGCTGGTGATAAAATGGGGTCTCCCTGGGCCAAGGCCCAGCCAAGCAGGTCTGTCTGCCAGGATGAAAGGCATGGGCCCTGTTGGATGCTGAGAGATCTGAGGCCCAGACAATAGGCCCCAGGAAGCTGCGAGGGCAGGGTGAGTGGGGACAGGCTGGGAAGAAAGCCTGAGCCTCCAGAGGCAGGGGTGGCAAGAGAAGAGGGTCACACAGGGGTCAGGTAGGAAGAGAAAGAGAGCACAGGGGGAGGAGCACAGAGGAAAATGAAGGAGATGGAAGAAGCCAAACAGCACAAAATGGGGAGGAGAGATATGCTATTAAAGAGGGGAAGTAATGTGTGTATACGAGTGTGCATGCCTGGTGTGCAAGGGGAAAGCCTTCTGTGGTAAGGTACAAGCCAAAATCTGTGTGCACGTGTGCACACGCGCAGCTACCACCTTGTGTGTACACATGTGAGTAGGTATGCACTGTGCACCTGCAACTAGCATGCGTGTCAGGGCGTGCGTATTGCATGTGTGGAAATGGACGCCTGAGCTTGTGTACCCGGCTGTGTACAGGCGTGTGTGCAAGATTCCCTTGGCTGTGTGTGCGCTCGCCATGCACCTGTGTGTGTGCGTGTCCCTGGAGGACATGCCTCATGTGTTTGTGTGTGTGTGTGTGCGCGCGCGTGCGCGTGCGCCCCATTGCGCTAGTGGCTGGCGGTGTGTGCGCGGGGGGCAGCCCGGGGCTGGGGGTGAGCCGGGCCAGACTGGGGCCCGGGTGGGCGGGGGCAGCGGCGGCGCGGCTCGGGGCGGGCGTGCTCTCCTCGGCAGAGAGTTAGAGGAGTTGCCGAGCTCGGTTCTGGTGGCAGCGGGGCGCAGAGCTGGGTGCGCGCCGAGCCTCAGCCTCCCGCCGCCTCTTCGCCCTCCATTCCTCTCTCCCCGCCTTTCCCGGGCCTCGGCGCTGCCGTCGCCTCCCTAGGAACGGTAGCCTGGGGCGAGGGGCTGGCGCGGCCCGAGCGGGCTGGGAGGCGCGGGGCGCCGGGACGTTGGGGAGCGCGCCCGGCCCAGCCCGGGATCAGATAACAGCGGGCGGGGGAGGGGGTGGGCCGGCCGCGCTCTCAGCCGGACCGAGGGACTGACGCCAGCCCGGCCGGCCCGAGCGAGCGCCCGCTGCCGGGGGCGCCGTCCAGGCGCGCGCCCCCGACCCGTGGCTGGGCTGGGCGACCGGCGCCCGGCACCCGCGCGTCCCTCGGCATGGAGCGCCCTCGGGGGCTGCCCTGAGGCGGCAGCGGCGGTGATGCAGCTAGCTCGGCGGCTGCCGAGGCCAGGAACGGCCGCTCGGAGCTCGGAGAACGCGGAGCGCGCTGCTCCCGGGGCACCGACCGAGGTAAGTGCGCGGCCGCCTGGCGCACGGTCCCCCGGCGGCCCGGGGCCAGCTCCGGGAAGGCCCCTCCCCGGCCCGGAGCGAGCACGAGGTGGTGCTGCAACAGGGAAGGTGGGGCGGGAGGGTTTTTTCTTCCTCTCGTTTTCTGATTTTTTTTTTTTTCCTCCTCCCTTGGTGAGCCATCGGAGAGAATGCTGACTGCGAGTTTTTCTTCTCCTGCCATGCCTCCCGCTGCCGCCACCGGGGAACTTTGCTCTTTGCTAACCTTCCTGGGGGCGCTCGGGAAACTTTGAGGCACCCTTGGTGCCCCTCTGGCCGACGTGTACGAGGGGGCTCGGGAGAGAGAGTGGGAGGCACTTTGGCGAGCAGCATCAGTTCTCCGCGTGACCTTTCCGGAGACCCCGGGATCAGGGTGTGCGTACAGAGGGGTGCGCAGTCTGCGAAAGCCCTGAAAATGCCCCAGGCCCGATCTGCGGATCCCTGGAGTCGTTTCTCTAATCCAGCTCCTGTGCTCTAATGGAGCAAAAATCTGGAAAGGGTGCTGTCCGCCCGCTAGCGGACGGGCAACTCCGGCCGCATCTTCTTGCTTTTAGAAGTCGGCCTGATCACAGAGGGGCTGGCTCCCTCAGATGAGAAGCCCCATGGGTCTCAGGGCCGGGGTTCTCCCTCTGTGCTCACCGTCTGCTCTGTCCTGTGGGAAAGCGGAGTTGGGAACCAGGCGGCCCACTGGAGTGAACTGGGGTGGGGAGTTCCTTGGGGGGGGGGATTTAGATGGGAGGTGAGGCCCAAGTGTGTGTCTGCTGCCTGGTCTGATGGAGTGTGCACAGACCATGTGAATATTTTAAAACCTTTGTGCAGAACGGGAGGTCACAGGGAAGTGTTTCTCTGGAGGCAGTTTTCTGTTCTGGGAGGTTCTTCTGTCTCTGCATAGCGTGGACTCACTGACACCTGGGACCACCCTGCTCCTCTTTTCCTAGGGGGCGTAGCCATCCGGGAGGGCTGTGCTGCCTGTGACCGTTTCTGCTTCTTGTTGCTCCCTGTGCCCAGGCTGGAGCCTGAAATTAAGTGCTGGGGACCTCCTGCCCTCCATAGGGCAGAACCTGGGTTCGCAGGCTCTGTCTCCTGGGAGCGCGGAGGCGCCCACACGCTGCTGAAATCAGCTGCCGCCTCCTCTTAGGTGGAATCCAGGAGGCATCGGCCTCCGCCTACCCCACACCTCCTCAGTGAGGTGGAGGAAGGCCAGCCCCAGGCTGCTACTCCGCCGACCGCCTCACCTCGCACTAGGTTGCTCCTTTGCTGCGCCTCATTCGCGGGTCTCTGCCCAGGACCGCCGCCATGTGGCCAGGAAGGCTCAGGGAGCAGGCTTATGGGCTCTTTGTGAAGCGCGCCCTCCTCTGTCCTGAGACAAGCACCCCCTCCTGTGCTGGGACCCCGAAGAGGCGCCCCGGCAGATCTGTCTCTCAGCTTTCTGGTGGTCCCTCCCCTCTAGCCGTCGGACCTGGAGGTTGGCAGCTGCAAGAGGGGGACCTTGGAAGGCTCCCTTCAGGTGGGGCGGAGACCCCTGAGGGAGAGCAGGGTTCAGAGAGGGAGGGGCTTGCCGGAGCACCTTCGGGGACAAGAAAGGGGGCTCCGGTGTGCTGGACACCAGGGAGGATTCCGCCTTCTCCGTTGGTGCACTGCCGGGCACATAGAATGGGCCCTCTGCAAATGTCCGTGCTGGCACGGACCTGGCAGGCACGAACTCCCAAGTCCCTAGCTGCTTCTCTGTACACTCCTTTTCGGGTGAGAACACAAACAGGGCCTTTCTTTTGGGGAAGGGGGCAGAGCCTGGCTTTATCGGCCCATCCTTGGACTTCTCCATTTCTAACTGCTGTGTCAGACCCCCATAGGGCCTCCAGGCTGTTCAGGAGGGTGCCTCTCCAGAGGGATGTTCACTGAGCTGTGGTGTGTTGGGAGGAAGAGGTGCCCATAGAGGGGCAGGGTCTTCTCCAAAGCCACTCAGCCAGTGAGAGGTTTGAGTAGAAGCCTCCACATAGTTCTCCCGGGGCCAGAGGGTGTCTCTGCCAGGCTTTCTGTCCCACACCTTGGTGTCTCTACCCTCAAGTCTGCCTAAAGCAGGACAAAGTAACACTGGGGCCTTGCTGCAATGAAATAATAATGATGTCATTGAAAACAGTAATAACAGTAATGGCAAAAGCAGTGCCCTGAAGTTATGCAGCACTGGTACTGGGCCCACCTGTGGGCAGTTTCCTCTCACCCAGGCTTCCTTGCCATGGGCCGCAGGAGCACCTGGAAGCCTTACATGCACCTGGGGTGGAAGCAAGTGCGTCATCACTCCCAGCAACCCCTGTAGGCCCACGGCTGCCAGTGACCCTCAGAGCCACCTGACGCCTGCCCTCTGTCCTGCTGCTCCCAGGCCTGGCTCTGGGCTGGGCCATCCTCTGACAGGGGCAGCTGGTGTCTGCTGCTGAGCCAAGCTCCTGCCAGGTCTTTGCTGTGAGTGACACCTGGGCACACCTACCTCTCCCCTGCGGCCTGCCACTGGAGCCCTGCCATGGGCTGGCCGGAGGGAGGCAGCTCATGGGCAGCAGGAGGGGTGGAGGCTGGGCCCGCTGCTCAGAAGGTGTGGTAGGTGTGGGCTCAGTCCCACAGGACAGCTGCACCAGGGGACTGGCAGCGTGACTGTTAGACAGTAAGGGCCAAAGATGAAAGAAAGCCAGCCTGAATCTGGGCCGCAGGCAGGGCAGGGAGGCCGGAGGCTGCAGAGGAGCTTGGGGGCGGATGGGGGTGCTGGGCTGAGGCAGGCGGGCTTTGCAGAGAAGTGGAGCTGTGGGCAGGATTAGAGCCCTTGCTGGGCACTGGCTGAGGGCCCAGTGCTCTGCCAGCTGATTTAATTTCCTAATGGTCTGGAGTGCAGAGGGTGGCATTAGCTCCATTGTACAGATAGGAGATTTGAGGCCAGGGAGGCACTGAGAGAGATTGCAACCTGTGCCCCTTGGACCCAGAGCCCTTGTGCCCTGCCAGGGACAGAGATGCACCTTCCCTCATTCTATAGACACCCCACTGGGTGCATTTGTATGCCAGGCTGGCTGCATGGACCACCAGAATGACATGACATTCCCTCCTATCTCATGGAGACCCTGGCTCCCTGTGCTTAGCTGTGGCCCAGTGTAGTGTCTGGCATACAGAGGTGCTTAATAAACTGGTGTTGAATAAATGGAGGGCTGGCCCCTACCCTTGGGGAATCTCACGTCTGGGAGGAGACACAGCTAGGGTGAGTAAGGCCTGTGGTATCCTGGCTTAGTCACTTCTCTTGGGGCCTCAGTTTATCATCTGTGAAGTGAGATCAGAGCCCCAGCTGGGGAGGCTCCTGAGAACACCTGGATGGGAGAATGGGGATGTGAACCTCTGTGTGTGCCTCTGGTGTGTGGGGGGTTTCAGCAGAAGTGGGGGTGTGGGAAGGGGGCTCCCTGAAGGAGTGGGATGTGAGCATTTGTGTGGCCAGAGCCTCAGGATTCTGTCATTCCAGTCCTGCCTGCCTTTGGACATGTGGAGAAACTGAGTCCAGGGTGGGTAAGTGGAGGCCTCTGGCTCCTGCTGTGTCCCTGTGCCCCCTCCCCAGCCCTCTCCCCATCTACCCCACTGATGTCCCACGGCTCGGGTCCTCCTGCCAGCCGCTGCAGCTGCAGAACAAGACTGCAGGGGCCTTGGGACCCCTGGCCCAGCCCTCTGATCGTCCTTCAGCCCTGCAACGAGACAGTTCTGTTTGCACGGCCAGATCAGAGCAGGAGCCCCTTTCTCAGTAGCCCCTGAGAGGAGGTCTGCCCTGGCTGTGCATTAATGTGTCCCCAGAGTCAGTGGGAGCAGCCTTCTGGACCCTGCAGCACATGGCCCCTAGCCAGGCTGGGCCACCTTCTCCCAGGGTCTAAGGGCAGCTGAAGCCTCCTCTTCCCCCCTCACCTGTGGTCTGGGCCTCGCTGGAGGACTCAGGCTTGGAGAGGGGCCAGGGGACAAGAGAGAAGACCTCTGGAGTGGGGGCTTTCTCCAGGGCCACCCCTGGCCACGAGCATCTATTGTATACCTGGCACGCTCTGGGTACTTTAATCAAGGGACAGTCCTGGGCTCAGGACCCTCCCATGGGCTCCCCCTCACTCAGAATAAAAGCCACACTTCCCACCATGGTCTGCAAGGCGCTGCACAGTCTGATCCCCATCGCGGCCCTCCCTCCCCTGCCCAGCCCCACCGAATCACCTGCCTCCTCCCTCCTTGTTGTGCCTCCAGCACAGCAGGCCCAGTCCTGCTCCAGGGCCTTTACACCTGCTGCTTCCCCTGCCAGGACCCTCTTCCCAGGTCTCCACAGCCTCCTCCCTGAGGCCTCTCCTGGATGACACTGTGGCCCCTCTTTCCCCACGTCTCCTGTCGGCTGACTCTGTGGAACTTAATGCCATATGCCACTTTCTGCCTTATTTGGTCATCTTGCTTATTGCCTGCCCCCACCCCCCACCCCTGAATATAAGCTCCTTGAGTGTAAGGGTTTGGGTCTGGTTCGTTCACAGCTTGTCCCCAGTGGCCACAACGGTACTCAATGTATAGTAGGTTCTCAGCAAACACATGGGGAATGAATGGCCGGGTCCATCCATGCATGGTCCCTGACCCATAGTGCTCGGTAGCAGTGGTGAGTCGCAACTGTCCCCTTCTGCAGATGAGAGAACTGAGGCTCAGAGAGGTGTCATCACTCCCCCAGACTCATGGAGCTTGTCAGGGGCAGAGCTGGCATCCAGACCTTGCCTCTGAACCCTTGGCTGGCCATCTCTCTGTGTGAGGGGGAAGGAGTTGGCGTTTATTTCAGGCCTCTACTCTGCATTGAGCTCTTTCTATCTGTGAGCTCACCTGCTTCAAGCTCCGAGCCTTGCTGTGTCCTTGGCGCTGAGCCTGCTTCCAGCTTAGGATGCGCCCATCCCAGCCCTGGGAGGGGCAGCAGCCTTTCCCACTGCAGATCTAAGCCCTGAGGTGCAGGAGGCAGCTGCCCAGGTGGGATCTCCACCCCTCCTTCATAAGGTATGTGGGCAGCTGTGGGCTGGGTCAGCCGAGGGGTCAGTGTCTCCATTTCTTGCCCTGTTAAGCATTTTCAACTGCCCACTGGCCATTGGTGTTTTGTGTCAGAGTATTTTGCCTTCCATGCCCAGTCTCTTTTTTGAACATGACACACAGGTTGAACTTTTTTTTATTTTTAAAAATTTGCCACCATCAGCTTTAATAGTTCCTCAGCCGTATAAAAAGACCTACATGCTTTCTAGTTGGTGAAACACAGCCCTTGATTTTGCTGTTGGCCTTCCATCGCCAGCAGATGGATTCCAGGGCAGGGGCCTCGGCCAGGGCCCCTTGCCCGATATGCCCAGGGCAGGGCACATCCCCAGAGGCTCGCCCTTGGGCACAGAAGGGATCAAGCTTCAATGAGAACCAGGCAGGCATCTCCAGCTTGCCTGTGGCTATCACAGGCCTCTGACCTCCTCTGCCCTGTGAGGGGGTGTCTTGGGGGAAGGCACAGCGTGACACCCCAGTGTGGGAGGGCCAGTCTAAGCAAGCCTAGCCCCTTCAAAGCAAGGTACAGCGGCAGGGGTTAAGACCCTCTGTCGCTGAAGGCTTGAAGATATTCAGAAATTTAGGAGAGCTGGGGCAGGGAAGAGGGCGCGTGTGGAGCTGGGGGCCATGTGCAAGGAGCATGTAACGGGGAGGCTGAAAGGCTGAGGACAAGGGAGGTCAGAGGGGCCCGTGCGGCCCTAGCCCCTGCCACCTCCCTCTTCTTCCAGCTGCAGCCTGATCCCCCTGAGCTGGCGGCTGCAGCCCTGCAATTCTCCCGCACTTAAAACAAAAATAAATCACTGCCAGCAGCTGGTGTTCTGGGTGGTAGCAGCCGCACTGCCCCTGCCCCGACCCCGTGCCTCTGGGCTCCAGGCCTGAAGGGCCCAGGGGGACTGGGGAAGACCAAGGGCAGTCAGCCCTGTCCCTTCAATGAGATGAAGGCTTGGCCCTGCCGGGTGAGCAGGGGCCTGGCTGGGTCACATGGAGGGCAGAGGTGGGTGGGCTCTTGGGGCTCCGCAGGGTGCTAGGGTGCTGAGACCAGTGGGGGCTCAAAAATTGGGCTTCCTAGAGGCTTTGGCCATGACCTTCTGGGAGCAGGGGTGGACAGGGCCTGGGGACCCCCTACTGCCACCCTGTCTTGCCGGCCCCACCCTTCCCTTCTGGAGTCTTGCTTGTGGATGGAGTATTAGTGACACTGGCTCTGAGGATGTCAAAATTTCAGGATCATTCACCTTTCAACAGTGAGCCCTTGGGCATGCACCATGCGCTTTGCCCTGTGGCCAGGGCTTGGGACTGAGGTGCGGAGTGGGGGAGTCAAACAAGCAAGTGGCAAACATGCGGGAGACACAGGCCTGTCACAGTCTTGTTATCATTATAGGTTTTAATCACAGGAGTGTCACATGCTCATGACAAAGTGGTAAACGATTGGAAGGGCGTAAAGTGAATTTCCCTCCTCAGACTGTCTTCTTGCCCTATCCCAATGCTCTATGCTCTTGGGGTGACCATCACTAGAGAAGTTTTTGGATTGTCTGAGCGCCTATGTAAACATGTGAGTGGAGGTATGTGAACATGCCGCCATCTATCGTTCCGTTTCTCCTCTCTTCTTTTCTCTTTTGTTTTTGTTTCCCACGTGTGGTGCTGCAGCGTGCCGGGCCCAGGGACACCATCCTCTCCCCTTGGCTGGGCTTTGGGCTGAGGGCCAAGCCACAGGGTGGGGGTCACTGCCTCTCAGCCGTGTAGGCTTGGAATGGGCAGGGCCACCTGAGTGCCCGGGTTGGGATTCTTTGAGACTAAGAACCAAAATTGTAGAATTGGTACATTTTAGCCCCAGGTGGGGTCCTGAATCCTGGCTGGAGTCCCTCCTTCCTCAGACCCTTTGGGAGCATTTGGAGAATCCAGATCTCCTGGCTCCATTCCCAGAAATTCTGGTTCGGAGGGTCTGGGGTGGGTAGAGCCTAGGCACCTGCACTTTCCCATCTCCCCAGCAGAGCACCCCCAGCCTGGCCCCTGTGGGGGAGTCACCCCCTGCAGTCCAGCCCTGGAACCCTGGGCAGGCCCCACCCTCTCTGGGCCTCTGGGACCCCCGGGTCAGCCCAGGTCCCACTCAGCACAGCCTCGATGGGGAGTGCTCAGCTTGAATGCTGCAGGAAAGGCGTCCTCCACAGTCACGTGCCCCTTCCCTGCCCTCAGACGGGGGCACACCTCTGTTTGGGGAATTGTCAGTCCTGATTCATCTCTGCATTTCCCCATCTCAGGTGTCCACCACCTGCTTGGCCAGCCCTGTCATTCCTGTAACCTGGTTTGCACTGAATCACAAGGACAGTCCCCGCCTTGCCCCCCACCCACCATAGGGAGCCCCTGTTGGAGAGGATCTGATAGGCCAAGTCTGAGAGAGGTGTTAATTGCTCTGGTGCTTTTCCCGGGGCCTCAGTTTCCTCATTTGTGAAATGGGCGGAACACCAGGCCCCCTTGTAGGCACTGGTTTTGCTGTCCTCTCTGTGCCTCGGCTCTGCGGGCAGGGCAGGGAAGCTTCCTCTCTCCCTGCTCCCTTGCTCTCAGGCATGTGGGCCGGAGGCTCAGCCAGCGCGTCCCCTTGGCCTGCTGGGCCTCAAGCTGTCGCAGCACCTGCCTGGCTGGGCTGGCCCGGTTTCCCCACCTGGGCCCTGGGAGACTTCAGGACCACTGAACGGGGTGGCCCCAGAAGTCCGTGGGGCAGCCAGAGTGGCCCAGCCCCTCCCGGGAGCTGTGTAGTGGGGGAGACCCTGGCTGTCCATTTCCTTTTGCCCTGAGAGGCACCCGTGGGGGCCTGACTCTGATCCGCAGCACGTGCCAGGTGCCCGGGCTCCAGGCCTCATCCTGACCCGGCTGCCTTCAGGCTGGGTGGGCCCAGGGACCCTCTGCTCACTCTGCCCCGGACCAAGCACAGGTAGATGGGGAGCAGCACCCTTGGGAACTGTGACCTGAGGCCATGGCCTCAGTTTTCCCGTCTTTGAAATGGGAACATGAGTGAAGGAATCGTGTCTGGGGTGTGGAGGGAGCCCTAGGGCAGCATTCCAGGGGGACAGTCAGCCAGGCCCAGAGAAGAAGACGAGGCAGGGACAGTGGGGAGCAAACCGGACTCTGTGTCAGTTTCCCGTGGCAGCCACAGCAACTCACCACAGACTGAGTGACTTACAGCAACACAGATTCATTGTCTCCCAATTCTTGAGGACAAAAATCTGAATCAAGATGTCGGTAGGGTTGCTTCCTCCTGGAGGCTCTGAGGGAGAATCGTTCCACGAGTCTGCGGGCTTCTGTGGCTGCTGGCCGAGCTTGGCGTCCCACCTGACGCGCGTCGACACAACTCTGCCTGCACAAAGGCTACTTCTCTCTGTGGCTTCTCCTCACTTCTTGTCAGGACACTTGTCATTGGATTTAGGCCCCGTCCTAATCCAAGAGTGATCGATCTCATCTCCAGACCCTTAATTTAGTTACATCTGCAAAGACCCTTTATCTAAATAAGATCACGCTCATGGGTCTGGATGGACATATCTTTATGGGGGACATCACTCAACCCCACCACGCATGGTCAACCTGGGTGTGCTGCTCTGTATCTTAACTTTCATTTAAAAGAAAAAAATCTATTTAGCAACGTATCATGGAGACATAGCATCGGAATTACATGCTTGGTCTCTGCTACCTTCTAGCTGTGTGTTCTTGGGCAAATCACCTGACTATTCTGTGTCTCAGCTCATCTGCAAATGGAGTTGTTAATGGTCCTTCCCCCATCGGGCTGTAGGGAGCAATCAGAGGTAACACACAGCCCTGGGGTGGGGAGGGTATGATAGACAACACCTTTTGTTAAGTACATTAATCATGAGATGGTATTTTTAGTTAGGCGGCCTCATTCTGATTTGCTCCTAGGTCTCTGTCCAGCCCTGGCCATTAGTGCACATAACGCTGCAAATACCCGGACACGTAGGTCCTTGTGCCTGGGCTGTCCAAGCGGAAAGTTCTGAAAGTGGCTCTGCTGGGTCAGAGGGCCTGTGCCTTTGTGACTTTGAAATCTGTCACTGTTGTGCCCTCTCCTGGGTCATCCCTCTGTCCCCATCCTTCTGCAGAGTTCAGTGTGCCTGGCCCCCCAGTGGCCACCGATGTCACCCATCACCCAGACACTGCCTAGCATGGCTGTGAAGAATGGCACCTCCACTTCAGTTGCTTTATTTTCATTTTTCTTATTTGCGAGCCAGGAGCAGCAGCTTTTCATGCCCAAGCACCTTTCTGCAGCTCCTTCTCTGGCAACTGCCAGCTCCTGCAAAGAGGTTGTTTCCCTGGCCTGTGTCCTTCCCCGAGGCTGAGGTCTCTGGGAGTCAGACATGATGCCCCTGCTACGTGCAGAGCCTTTCTCATCCTAGTGGATCTTCATGCTAGTGGACAAACCCCAGAGACAGAGAGCAGCTGTCCCATTTCACAGACACCCAAACTGAGGCTCAGACAGGCCGCACAGCCAGCGCATCCTGGCTCCCAGGTATCTGGGCTTCCCTGAAAGCTTGCTGTCCCTAGAGGGAAGGGGTTGGGTTTCATTCCTGCCAGCCCCCCTGTCCTGGCCTCCTCCCTGGGCCATCAGGCAGTGTCCCTCTGGAGGTGGCTGGTGCACGGATGGACCTGCCGTGCCCTGACCTGATGCCATGTGACCCAGGGAGCCTGGGCATCCTCAGCTCCTCCCTTGGCTCCTGGTGGCCGTTAGGATATTTTGGGGGCTTTAGCAAAGTGCATGTCCTGGTGCTGAGTTCAGCAGCCATCATGTCTCTGAGCACCTTTATTTCTTAGGAAGTGGCATGATGTTTTGCTGAGATATGGCACCCAAAAATAATAATGAAAATGACTGTTTACCCAGTGCTTTCTAGTGCCAGGCACTCAGTGCTTTCCAAAACATTATCTCATTTAATTTTCAAAATGTCCTGGCCAGGCATGGACCAGAGCTTGAGAGGCAAGGCCGCCAATGGAGGCAGGTGGCCAGACCACATTCGAATCCAGACTGAGAAGCCCCATGAGTCAGCCTCAGTTTCTCTCTAAAACCATAAAATCCTTTAAGAATGCCACAGGCCCTGCCAGATTCTCTCTTGAGGGGAATCAGAGATGTCCTGGGCTGAGGCTCTGGGAGGTGCAGTGAAGCACTGAGCACAGGCCAGGTTGGCCTGGACTTGAATGAGCCGCCCTCCTCTAATGGCTGTGTGACTTGAGGCAAGTGGCTTCGTCTGAGAATGGGGCTGCGTCCACCCTGTTTAAACTGTGGTTGTGTGTGCCAAGTGTTAGAACTATTCAGAATTCTGGATGTTGGAGGGCCCTCCGGGTTCCATCCATTTTACAGGTGGAGAAACTGAGGCCCCAAGAAGGGGAGCTGGCAGAGCTGATGCCCACACTAAATGATCTGTGGCCCTCCAACCCCTGTGACCTCAGCCACAGAACAAGCTACTGGGCCGATCTCCCTTATTCTTACCCCACAAGTCTAGGATAGAAAGGTCACTGGGTAAGCACCTACTCGTGCAGGGGAAGCCTTGGCTCTCAGGTGGGGGGTCCCACCCACTTCGTCCATTTCTCAGGTGGAGATGGGGCTCAGGTCTTTCCATAAGCCCTGTGGTACCCCCACCTCATGGGGAGCCCCCATCTACCCCATGCCTGCTTTCCGGGCTTCCGTGGATGTGGATGGTGGGCGTGTGGGCTGTTCAGTGCCTGGGGGACACGGTGCAGCTGTTGGCCACCTACTCATTCAGTCACTCATTTAATTTGGAACTCAAAGTTAAATGAATCCATGTTACCTGAGCAGAAGTCTGCAGGGGGAGGGGATGCCAAGGTTGCAGAGCAGAGATGGTGCCCCAGGGAAGGGCTCCTGGTCCCTGTCTCCATGGGAGGCCGCTGTGGCACCAGTGCCTCCCAGGGTGAGTGCCCATCCAGCAGAGACCTTAGAGAGCGCTTCAGGGCCACTCTGGGGCCTTGTGCAGGGACCAGGACAGAAAGGTCCCCTGCCACCTACCTCCTGGGCCCACCTTGGCCCTTCTGGACATGCAGGGAGAAAGATTTAAAGGACATAAACTCCTGAGTCCCCCTGCAGCCCTCTGCTGCTCAGAGTGGCCGACTGGTCTCACAGGCCCCTCTCACTCCAGGTCCTGCTTCTGAGCTTGGGGTGCTGGTCCCAGGCCCACCCACTTTCTCCCCATTCCAGAACATGTCCCCTCAGTTCTGGGGCCCTGTCTTCCACTCCAAGATCCTTGATTCTCAGCTGATAGTTCTTCTTGCACTGAGAAAAAATCAGAGGAGAGAACTTCCACTCAATTCCAGGACACCTACCCCTGCCCCAGCCCCCTCACGGCGCCTTACTCCCTCTGCTGGGTATGGATTGTTATCCTTCTTGTCCGCTGGGCTCCCAACCTCTTGGCCATCACTGGGGTGACTCCCTTTCTGTCAGGTCCTTTTCTGTACCCTGAAGGTTTCTTCCGAAGAAACCATGGGCCAGCACTTTCTCTAAGCACCAAGATACTGCAGTGGACAAAATAACCCCATTCATGATAAAAACTCTTAGTAAACTAGGAGTAGAGGGGTACTTTCTCAACTTGATAAAGGCTATCTACAGAAAACCTACAGCTGACAGCATATTTACTGCGGAGAGACTCTAAGCTCTCCTGTGAAGACAGGAACAGGCAGGGAGGTCTCGCCCCACTGCTTTTCTCCACGCTGGAAGTCCTTCCTCATGCAGTTGGGCAAGAAAAGGAAAGAATGGTATACAGATTGGGAAGGAGGACGCAAGACTGTCTTTGTTCACAGATGACACAATGGTCCATATAAATAGTCCAAAAGAATCGACAAAAAAACCTTGGACAATAAGTGATCTTAGCATTGCAAGATACAAGGTTAATATGAGTCAGTTGCCTTCCTGCAATGAAGGTGGAAATTGGGCTTAAAAACATAATACCATTTATATTAGCACCTCCAAAAATACTTAGGTAAAATTCCAACAATATATATACAAGATCTCTAAGAGGAAAATTTCAACACTCTGATGAAGGAAATTTAAATAACTGGAGAGCTATTCCGTGTTCATGGACAAGAAGGCTCAGTATTGTTAAGATGTCAGTTCTTCCCAACTTGATCTATAGGTTCAGTGCAATCCCAATCAAAATACTAAGTTATTTTATGGATAAACTGACTCTATAGTTTATCTGGAGAGGCAAGAGACCTAGAACATCCAATATAATATTGAAGGAAACAAAGTTGGAGGACTGACAGTACTCATCTTCACACTTACTGTTAAGCTACAGAGAATCAAGACATCGAGGTATGGGCAAAACATCAGACAAACAGGTCAATGGAATAGAATAGAGAGCCCAGAAATAGACTCACATAAATACAGTCAACCAGTCTTTGACACAGGAGCAGAGACTACAATGGTGCAGAGACAGTCTTTCCAATACCTGGAGGAACTGGACATCCACCTGTGAACAAGCCAACCCGCCCATGAATCTAGACACAGACAGGCTTTACACCCTCACAGAAATTAAACTGGGTCATAGACCTAAGTGTAAAGTGTGAAACTTAAATTTCTGGTAGATAAAATAGGATGACCTTGGGTCTGGTCATGCCTTTTTCATTCCATTGGTGAATTTTTTTATTACACTATATGGTTATCATCGTTCTACTTTATTGTTAGTATTTTCTTACTGTGCCTAATTTATACAGTGAATTTTTTTAAATTGAGGCATCGCTGATACACAATCTTATGTTGGTTTCAAGTACACAACACAGTGGTTCAATAGTTATTCAATCCTCACCCCGCACTGTTGCAGTTGTTGTCTGTCAACATAGGAAGATGCTCCACAGTCACTGGCTATATTCTCCATGCTGTGCTACCTTCCACATGACTGACTGATACTATGATTGAAAATTTTTGTGCCCCTTTATCCCCCTCAAACTCCCACCTGCACACCCCAACCCCTCCCCCATGGTAACTACCAGTCACTTCTCAGTGTCTGAGTCTACTGCTATTTTGTTCATTTTGTTTTGTTTTTATATTCCACAAATAAGTGAAAACATATGATATTTGTCTTTCTCTGCCTGGTTTATTTCACTGAGCATAATACCCTCTAGGTCCATCCATGTTGTCACAAATGTCAGGATTTCTTTCTTTTTTATGACTGAGTAATACTCCACTGTGCATATGTACCACATCTTCTTTATCCATTCATGTACTGATGGGCACTTAGGTTGCTTCCATATCTTGGTTATTGTAAATAGTGCTGCGATAAACATAGGGGTGCATATGTCTTTTTGAATCAAGGATTTTGTTTTCTTTGGGTAAATTCTTAGAAGTAGAATTACTGGGTTGAATGATATTTCTCTTTTAATTTTTTTGAGGAACCTCCATACTGCTTTCCACAGTGGCTGCACCAGGTTACATTCCCACCAACCAGGCAGGAGGGTTCCCTTTTCTCTACATCCTTACCAACACTTGTCATTTCTTGTCTTTTAGATAGTGGCCATTCTAACTGGTGTGAGGTGGTATCTCATTGTGGTTTTGATTTGCATTTCCCTGGTTTTAATGATGTGGAGCATCTTTTCATGTTCCTGTTGGCCATCTGTATTTCTTCTTTGGAGAATTGTCTGTTCAGGTCCTCCACCCATTTTTTAATGGGTTAATTGGTTTTTTGGTGTTGAGACATGTGAGTTCTTTATATATTTTGGATGTTAACTCCTTATCGGATAATTTGTTTACAAATATATTCCTTCATACTGTAGGTTGCCTTTTTGTTCTGTTGATGGTGTCCTTTGCTGTACAGAAGCTTTTTAGTTTAATGTAGTCCCACTTATTCACTTTTTATTTTGTTTCCCTTGCCCAAGGAGATGTGTCCAGGAAAAAATTGCTCATGCTTATATTCAAGAGATTTTTGCCTATGTTTTCCTAGGTAGAGTTTTATGGTTTCATGTCTTACATTTAGGTCTTTAATCCATTTCAACTTTACTTTTGTGTATGGAGTTAGATGGTAATCTAGTTTCATTCTTTTGCTTGTTACTGCCCAGTTTTCCCAACATAAGTTGTTGGAAAGACTGTATTTTCCCCATTGTATATTCATGGCTCCTTTATCATATGTTAATTGGCCATATATGCATGGGTTTGTATTTGGGCTGTCTATTCTGTTTCATTGATCTATGGGTCTGTTCTTGTGCCAGTACCAAATTGTCTTGATTACTGTGGCTTTGTAGTAGAGCTTGAAGTTGGGGAGCATAAACCCCCAAGCTTTGCTCTTCTTTCTCAAGATTGCTTTGGCTATTTGGGGTCTTTTGTGGCTCCATATGAATTTTGTAATTCTTTGCTCTAGTTCATTGAAAAATGCCATTGGTATTTTATTAAAGATTGCATTGAATCTGTACATTTCTTTGGGTAGGATGGCCATTTTGACAATATTAGTTCTTCCTATCCATGAGCATGGGATAGATTTCCATTTATTTGTGTCTTCTTTAATTTCTCTCATAAGTGTCTTACAGTTTTCAGAGTACAGGCCTTTCACCTCCTTGGTTAGGTTTATTTCTAGGTATTTTATTTTTGATGCAGTTGTAAATGGAATTGTTTCCTTGATTTCTCTTTCTGCTAGTTCACTGTTAGTATATAGGAACACAACAAGTCTATGTATTAATTTCATATCCTGCAACTTTGCTGAATCCATTTATTAGTTCTAATAGATTTTTGGTGGCATCTTTAAGATTTTCTATGTGTAATATCATGTCATCTGCAAATAGTGAGAGTTTAACATTTCTTACGAATTTGGATGCCTTTTATCTCTTTATCTTGTCTGATTGTTGTGGCTAAGACTTCTAGTCCTATGTTGAGTAAAAGTGGTGAGAGAGAGCATCCTTGTCTTGTTCCTGATCTTAGAAGAAAAGCTTTCAGCTTTTTGTTATTGAGTCTGATGTCAGCTATGGGTTTGTCATATGTAGCCTTTATTATGTTGAGTTATGTTCCCTCTATACCCATTTGGTTGGAAATTTTGATATGAATGGGTGTTGAATTTTGTCAAATGCTTCTTCAGCATCTCTTTTTGTTAGTGTGGTGTATGATGTTGATTCATTTACAAATATTGTACCATCCTTGCATCCCTGGAATAAATTCCACTTGGTCATGATGGCTGATCCTTTTGATGGTTATGACTTTTTAGTTACACCAAAGATACAATCCCTGGAGGAAATAATTGATAAGGTGGAGTTTATTAAAATCAAAAATTTCTGCTCTGTCAAGAAAACAATATCAAGAGAATTAGAAGAAAATATGTGCAAAAGGCATATATGATAAAGGGCTATTACCTAAAATACACAAAGAACTCTTAAAACTCAACAATAAGAAAACAAACAACCTGATTTAAAAAATGGGCCAAAGACCTGAACAGACCTCAGGAAGGAAGATGTATGGATAACAAGTAAACAGATGAAAAGATAACACCACATCATATGTCATCAGGAATTGCAAAATAAAACAGTAAGGTACCGGACTTCCGGGAATATGGCGACGTGAACGGACCAGCAGAAAAATTCCTCCCAACATTATATTTATTCACGAAAATACAGCAAATACAACTATCCCTAAAAGAGAGACCAGAATACACAGGAAAGTGCACAGCGTACAGCTACACCTGTGAGAACTTGGCAGCCGGTGAGGCGGATGGAATACTGAGCGGCGACCCGGTGGGACCGAGCGCTCCCCACCCCCCAGAGCTCCGGCGGCCAGACACTCCGGACAGAGGACTCGGCACCTGGCGAGGCGGGACGGAAACGTGATCCAGCAAGACCAGAGCGCCCCTCCACCCCAGCACTCCGGCGGGAGTCCGGGCAAGGCGGGTAAGGTACGGAGCCGCGAGCAGACCGAGCGCTCCTCCCCCCCAGCGCTCAAGCGGGAGGAGAGGATTCAGAGCCGGGAGGGAGTGGAAGTCTGCGCCGGGAGCGCCGACACACAGCCTGCGGTGTAGCGGAGATAGGAGAGACAGAGGGCACAGGGTCCCAGCCCGGAACGTGCAAGTTGCCCATGGCAGGCTTCGGGAAGGAAAAAGAAAGGAGAAAAAAGGGAAGAAAAGCGCGCGCTCTACCTCAGCGGTCTTAAAGAGACAGGAGCTCAGTAGAGGGGCCGGATAGCCCCGCAAACTGAGCCCAGCACGCTGGGAGTCCTGGGGAGCTTTGGACCCCTTGGCTGGCGACTGGGAAAGGGTGCCTGCCATTGAGACCCCCACGGAGATCAACAGCTTCCCATTGTTCCCAACCCAGCCAGAACTATGGAGTGGCGCTGGAATAGTGGAGCAATAGCGCCACCTACAGCACTTGCGCGGAACCCACTCTCAGTGGCTTTTTTTTTGTTATTGTTTTTTCTCCCCTTTCTTTTCCTTTTTTTCTTTTCCTCTCTTTCAACAGCCTCCCATTCATTCTCACCCTGGCCACAGCTTTAAAGGGCCGTGTGGAGCGACGTGGCCACGGCTCTGGAATAGTGGAGCAATAGCGCCACCTACAGCATTCACACAGCAACCACCCCGGGTGGGCGTTTTGGTGTATTTTTTTTCTTTTTTTTTTCTTTTTTGTTGTTGCTGTTTTCTTTTACGTGTTGCTGCTTTTTCTTTTTCTTTCTTTTCTTTTCCTTTCTCTCTCTCTCCTTTTACTTTTTTATTATTAGTAGAAATTTCTTTTTTTTTTCCTTTCTCTCCTTTCTTATCTCTCCTTGCTACCAACAACCAATTCTATAGTCATGAGAAGACAGAAGAATATGATACAGACAAAGCTTCAGACAAACACCACCCCAGAGAAAGAAGCTGAAGAAAAGGACATGCACAGTCTTCCAGAAAAAGAATTCAGAATAAAAGTCATAGCCATGCTGACGGATCTACAGAAAAATGTGCAAGAGCTGAGGGAGGAAGTGAGGGAAGTGAGGAAAGACAATGCAGAAATGAGACAAGCCATCGATGGGCTCAACAGCAGATTGAACCAGGTTCAAGACACAATCAAGGAATTACAAGACAGGGACCAGGAATACAAAGAAGCTGAGGCAGAGAGAGATAAAAGGATCTCTAAGAATGAAAGAATATTAAGAGAACTGTGTGACCAATCGAAACGGAGCAATATTTGCATTATAGGAGTACCAGAGGAAGAAGAGAGAGAAAAAGGGATAGAAAGTGTCTTTGAAGAAATAATTGCCGAAAACTTCCCCACGCTGGGGAAAGAAATAGTCTCACAGTCCACGGAAGCCCACAGATCTCCCAACACAAGGGACCCAAAGAAGACAACACCAAGACACATAATAATCAAGATGGCAAAGATCAAAGACAAGGATAGAGTATTAAAGGCAGCTAGAGAGAGAAAAAAGATCACCTACAAAGGAAAACCCATCAGACTGTCATCAGACTTCTCAACAGAAACCTTACAGGCCAGAAGAGAATGGCATGATATATTTAACGTAATGAAACAGAAGGGCCTCGAACCAAGAATATTGTATCCAGCACGATTATCATTTAAATATGATGGAGGGATTAAACAATTTCAAGACAAAAGAAAGTTGAGAGAGTTTACCTCCCATAAACCACCACTACAGGATATCTTAAACGGACTGCTCTAGAGGGAAACACCCCTAAGTCTAAAAAGATGTCACCAGAGAAAATAAAAGCATAGTAGAGAAAGCAGACCATCCAAATACCAACTAAAGGCAAAGAATAAGACACCTAATATATAAAGAAAGGAGGAGGAAGAATAGGAACGGAGAGATAAAGAAACATCAGAAGGCATTCACAATAACTTAACAAGAAAGTTAAGTTAGATTCTCAGATAGTAAAGAAGCAACCCTTGAACCTTTGGTAACCACGAATCTAAAGCCTGCAATGGCAACAAGTACATATCTATCAATAATCACCCTAAATGTAAGTGGACTGAATGCACCAATCAAAAGACACAGAGTAACAGAGTGGATAAAAAAGCAAGACCCATCTATATGCTGCTTACAAGAGACTCACCTCAAACCCAAAGATATACACAGACTAAAAGTGAAAGGGATGGAAAAAAATATTTCAAGCAAACAACAAAGAGAAAAAAAGCAGGTGTTGCAGTACTTGTATCAGATAAAATAGACTTCAAAACGAAGAAAGTAGCAAGAGATAAAGACGGACATTACATAATGATAAAGGGGTCAGTCCAACAAGAAGATATAACCATTATAAATATATATGCACCCAACACAGGAGCATCAGCATATGTGAAACAAATACTAACAGAAGTGAAGGAGGAAAAAGGCAGCAATGCAATTATTCTAGAAGACTTTAACATGCCACTCACTCCAAAGGATAGATCAACCAGGCAGAGGATAAGTAAAGACACAGAGGCACTGAACAACACACTAGAACAGATGGACCTAACAGATATCTACAGAACTCTGCACCCAAAAGCAGCAGGATACACATTCTTCTCAAGTGCACATGGAACATTTTCCAGAATAGACCACATTCTAGGCCACAAAAA
>JAQQAC010004778.1:42191-106634 GCA_029783875.1 Phataginus tricuspis | reverse complement strand
CCCAGGAATCCCACTCCTAGGAATTTACCCCAAGAATGCAGCAGCCCAGTTTGAGAAAGACAGATGCACCCCTATGTTTATTGCAGCACTATTTACAATAGCCAAGAAATGGAAGCAACCTAAGTGTCCATCAGTAGATGAATGGATAAAGAAGAGGTGGTACATATACACAATGGAATATTACGCAGCAATAAGAAAAACAAATCCTACCATTTGCAACAACATGGATGGAGCTGGAAGGTATTATGCTCAGTGAAATAAGCCAGGCCAAAAAAGACAAGTACCAAATGATCTCACTCATATGTGGAGTATAAGAACAAAGAAAAAAAAAAAATGAAGGAACAAAACAGCAGCAGACTCACAGAACCCAAGAATGGACTAACAGTTACCAAAGGGAAAGGGACTGGGGAGATGGGTGGGAAGGGAGGGATAAGAGGGTAAAAGGGGCATTACGATTGGCAGGCATAGGGTGGGGGGGGCATGGGCGGGACTGTACAGCTCAGAGAAGACAAGTAGTGATTCTCATCTCACTACGCTGATGGACAGTGACTGTAACAGGGTTGGTGGGGGGCACCTGATGAAGGGGGTAGTTTAATCATCACAATATTGCTCATGTAATTGTAGGTTAATGATACTAAAATAAAATAAATTGTAAAATAAATAAATAAATAAATAAATAAAACAGTAAGATACCACTACACCCCTATTAGAACGATGGTGTCCACGACACTGACATCACCTAGTGTTGTTGAGAATGGGGAGCAACAGGAGCTCTCGTTCACTGCCGACGGTGGTGCAGCCACTTGGGGAGACAGCTTGGCGGCTTTTTACAAAACTAAACATACTCTTACCATATGACCCAGCAATCATACTTCCTGGTGTTTACCCAAGGAAGTTGAAAACTTACATCTACATAAAGCCCTGCACATGTATGTTTATAGCAAATTTATTCATGATTAATACAACTTGGAAGCAACCAAGATATGTTCTTCAAAAGGTGAACAGATAAACTGTGGTTATCCTGGGCCAGAAAGACATGAGCCATCAAACCATCAAAAGACTTCAGGGGCCTTAAGTGCAGATACAGAACGAGAGAAGGCAGTCTGCAAAGGCCACACACTGTGTGATCCACCTCTGTGACATTCTGGAGAAGCCAATACCATGGGGACAATAAAGAGATGAGTGCTTGCCAGGGGTGAAGAAGGGGAGATGAACGGGCAGAGCACAGAGGATTTTTAGGGTAACAAAGCCATTCTGTATAAAATTGTCATGGTGGGTACAGTTACCGTACATGTCTGAACCCGCAGAGTTTTCTCAAAGACAGTCTTGGGGAAAAACTCAAATTCCCGCCCTCACATGTCAGTGGGTGGTTGAGCATAGACTCCTGAATAAGTGCCCATAGGACTTGTGAGAGGGGAGGGACACCGGAGCAGAGACCTTCATGGAACTGGGGAGGGGCCAGGAGAACCTCTGAGGGAAGGGGCGGGGAAAGGCTGAAGATGGTGGCGCTCCCTGGGCCCCAGGACCAGCACAGGGCACAGAGCGGGTGGCGGAGCTCGGAGTAGGGAGGTGGCCTCGCGCCAGGCCTGGCCGCAAGCCTTCCTGTGGTACAAGCATTTGTCCCCCACTCCTTGCTCGGTGCGTGTGGCTCAGCTGGGTGGGGACAGGGAGTTAGGCTTGGATCTCTGGTTGCTTTGGGTTCAAATCTCTTTCATGGGTCCCCTCAAAAAAAGCTGTTTTTTGAGATGAAATTCACATAATATAAAATGAACCACTTAAAAGTAATCCACTCTGGCATTTAGTGCATTTAGGTGTGATGCACTTCATTCTAGTTCCCAAACACGTCTGCCAACCAAGACGAAGCCCACACCCAGGAAATAGTCACTCCCTGGTGCTGGGCCCTGGACCGCGGCCACCACCAGTCTGCCGTCTGTCTCCACGGATTCGCCGGCTCTGTACGCCGCATCAGGTGCACACATGTGCTCCTCGGGCTCAGGCCGCCCTGCCCAGTGGAGCGTTTGGTAGCGTTTGGGAGAATTTGGGAGCGTTTGGGAGCATACCAGCTCCGTGCTGCGTGCCCTGACGGCTTCCTTGCAGCAGCCGAGTGATGCTTCCTGGGCGGGCGTACCACATCACGCTTCTTCAGATATTTGGGCTCTTCCCACCCTGGGCTGTTGAGATTAGTACCGCCTCGAACATTCGTCACCTGGTTTTGTTTGAACTCCAGTTTGCAGTTCTCCTGGGTACAGATCCCAGGAGCGCCTTGCCGGGTCGTGTGGTGACTGTGTTTGAATTGTTGAGGGTCTATTAGGTTTGAAAGGTTCCTTCGACGTTAACAACATCTCTCTTGACCCCCCTCCCAGCCTCTGCCCATTTCCGTGCCCTTAGCAACCACTCAGTTCCTCACGGGCAACCGCCTTGCTCTCCCCAGTTTCTCCTCTTGGCCTTCTCCCCTAGGGTGCCACTGAAGCTGCTCGGGGCTGGGTCACCTGTGCCCTCCATGGTTGCCCTGTCTTCATCCTGCCGGCCATCGGCCTGGCCTTGCTGTGCACCCGGCGCCTCCTCCAGGTCCACCTGCTGGGTGCCTTCTCCACCCCCACAGACCTCAGCCTGTGTCCTCCCCCACGCCATTTTCATCTCTAGTCCAGACGTGTCTTCCACCTCCAGGCTCAGCAGATCCCTTCCCACAGGGCATCTCCCCAGGGCGTTTGTGGGTACCTCAGACTCTCCATGGCCAGAACTGAGCTCCCGCCTTCCCAGGTGCCTCTGCCCCCTCTCTGCCTCTCCCCAAGGGAAGGTGGGACTGTTCCTGCTGGGGAGGACCCCCATGAAATGCTTAGAATAATCTTCCCAGCCAGGGGTTGGCCAGCAGGGCACCTAGCTGTGGGGTCTGCCTGCCAGGGCCACTTCCTGGCTTCTCCACAGCAGCCTGGCCCACAGGAGGCAGCAGGCATGGGTCCTCATTTCCACCTCCTTGGACTATGGCTGCTGGGAACCAAGGTGACTGTGTAGAGTGCCACGTGTGTGGCCTGTGTGGGGCTCCCTGAAGGGTGTCCCTTCCCTCTCTTCTATAGGAAGCAATCCCTTCTGAGCCTCAGCTTCCCCAGGTGCAAAATGGGAATAATAAGCTGCCCAACAGAGTCCTAGCAGGGCCAGGTGTCCAGGGTTCCCACAGCCTGGTACCCAGCAGGCATTCCACATGTGCCCACTTAGGGGTTGTGGCATGGATGTGTGTGTGTTCACCAGTGCCCTGTGCAGTGGGTGGGGCTTTCCAGGGAAAGGTGGGTCTGCCTGCCACAGTGGGCATGGAAAGGCAGGCAGGGGACAGACACCCCCTCCCGAGGGGCCCCCTCCCCCTGCCTCTCCCAGCCTGCAGCTGCTCGAGGCTGGCGGCTCGGGCCCAGCTGCTCCCCACCCCCCTAATCAGCCTGTCAGCACTGAGGAGCTGGCAGGAGCCCCCCACCAGGCAAGATTTGGAGGGGGTCCAGGCCACCTGGCTGCCCTTGGCCTGGGGGTGCTGGTGCTGTTTGGATGGGAGGGTTCATGGGCCCCACCCTCCTCTGTTCCCTCTTCTCACAGTCCTGCATTCTCAGGAGGGGACCCAGGTAAGTGGGTTCAGAGGGTGGGGCCTGGGACCAGCCGTGTAGCTGGGGATGGCAGATGGCACGGATGGGTTGTGGCCCGCAGTGAGGGTGTGGCTTTGGGTAGTGTAGGCAGAAGTGGGCCGTGGGACAGGTGGACGGCCTGGAGGTAGGTGTGGGCACTGGGGAGGGGGACGCCCTGGCTGTGTGTGCTGTGGCCTTGCACTGTGTAGAGGGCACATGTCTAGCTTTGCAGGCAGTTGTGAGGGGTGTGTGTGCTGTAACCAGTGAAATGGGTGTGACCTGGTGGCAGAGGCGGGTGTGTGTGGACAGCATGTGTGCACTGGGCCCCCTCCCCTATGCTCTGACCCTTGGTGACTTCTGGTGCCTCCTGCCCAATCCACCACTCTTGGGGAGGGGTTGAGGTGCTTGCAGGCCAGGGCTGGAGTTTTAAGTCCTGGTGTCTTTGTCTCCTGTGCCATTACTCTGCCACCGCTCCCTGCCCTACTGTGCTGCCTGCATCCCCCAACTCCCAGGTTGCCCCCAGCCTGAGGGAGAGTGCAGTTTCTGGCTTTGGGAAAGGACATGTCCTGGAAGCTCCTGCTGCTTCAGAGTGTTACGGGTCTTGACACCTGCCTTCTCATGATAACGCTGGAAGGAGCTTTGCTCTCATTATCCCCATTTACAGATGAGGATGTGAGGCCCAGAGATATTCATAGGATTGACTGGGGCCCAGGGTGCTCCTCTGAGCCCCAGTCTAGGGTCTGGTTCTGGCTGACCAGGCAGTCCTCAGAAGTCCAGCTTCAGGGCCCAGCCTGTCCCTGTGTCACTGGCTGCTTCCAGCTGGCCCCACTCACCCTGCCCCACACTGCCCTTCCCTGTAGGCCTGGAGCCCGAGCAGCTCCTGGCCGTTGCTCAGGGCCTCAGATGCCTTTTATTTCTTGCTCACAGGGCCAAGTTTTCTGTGGGCCTTGGATCTGTTACCAGGGCCTTTAATGCCCCTCTAGGGGCCTTGGACACCTGTCTGGGCCAACCTGCCACCAGTGGGTGTAGCCTGAGCAGAGGGAGGCCAGTGGCCATGGGCTGTGAAGGCCTCTCCACACTTACTTCCACAACTAATCGCTGGGCACCCACCCTGAGCTGGGCACCAGTAATGTCTCAGTGACCCCTTTACAGACAAGGCCATAGTGGCCCACATGTGTGACCCCATTTATCCTCTGTCCTGCCCCACGCCAAGCACAGAGAGTCCCTTATTTGGGCTGTTCTGAAAGCTCAGGGGCATCTGGGACTGCACTTCAGCCCACATGAAGTCTCTGAGTCTCTGATGCCCTCAGGTCACCTCCCTGTGCCTCAGTTTCCTCCTCTGTAAAATTATAATCTCTTTCTCAAAGGACTCTTGTGAGGCTTAAATGAGAATCCAGGCCAAGTACTTGGGAACAACGGCTGGCATATAGTACATGCTTAGTGAACATAAGCTCTCATAGATCGTCGTTGTTCTGAACAGAGACACGGAGCCCTTGCTCTCTGCCTGGCCCTGTGCTGGGTGATTTCAGAAACGGGTCAGGACCGGAAGCTCAACTCGAGGCTTGGAGTGGGAGCATGCCTAGTGTGGTTAGGACTGTGACAGAGAGAAACCCAGGGGCTTCAGAGGGTCGGGGGCAGCCCCAAACCCAGCCTGGGGCCTGAAGGATGAGCGGAGGTTAGCCAGGAGCTGGGCATGCTGGGAGGGTGGGGGGTGCAGCCTGGGCAAAGGTGCAGGGGTGGGAGGGGCCGGGAGTCAGCGCTGCACAGGCAACCGTAAGCAAATGTCACCTCATTTTCCTCCCAGAAACTCTTTCCTGGCCCTGCTGGGGCCACAGAAAGGGGATGGCCAGAAGTGCTCGAGGACCCTTGAGGCTGGCAGGCCTCAGCGCAGACCACAAATGCACAGTGTGGTTGGTGCTGGGCCCCCGGGTCACTTCCTGCCATGCCCCTAGTGTCTGGCCCAAAAATGCTGCTGATGCTGATGGTGTTGGCAACAATAACATTTCTCTGTGCTGGGCACAGGTCTGAGCTCCTCATGAGTCCACTCAACAATCATATCTTAGTACCCCATATTACAGATGGGGAGACTGAGGCCCAGGGTGGTGAGGGGACCTGCCCAAGGTCTCAGCACATCTGAGTGGCAGAGCCGTACTTTGGATATGGTTGGCCCTCAGGCAGGGCTTATGGGCCGGCCTGGGGAGGGGGAGGGCTGAGGCAGGGTGAGTGGGCAGGGCTGTTCCTGGGGGGGCCCAGGCTGCCCCGCCTGGCTCAAGCACAGCTGGCCCTCTCTGGGCTGCTGGGCCGCAGTCCTGCTGTCCCTGGGTTTCTGCCAGTCCTGACCCAGTGATTCCTGGCAGACAGAGACTGGCCTGGGGGTCACTCAGAGGTGCCAGCAACCCTGGCCACGGAGGCAGAGTGGGGGTGAGGAGCTGGTCAACTCTCAGGTGCTTGCTGGGAGGTAGGCGGGTGCTGCACACACCTGGGCTTGCTTTGTTCCCACAGCCCTGTGGGGTAGGAACCATGTCCTCAGCTGACAGGCAGGGAAACTGAGGGTCAGAGAGGGGCACCCGGGTGCTCAGGACACACACAGTCACAGAGCCAGAATTTGAATCCAGAGCCGGCTAACCGCAGAGCACAGCAGCCTGGGTTCAAGTAGCTACACAGCCCCAGGCTCTGCAGGTGGTGTGCGTGCTGCCACAGGGGCCACTTGCCAGGACCACCCCGTGCCGGCCACCACATCCCTGGAGGGGCTGTCAGCACCCTCCTACTGAGGCCCCAAGAGGGGTCCCACCTGTCTGGCAGGATTTGGGGTTCTAGCCAGCTCTGTTCCCAGGGATCTCAGAAGAAGCCAGGGGCTATGGGATGCCCTGGGGTGGGCAGGGGGTTCCTGGAACTCCCCAGCCCAGTATTGGTGAGGCCTGGCCTGTCTGGCTGGCCTCTTCTCTGTGAGGCTGACAACGAGAGGACTGCCCTGTGGCTGAGGGCCCTGCATACTTGTCACTGTGCTGACAGCTGGGTCCTTGGAGCTGCCAGAGCTGCCCAGCCTGGGCCTCCACTTGGCATCTGGAGGTGGGGCTGGGCATTGAGGCAGGGCCACCCCTTGTCAGGTGAGGGGACCCCAAGTGGCTGCAGCTTTAGGTAGCAGTGGGGACTGAGCCATTCTCATTCTCCTGGGGTTGCTCCCTGGACACATCAGAGTCACCCTCGGTACAGATTGGAGCATATTCCCATTTTTGGCTGTGTGACCTTGGGCAAGTCACTTTACTTCGCTGAGCCTTGGTTTCTTTTTCATTAAACAGGGGTCATAGGGGTGGTCACCTCACAGTGCTGCTCTGGGACTCAGTCAGGGAGGCCAAATGCTGTGCAGTAAGGGCATGGGCTCTGGCCCCCAGTTCTGCCTCTTCCAGGCTGTGTGGCCTTGGGTAAGTCACTGCACCTCTCTGAACCTGTTTCCTCACCTGTCAAATGAGGATAACAGCGGCCTTTTTCCTGTGGTCAAGGTAAAGTCCCTGAAAATGTGAGCAGAGGTCCTACCACAGGCTCAGACAAGGACCATGCTGAGGGAGTGCCAGAGCCCCAGGCTGCTCCTGCCTGAAAGCCGGAGTCTGCCTCCCAGATGCCACCCATGTGGGGTTCAGCTCCTGGCTGCCAGTGCAGAGTGGGTCACCAGCGGTTTCATTCCTGTGCCCTCTGTCTGATGAGATATAAATAGCGTGCAGTGTTTTTGAGCGAGAGTAGGGAAGCGTCTGTGGGTCGGCCCTCCCAGCAGAGGCAGCGAGGCTGATGAGCTGGCGAGAGGAGCTCGTGAATAAATCATTGCATGATCTGGCCTAATGGACTGGCCATGGGGCAGTGTGTGCAGTTAATGCATTAATTGTCCAGAGAGGGTGACTGTGTGGGCTGGCCAGTGTCCTCTGGGTTGCAAAGTGCATGGTGTCTGGGGCGCCCTCTTCTGGGGTTTGGCGAATCTGGAGTGGGCCCTTCCGGAGCTTGTGTTTGGCGGCTGGGTGGGCCCATCTTGTCCCTGTTTGCTGTCCTCTGAGGCGGCTCCCCAGGATCCTGAAGAGGGTTGTCAGCCAGCTGAGCCTGATACAGGGGGGCCTTGGGCCTGTGTACCACAGCTGGGGCACGGGCGGCTGGCCCCAGTCAGGGTGGGGCACCCCCTCCAGCCCTCCAGCCCTCCCCTGCCTTCCCTTTCCCCAGACTCTCTGTGTTCAGTGGTTTGGGTTTTGTTTTTTGATTTTCAGCCAAGGCTGTCCCAGCTTAGCCAACTCCTGCCCCATTGCCAAGATGATCATCTACCCCTCCATGGCCGCTGCCAGAGTTGGGCGAGGAACTGTGGTGGAGCACATGCACCTTGCCTGGCATTCATGCATATGGTGTGCACATGTGTGTATGCACAGAGCTCAGCCACCTGGAGAGGTATTAGGGCCAGGCATGTGTGGTCAAGTCCAGAGTCTCTGTTCCTATGCCCCGGAAGTCCTGGATTCCCATCCCAGCTCTGCTGAGGACAGGCTGTTGGCCTGGCAAGGTTCTCTGAGCTCCAAGCTCCTGACTCCATCAAAAGGAATGATGGCATGAACTGCAGCAGCATGGTCACAGGTTCTGGCGCACCTGATGCATGGGGTGCACAGCTCCCGTTTGCTGGGGCTGGAAGAGCGTGCGTGGTGGGGTGAGGTGGCTGTGGGGTCAGAAGGTCAGTCACTTCTAGCTGTGAGTGCCTTCCCACACCGAGCTTCAGTCTCTTCCTTGTGAAACTGAGCCAGCAAGAGTGTGCGCACACCTCACCAGGACTGGTCAAGGTAATGCATGCAGCAGTAATGCTGTCAGCCCCTTTCCTGTGTTCCAAAAAATTCCTCAGGTTTCTGGCCTGGACACCCAGGTGACTTCGGGGTTGACATGGGACCTCGCTGGCAAGCCCCAGGCCGAGGCCACAACCATCCCCTCTCAGCCCTCCCACTTGCTGGCCCTCCTTCTGCCTACTGCGTCTTGCCTGGAGGGGCGGCCTTTGTGTTTGCCATCCTCCCTCAGAGCCCGTTCCCTGTGCCAAGCCAGGCTTCCTCCCGTTGGCTGCACATACCTGGTACTGCACCTCCGGCGGCCTGAACCTTCTTCATATATTTATTTTCTCCCGAAATGCAGTCTCCCCTGCTGCCGGGCAGGAACACCGGCGGGCGGGGCTCTGCACCCGTTCATGCTGCCCCTGCCCTGAGGTCCCAGCGCGGCTGGCCGGCTGTGGCTGCCTTTGCTGTCCTCTTGCTCACAGTAACGTTTGAATGCCTGAGAGATCCCACATAGGGCCACAGAGGAAACCAGAAACATGAAACACGTACCAAATCATTACTTTAGAGCATGTGATACAGTGGTTAGCCTGCTATCGCCTAAATAACGCCTTCCCGTCCTCATCAATGTGGGCCGCGCGCTGCTTTGCAGAGTCCTTCTCACCAGGTTCGCGGAGCCCTGGGTTCCCTCCTTGCGCCCCGGGGGTGGCTCCTCCTGGAAAGTGCTGAGTTGCAGCAGGGACTCCACAGCCCTCGCCCTGCCTGTGCCGCCCACCAGAGCCCACCGGAGCCCTCCGACGCCCTCCCCTGGGCTCCTGCACTCTGCCGCTGTCCTTGGGTGGCCCTCACGGGGGCCTGGGGCTCAAAACAGGCATCCCGAGCTGTGGGCTGGTTCATTTCCTGGTCTTGGCAGGGAAAACTGGTCAGTGGGATGTTCCCCCGGGCCCACCCACCTCGCTGTTCCCGGTGAAACCCCCACACCCCGCCTGCAACACCCCGAGGCTTGGGCTGGAGCCTCCCTGGTGGGCTGGCAGAAAGCTGACTTGTTTTGCCCTGTGGGCTTACCCAGAGCTCAGAGGGGGCTCTGGTGATGACAGCCAAGTCCTGCTCCCTGCAGAGCTGCCCTGCTGTGGGCAGTTAGTAAGGGAAGGAGGTAGAGACCCCATGCCCCTTAGGCCACAGGCTTTCCCTGCAATAAAATGAACAAATCCAAGAGGCGCCTCTCACTTGACAGATGGAAATGTGAAGCCCAGGCAGGGCGAGGTGACAAGTTGAGGGCTCGTGGGCCATGGGGCAGAGTCACGAGGGGCCTCCCTAGCCCCCTCCTGGAAACCGGCCCACACTCAGGGCAGCCAGACCCGCACCCTGGCCTCCGGGGCACTCCGGAGTCCCTCCAGGCCCAGCATGGTCTGGTCACGACAGAGGGAAGCACAAGGCTGGGCCTTGGAAGGGAGTGTTGAAGGATGTGTAGAAGCTTGAGGAGGGAGAATGAGGAAGAAAGGGGGCTGGGCAGAGGGTCTGGCGCGTGGCAGGGCAAGGAGGCAGGCAGCCCCTCCTCTGAGCTTGTTGCCGGGACGTGGCTCAGTGCTGCCACGGCAGGTGAGGAAGGGGAGACCCAGGCGTCCCCGTGTGCCCCGCTGGCCGTGTGTCCCCAGCCACGTTGTCTCTCCTTCTGTGCTGCCCCTGGCACACTGCCCTCCTTCCAGTTCCCTGCATGCCTGGGGCAGCATTCCAGCCTCAGGGCCCTTGTCCCTGCTATTCCTACCGGAAGGAGCACTGTTCCCGCATTCTCTCTTTGTTCAGGTCTCAGTCAAATGTCACCTCCTCAGAGAGATCCTCCCTGACCTCTAGTATAGTGCCCACTCTGTCTCCAGAACTACCTGGGTTCTTTTCTCCCCAACAGATATTTGTCTGTCTTGACCCATTTGCATGTTGGCTCCAAGCACCATGTCCACACATGGTAGAGGCTCAGTAGACATCTGCTGAGTGAGTGAGCAAAAGCTGAGTGTGATCCTGGTGATTGGGCAGAGGCCCGGCCTTGGCGATGCTCCTGGACCTGAGCTGGGCAGGGGCCCTGGGGTGGAGTGACGGGCCCTCTGGAAAGACTACCCTATTTTCCTAGACTCCTGATGTCAGAGCTCCACCTCGTGCCCATGCCAAGGGGAACCCCAGGGCCCTCAGAAGTCTGCTGGGACCTTCTAGTGAACTTTCTGCTCCCCAGATAATGCCACATTTACAAAATGAGGAGAGAAAAAGGGAAGCTGAGGAAACAGCTGTCCCCATGTTCCCTCCAACAGGGTGTCTGGGTCACTTGGGCACTGAGGCCGGGGCTCAAGCCCTGATCCTGCGCAGCCTTCACCTAGACAGGCCTCACTGGGGCCTGCACATTAGGAAGAAATGCAGCCCTAAGATGGGGCCTTTTCCCTGCAGGCGCAAAGTGGTCTGGAGGGCTCATTAGGCAGGAGGTGGCTAGAGCACCTAGAGAGACCAGGGGCAGGGTGCCTGGGCACGAGCTCAGCCCTGTGGCCCACAGACTGGGAGCCTTACACACGGCAGTGTTCCTACCTGCGCCTTACTTGCTCCTCTATCAAAGATGCTTGGGCTGTCTCACCTGGAACACTGTCTGATGAGATGCCCAGCACCCAAATGAAGTCAGGACTTGGTTCCAGGGGCCCAGGAAACATGTGGAGACTCATCAAGGAACAGCAGGTGACCCAGGGGGAAACTTGGAAGGTCTTAGAGCAGCGGCGTTCTTTGAGTCTGAAGGCAGAGCAAAGGCATCCCACAGGAGGGGTCAGCGCACACTGAGGCTCCGAGGCATGGACATTACCGGGACATTGCTCACTGAGGATAGCATGGTCCTTAGTGGGGATCCCAACCCTAGACCTCTGCCCATTCTTGCTGTTTCCTTTTCCCTTGTTGATTTGTAGGAGCTCTTTATTTATTAAATGTTTTTTAATAACAAAGTTATCATTTACCTTTTATTTTGCTTATGATGGGTTTTGATGAACAACATCATAAATATTTTTATGTTGGCAAATTTTCCAGCCTTTTCTTTCATGGTCTTTCTTGTCCCAGGCTGTTTCTTATCACTTTATCTCAGGTCTTTGCTTTCCTGTACACATGCTGAGTGCTCAGGAGATGTCTGAGACTTGAATTAAGTTTAAGCTTGAAAAATTACAGCTGTAAAAAAAGCGAAGCCAAGGTGCTGTTGCTCACTGGCCCCTCCCCCTGGGCTTCCTTCCCACCCAGGCCATGTGCACATCCCTTCCTGCTGGAGTGAGATCCACTGTGGCCCCCGGGGCCTGTGACCCCTTTCCGTAGTGAGTCAGGGACTCGGAGGTGTGATGATGGGAGCAGGTCGAGGCAGGAAGTTTCCAGCTGGGTGACCTCCATATATTAACTTGCTTGCTGAAACTCTGTCATCACTACACGAGCTAGATATCATTATTAAACCCATTTTACAGGTGAGAAAATGGGGTCTTAAAGGTTATATGACTTGCCCAAGATCACACAGGAAGGGACAAAGACAGGATTTGAACCTGAGCCTCACTGCCCCAGAGCTCATACCAGGTTCTCCTCTGGTACCCCATTGTCCTCGGGGTCACATCCAGACTCATTAATAGGACATTCAGGGCCTCTCAGAGCCTCAGTTTCATCAGATCCAGCACCTATGCACATAGGCACTCATTGCATCTTCTTTCCTGTTATTAGGGTGACAAGGTGTGCCCTGCCTGTCTCTCTACAACCTCCTCAGCCCCAAATCCTTTACGATCCTGGAATGTTGGGTTTGGCAGGGCCAGCTCCTCATCTGCAGATAGGAACAGGGAGGCTTAGGGGTGGGGAGAGCCCTGCCCAAGGCCTAGTGTGGGGAGCAGAGCTGGGCTTGCGCCCTGACCCGGGGGACTTGGAGCGCCCTCGTGCGCTACGGCCGGCCTCAGCCTGGGCTCTCGCTCCAGCTGCTCCCTCCAGAGTCCTTCTGCCCCTGGGTTAGACACCTCCCCTGAGCCCTGAGGGCTCTGACCGGGACTCTGATCCAGCCTGGCTGTGATTGCTGTTTTACTGCCGCCTCCCCTGTGCTTGGCGGGGACCCCCACTCAGGCAGGCCCTTGCCGGTCCATCTCCAGGTGCCCAGTGCCCAGCTGAGCCCCAGTGTGGGCAGGCCCTCAGGAGAAGTTGATTGCAAGAGGGAGGCCCAGAGAGGAACAGAGACCTGCCCCTGTCACAGAGTGGGTTGGAACAGAGCTGGGAACCCCATGAAACCCCCAAGACCCTCCAGCTCCCACCTGCTCCTGGGACTCCATGGAGCCCAGGGATGGGCAGTGTCTGTGATGGTTGCTGTGGTAGAAAGAGCCCAGGAGCTGCTGTCCTCTGCTGCTCCCAGGGGCCTGGGGCCAAGAACACCCTGTCTCCCTCCTGCCCTGCCCCCTGTAAAAGGATGTTCTCAAGATAAAAATACCCCCGGACACATTCCTTGGTTCTGGCATGACCCATTGTCCATCCTGGGGGCCAGAACCTCCTGCCCTGGCTTCACCTTGGGGCTGAAGTGGCCCCTGGCCACCTGGGGCAGCCTACCCCTGGGGTCAGTGTGTCCAGGCCCCACAGGATGTGGGGACCCGAGGGCCATGGTCACGCATGGCTGCTGCAGCCGGCACTCATGAGTGCCATCTGCCGCCGGCTCCGGCCCACGCACGGAGCAGCAGGGCAGCCAGGCCCCGGCCTGGAGCTCACCCGCTTCACTGGCTGGGGGGCGCGCTCCGAGAGCATCATAGGGGGCGGTGCGGGAGGGTCAGGAATTTCCATGTCTGCTCCCAGCTGCTCTTGTGGACGTTCAGAGCTGGAGAACCTCCTGAGCCCGCGGGGAGAACGGGCCACTCATTGAGGCAGGCCTCATTTACTCCCTTAGTCTCCTGAGGTGGGTGGAGCCTACCCATTTTGCAGATGAGGAGGCTGAGCCCCAGGGAAAGGCCCTCAGCTGGGCGGCGGCCAGGCCTTGAGGGGCCCTTGCCTCCAGGGAGGGCTGACCACCGGCCTCCGGGGCCTCGCAGCTCCAGGCCCTGTGTCCAGAGTGTAACCCCTCCGGCACATTGCATTTCCTGGCACACGCCCTGGAGGCCAGGCAGGCACCATCAGCCCATTTTGCAGAGCAGGTAGCTGGGCCTTAGGAAGGGGCGGTGCCTTGTCTCCAGGGCAGTTTCAGCCCAGCCTGGGCTGACAGGTTGGCAAGGGGCGGGGTGGGGGGAGGAGGGACGCTCCAGTGTGGGGTCCAGGCTCTGCCCTCGCTTGCTGGGAGACTGAGGGCCAGTCCACCCTTCCTACCCCAGCCTACCCAATCCAGGACTGTGACCATGACCCAGGGGAGCACTGGACTGGCCATCCAGACCTGGGTTCTCGTCCCCAGGCTGCACTCAGTGGCTTTGTGACCTTGGGCAAGTCACTTTCCTGCTCTGAGCCTTGGCTTCCCTGTAGAATGGAGCTAATCTTTTCTCCCTCACAGGTGAGAACACATTTAACTAGATTTGTGGGCCTGAAGAAAGCCCCTTCCAGAAGGCAGGGAGTCAGGACTGAGATGGAGAGGCCCTGGACAGGAAGTGGGGAGTGGCAGGCTGGCCACACCTCTCCCCCTCTCCCATTCTCCTGAACCTTCTCTGGCTCCCTGTTGCCCTTGAACATCCCCCGCGCTCGGCACTCCAGCTCGAGGGGACAGGGGCAGGTGAGTTAGCATCTCTCAGCCTTAGTCCCCCATCTGTCCAGTGGGAGGGTCATGTCCCCCTCAAGGTGGGATAACTGAAGCAGGAGCTGAGCACACAGGGCTGGCACAGTGCAGGCCTGCTCAAGGGGAAGCACATGCGGTGAGGCCTGGCGCACACCCTTGCCTTGCAGACCCCCGTGTGTGGTCCGCAGTGATCAGAGTGAGGCCTCTACCAGCCTTGAGAGGCGAAGGGCATGGCCCATGGCAGCTGCTCAGGAATGGTGAGGATGCAGAAGCAGGGGGCTGAGCCCGGGGGGTGAGGGTACTAGCCAGGCTAGTCCTTTAGAGAGGAAGCAGAGGTCCAGAGAGGGGAAGGGACTTACCCAAGGTCACACAGTGAGGGGCAGAACTGGAACTTGAATCCAGGCCTGTGTGCCTCTATACCTATTGCTGTACTTTGCCCCATGATGTGGGGGTGACTCACCAACAGTTCCCTTAATCCCAGCCAGAAAAGCCAGCGCAACAGTGGCTCACAGCCAACTTGTCTGTGAAAAGGTGGGGTTCCTTGGGCTCCATAACTGGGAGGTGGGGAAGGTGGCTAGGGCAGCGAGTCAGCTTGCCAGAGAAAGCAGCCTCTTCCCACCACCCTCCCCCTGATCCTCACAGGATACTGGAGAGGAAAGCAGGGACCTCTTGACAGATGGAGAAACTGAGACTTAGGAATTGCAGAGACCACTTAGGATGTGTGTATGCCCAAAGCATGCTCTGACAGGTTACTGACGTGCGTCTACCCATGTAGTGATGTATCCCGTACCCACTCATATATCTGTCTATACTACCCACCCACCTACCTCATCCACCCATCCATCCATTCACCTGTGCATCTACCCACCCATCCATAACCCCTCCATCCATCCATCCATCTACCCACCTATCCATCCATAGTCCATCCATCATCTTTCATCCATGCATCCACATCCCCACCTACCCGTCCCTACTCCACCCGTCTGTCCACAGCTGGGCTCTGTGGTTGGCACTGGGAAGGCTCTGCAGGTAGTGGCTAAGAACACAGGCTAGGGGCTTGAGTTCCTCTGTGACCTTAAGAGATTTCCACATTACCCTCCTCTCCAGAATGGGAACAGTCACAATTCCAACCTCGTGCCATTTCTGTGAGGACTGCATGAGGCAACACCTACCACGGTGTCCAGTGTGCCGGGGGCACGCGATTCTTACCAGCTGCTGTTTTCTCTGGGGCCTCATCCTGCTCTGCGCCTCCCTGGTTCTGAGAGCTGGTTATGGACGGGCTCATGTGCTGAGAGGTTGTGGGACACCAGAGGTGTGGGCTTGAGGCCCTCTCTGCCTCCCGTGGAGCCCTGGGGGAGGCAAGCAGATGTGGGCTCGTGTGGAAATTTCTGACCTCTGATGCCCCTCTGGGGAGAGCAGCAGCATCTACAGGAATTTCACTTTGTTTTGTTAACTTTAGGGCCTTCTGGCAACTAGTCCCTCTTCAGCTGGTGCCCGAGAAATGGCAGCTGCTGCTAATGCCGCCTTGAGGACCACGTGCCTGCTCAGCACCGGTACTTAGAAGACAGGATTCAAGAGGTGAGATACAGGCCACAGATGTGCTCCTGTTCGTCTAGTTATTCACCAAGCTGAACACTCATGTACGTACCTCCCACCAACCTCCTCATCTCTCTGTCCATCTGCCCACCCCCTCACCCATCCATCTATCCATCCACTCTGTAATCTATCCATGTTGGTCATCGGATCATTTTCTCCCCACCTAACCCACCCAACCCTTACCCACCTTTCAGTCTTGTTTACTCACCCACATGCTCAACTGCCCACCAGTGTGAACATCCGAGCCCTCACTCACCCACCCATCATCTGTTCGGCTGCTTTGTCTCTCATCCTTGTGTCTGGTCAGCGGGAACTTCCCAGATGCCCCCTGTGCCAGGCCTTCACCAGCCTCCCGGGGCCCCAGGGGGGGTCTAGGCAAGGTTGGCTCTCATGCAAGGTAGAAGGTAGCTTCTGGTCTTAACAAGAGAAGCCCAGGGCCAGACAGTCCAAAAGGGTTTCGTGGAGCTGGTGATGCCAGCCGATCGCTGACAGGCAGGAGGACTGTGCACATTCCCTGTGCTGTGAGTTGGGGTTGTACCACATGGGGTGGAGGGTCACCACAGTGAAACCAACCTAGAGCCTGTTGCTGTGCCCAGACAGGACGGGAGGGTTGGCTGTGCGTGAGGAGATGGGTGGTTTTGAGAATTCAGAAGGTGAAGTACACAGGACTGGTAAGGGGTGTGGGGGCCGAGGGTGAGGGAGGAGGCCGGGCTTCCGGCTGGGGTAAGCGGGGGAAGTGGGCGGGTTGAGAACTGACCCAGTGAGGAGGGGAAGGAGGAAGGGAGCAGAGAGAAGTGAGGAGGAGCACAGGGAGGGGAGGCAAGGAAGTGAGGAGGTGGAAGAGAAGGGCCCAGCAGACACAGTTCCTGTGCAGGTATTTAGCGGGAGTTGTCCTGGGAAGAACTAGAGGGGAGTGAGGAAGTGAGACCAGCCCTTCTGGGTGTGTTGTTGACAGTCATTGCTGGCAGGACACCTGTAGCTGAGAATCGTGGGGAGGCAGCATGGTGACCCCAGACCACCCAGAGCTCCTGCTGACCTGTGCTGCTCCTGGGGCGTTGATTACCCTGCCTGCCTGGGGTCCAGGGGCCAAGAAGCTTTCAGGCAGAAAGACTGGGGTGGGTGGTTGGAAATTGGGCAGGTGGGCCCTGAAGTCTGGGGGGCAGGGGGAGCACCAATGCCCCTCCCCGGCACATTCTAGCATGTTGTCACGTTCTCTCTCCTCAGGCCTGCCACGGGCTGGCACAGAAAGCCTGCGCTGTATTGATCCCAGATGTTTGCAGACCATGGGTGTGCACTGAGGTCAGCTGCTGTTTGTGCACTGGGGGAGGGGTTGGCCTGGAAAGTTCTGCATGTGAGATCTTCTCTACCACTGTGATATAGGAAATGTCCCCCCCTCCCAGCCTTCTGTCTCCTTTCCACGCCAACTCTTGGCTGTTCCGAAGACAGTTCTCCTGCTCTCACCCCCTGTGTGACTGAGCAAGGGAGACCGTCTCGGAGCCTCAGTCTCCCTGTCTGAAAATTAAGGATTGGAGTCTTCAAGCTCTTGTGCAAAGTCTGATGGATAGGGACTGGACAGGAAAGATTCTGAGGCTGTCCCAGGATGCAGTGAATAAAAGTTCTAGGATAGATTAATGATGTATTCCACAGGCACGCCTGGGGGAGGTGCATATAGGCCACACATGGGCTTTTCCTGAACCAAGTGGTCCCTAAGAATCCTTCCAATTGTGTGGCTTGACCATGAGGTACACTGAGTGCCCTGTCCTTGGGTAGTCCAAGCAGGGGCCGACTGGCCGTGCGTCAGGTGCTGGTGTGGGTTTTCCTCTGCTTTTGAGGGCTGAGATTCAGGGGTGTTGGTATGCCTTTCCACTGTGTGGGTTGCCAGGGCATTGGGGACTGAGGCCGGAATGCAATGTCATGCCTGCCCTCTGATCTTGGGGCCTCGGGGCACTGGGGGTTGATTTCTCCTACCTTCTAGACTGGGAACTCCTTGTTCATCAGCACAATGTGTGGCTGGAGCTAGTCCTTAATAAATATGAGCTGGGATTATGTTTATTGTGCCCCACAAACTTTGAAAATTACAATGATTTTTTTTTAGTGTGGGTGTCAAATTTATTTATTTTTAAATTAAAAAAAATGAGGTACATAGAATGAACATATCCTAGTGTTCAGCCTAATTAATTCTGACATGTGTATACACTCATGTAACCATCACCCAGATCAAGGTATCTACCTCACTGATTTTCCCCCTTCATCTATTTCACCATCCCCCACCCCCCTTCCCTATGGCAACTGCCAGTCTGTTCTCTGTGTCTGAGTCAATTTCAGTTTTGCTTGTTTTTTAGATTCCACATATAAATGAAATCATACAGTGTTTGTCTTTTTCTGCCTGGTTTATTTCACTGAGCATAATACCCTCTAGGTCTCTCCGTGCTGTCACAAATGGCAGGATTTCTTTCTTTTTCGTGGCTGAATAATATTCCATTGTGTAAGTGTACCACCTCTTCTTTATCCATTCATCTGTTGAGGGAACACTTAGGTTGCTTAGAACACCTATTGTAAATAATGAGGCAATAAACATAAGGGTGCATATATATTTTTGAATTAGTGATTTAGTTTTCTTTGGGTGAATTCCCAGATGTGGAATTGCTGGGTTGTATGGTATTTCTATTTTTAGTTCTTTGAGAAACTTCCATACTGATTTCCTCAGTGGCTACACCAGTTCAGTCCCACCAGCAGTGTACAAGGGCTCTCTTTTCTCCACATCCTCACCAATACTTGTTATTTCTTGGGAAGTCACTCCTTAAAAGCTGTGTGACCCTAGACAAGTGACTCAATCTTTCTGAGCTTCAGTTTACTCATCTGGAAAATGGGGATAATAGCCATAATGCTGTTGTGGAATTAAGTGAGATAATTAGAGCTATTAAAACAGTGCCTGGCAGGTGATAAGCTCTCAATAAATATTGATTACTATGCACATACCTGTGAAGGGGTCCCTGCCAGATGAAAGGCCCCTGAGTGGAGGGGACCTTGAGTTCTCCCCCCCACAAGCCCCCCATCGGCCCTTCCTCTCAGTGCTTCCTTGACATCTGAGAATGCGGGCCCAGGCCTTGCCCTGGTCTCCTCCGGATGCCACCGAAACCTGAGGTGCCCAGAGCCTCAGGGGACTGGGCATGGGATGTCTTGCTCCATCCGGAGGCACCTCATGGTGACTTTCATGCCCCACCCTCAGGTCAGGTGGTGGCTGCCTGTCTAAAAGCTCCCAGCCCAGGCCCTGCCAGTGCTCTGAGTTTGCTGGATCCCAGGAGTCCGTGGCCGGCAGGGCTTGGGGCAGCTTCTCCACCTCTCAGGGACCTCTGTCTGTGCTCTTCCCTGCCTGCTCTCTGCCCGCTGGGTTTGCCTCGTTCCATCTCCACCGCTGCAGTTGCCTGTGTGGCTCAGGTAGTATGCGCCCCAGTGACCCTCTCCCGCTCCCTGGCCAGCAGGGCCTGGGAGCCCCCTTGGCCAACCTGGGCAACTCCAACAATGGTCCTAACTGTTACTGTTCCATCTCATCCCAGCCCACCAGTTCCTTCGTGACCTGGGACAAGCCTCAGACCAGTTCCCCATCTATGAAACAGGGAGCCAGCCTCCTTGCTTGCTAAGGCTTCTTCCAGCAAGCAAATCTAATCCATCTCTTACATGACTGACCATATGTGCCCACTGAGCAAGAGCCTAGAGACAGGCCTGCCTGTCCCCGACTGATGATACTGTCCCTAGTTCTTAAAGACCCCGGAGCTTGTAACCTTGCCATGCCTGTGTTTGTGTGCATGGGGTGTCCTCGGGATGTTTGGCAAGTTTGTGGTGCTGGGGTTTCTACTCCTGGGTCCGTTCCTGGGTTCTTCCATTGCAGTGCTTTGTTCACCGAGAGCCTGTCAGGGCCCTGTAACCCTAGCACTACATGCACGAGTGCACACACGCACGCACGCACAGCAGAGTCGGGTATGATACCCAGGGCTGCATCTGTACTTCTGTTTCCTAGTTCCTGGGTGACTCTGGACAAGCGACTTTGCTCTAAGTATCAGTTTCAGCTCTGAGAAATGGGAGAGGAGGGTGTGAACATGATCTTGTTGATTTTCTCTGTGTGGTTTAGAAGGAACGTCAACAGAAGAGGGTGTTCCCAGGACTGTGTGACACAGTCTGGGTGGGTCCCAGGTGCCCGGACTGGCAGAGATGCCAGCAGTGCCTGGGAGCTTGCTAGGGGTGAGGCTGTCTAGCTGCCGGGAGCAGCATGCCAGGCTGGGCTCTCTGGACTTTGATTCTTGCAATTCTGTCCGTGCAGGCCTCAAGCTGCTCGGAGCCCAGCTGGAGCAGCCATGACCCACTCGACGTCCCTCAAGGCCTCTGGGCCATGCAAACCTGCCCCCTGCAATCTGGTGGCCTCCTACCAGCATCTTACTACCCTAACCCTGGCCTCCTTTCCATGGAGGGCCCGTAAATCTGGGATTGTGCCATCTTCCTGGCACAGTGCCCAGGGTCCCCACTGCCGCTGGCTCCCTGCCTCCTGGCCCAGGCAGAAGCAGCACCCACCACTATGGCCTCAGACCCCAGCATCTCAGACCCATGGTGAGGTGGTCAGCCAGAGCAGCTGTACAGGCAGAGTGGCCCTGTGGGGCCTGGGGTCCCTACTCCCAGAGACCTCGCATCAGGCAAGAGGGGTTTGGATCCCAGCTCTCTGCTTGTTGGCTTGGTGGCTTTGGGGATGTCACTTCCCCACTCTGACCCTCTGTTGGCCCTTCCTCGGGCTGTGGAGAGGACAGTCTGAGGGCATTTGCTGATGTGTCTGGACTGGCCTGCTGCTGTTTGAGGAGCTGGTTCTCTTGGGCAGTAAGAGCCACTGTGTGTGTGCCAGCTCTGGGGATCCAGCCCACACATGACTGAGATAGACTCAGGAGGGGTTTGCAGCCTGGCTGGTCATGGGGCTTTACCCTGACCTGTCTCCTAGGTATTTGGAGCAGAGGTCAGGGATCATGCACCTCCAAGGCCCTGGATGCACCTGGTCATATAAATCAAGACTGAATCCCATAGTTGCCCCCTCCCGCCTATGTCCTTTCTGGTTTTTGAGCCTCCAGTGGGTACCCAACCACCTGCTTCCCTGCTCCTGGCCTAGCTGCCCTGGGACCTGTTCACCTGAGGCCTCCTTGTCTTCCAGGCACTTGAGGGCTCCCTGCCTTGTCTAGCTCTGACCTTGTATGGCCAGGTGGGGATTGGGGGTGTGTGAGGTCTCCATTGGTGGGGAGGAACAGGCCCAGCTCCTCAATGTCCTGGCAAGGCCAGCTGGCTGGGGGATCTCCCCTCCTTCCTGTCCAGCCCTGCTGAGCTAGGCTGAGGTCCTGAGCACCCGCATGCTAAGGGCCAGATGGCCTCAGTGCCCCTGGTGCCAGGTGGTGCCATGGCCCCCAGCTTACAGATTCCTCAGCCTGGCACTAGCAGGCTGGTCCAGAGCCCTCAGGGCATGGGAGGCGCAGCTGCTGGCCTGCATATCTGGGTCCTGTGTGTTGTCTGCTGACTCTGAAAGCTGTTTGTCCCTGGCTGTGGTGCTGGTGGTCCTGCCATAGTGCACCAGTGCGCTGGTGTGCGTACAGGCGGCAGGCCAGCCAGGTGCTCCCCTGGTGGGCCGAGGACTGTGGCCCTTCTGGGTGCTGCCCAGGTGCTCTTCTTTAGAGCTGAGGAGGCAGGGGCAGGGGAGGCCCCTGGGGGGAGGCCAACCAGCCAACGACCCCTCTGTGTGCCAAGTCAGGGGCTTCCTCCCAGCTCCTGCTGGCGAGGCAGAGGACGGGGTGGCCGGCGCTGAGCGTGGACGGCTTGGGGCAGAATGTGTGAGCGTCAGGACAGCGGGTGGGGCCCAGCTGGCTGCTCTGCAGGGCCAGGCCCTGCTTGTGAGATAGCAGTGAACGTAACAGCAAACTCCCTGTGCTCAGGCCCTGGTCTTGAGGTAGGGATGGGGGGCGAGGGCAGCTCAGAGCACAGCATCACTGCTATCACTTCTCCCATTACTAGGTCAGAGGTCGGTGCTGTGGGGGTGCAGTGGGGACCTGGTGGGGTATTTGGGCCTGGGCTCTGCCCATGTGGGCCCTGCGTGTGCAGCAGGGACTCTGGCATTGAGTGAGCCAGCCGGCTTCCCCTGGCTGCTGCTGCACCCGGGCTGGGGTGGGAGCAGGCAGGTTGGCGAGATGGCTGCCATGCTGGTCCAGGTGGGTGATGACAGGGACTCAGGCTGTGAGGGTGGGAGAAGGGCTGGGGTCCTAAATATGTTTTGAAAGCAGAGCTCTTGGTGTGGGAGTATTAGGAGTTGAGGAAGAATCCAGGGTTTTTGGCCATAGCTGCTGGTGGGATGGAGTGTCAGTTTTCCAGGGCGAGAGGGAGGGTGGGGAAGCCTTCGGTGGGAGGGAAGTCAGGTCCCTGCCGCATCTGACGGCTGTGGGTGGGGCAGAGGCGGGGCCCTGTGGTCCCTGCCCCAGCCCCTCTGTGCTCTGTTCCAGGGGCTGCCCCTTCCGGAGCCGGCCTGGGGACGAGCCAAGGCCCCCCTGCCCCGGGATGACTGCAGCCGGCCGGGCCAATCCCTACAGCATCGTGTCGTCAGAAGAGGACGGGCTGCATCTGGTCACCATGTCCGGCGCCAATGGCTTTGGTAACGGGAAGGTGCACACGCGGCGCAGGTGCCGGAACCGCTTCGTGAAGAAGAACGGTCAGTGCAACATCGAGTTTGCCAACATGGATGAGAAGTCACAGCGCTACCTGGCTGACATGTTCACCACCTGCGTGGACATCCGGTGGCGCTACATGCTGCTGCTCTTCTCGCTGGCCTTCCTGGCCTCCTGGCTACTGTTCGGTATCATCTTCTGGGTCATCGCCGTGGCCCACGGAGACCTGGAGCCGGCCGAGGGCCGGGGCCGCACGCCCTGCGTCATGCAGGTGCACGGCTTCATGGCAGCCTTCCTCTTCTCCATTGAGACGCAGACCACCATCGGCTACGGGCTGCGCTGTGTAACGGAGGAGTGCCCGGTGGCCGTGTTCATGGTGGTGGCGCAGTCCATCGTGGGCTGCATCATCGACTCCTTCATGATCGGCGCCATCATGGCCAAGATGGCCCGGCCCAAGAAGCGGGCGCAGACGCTGCTGTTCAGCCATAATGCCGTGGTGGCTCTGCGTGATGGCAAGCTCTGCCTCATGTGGCGCGTGGGCAACCTGCGCAAGAGCCACATCGTGGAGGCCCACGTGCGGGCCCAGCTCATCAAGCCAAGGGTCACGGAGGAGGGCGAGTACATCCCGCTGGACCAGATTGACATCGACGTGGGCTTTGACAAGGGTCTCGACCGCATCTTCCTGGTGTCGCCCATCACCATCCTGCACGAGATCGATGAGGCCAGCCCACTCTTTGGCATCAGCCGGCAGGACCTGGAGACGGATGACTTTGAGATCGTGGTGATCCTGGAGGGCATGGTGGAGGCCACAGCCATGACCACCCAGGCCCGCAGCTCCTACCTGGCCAACGAGATTCTGTGGGGCCACCGCTTCGAGCCTGTCCTCTTCGAGGAGAAGAATCAGTACAAGATTGACTACTCGCACTTCCACAAGACGTACGAGGTGCCCTCCACGCCCCGCTGCAGCGCCAAGGAGCTGGTGGAGAACAAGTTCCTGCTGCCCAGCGCCAACTCCTTCTGCTATGAGAATGAGCTGGCCTTCCTGAGCCGCGATGAGGAGGACGAGGCGGACGGAGACCAGGACAGCCGCAGCCCCCAGGCCAGGCATGACTTTGACAGGCCCCAGGCCAGCAGCAGTGGAGGCCTGGAGCAGCGGTCCTACAGACGGGAGTCAGAGATCTGAGCCACAGTCGGCCAAGGTGCAGCATCAAGCCCGCCAAGGACAGGGCCAGTGTCCCGAGAGGGCCCCAATGCAGCAGAGTGGGCCAGGCACCCGGGTTGCAGACTCAATAGCATTTTAGGTGTTTTGTGTTTCTTCATAATGGTGTCAGAAAGTTGGCCAGAGACTGGGGGCTGGAGTGGGCTGCCCCCAGCCTCTGAGGCCGGAGCAGGTGAGCTGAGGTGGCCTTCTGGGGGCCAGGATAGAGCTGCAGTCTGCCTGGGAACAGCATGACAGCCACCCAGCCTTGTGGGCAAAGGCTGGCAGGTCACAGTGTATCTCACTGGTTTTTAACTTGGGGAGAAACACTGGGTTTGGCTTTCTCAATCTTAGCTCGAGTAAGACTGTTTACCAAAATAACACAAAAAACAAAATTTAAGTGATCGAAAAAAATTTTTTTTAATTCATGGGGTTAAAAAAAAAAGGACAATTAAAATTCCATTGGTCTGCTGAGATGCAAGCAGCTGGATGGAGGCCCCAGAAGGTTCCCTGAGGCTGAATGGGCCTCTCCTCCAGGAAGGCTCAGTGTGTGCTGGCTCATGGCTAGAGCAGATTACGTTTGTGATAGAAAAACCAAGACCATGTCAATGATCATAATAAAAGCTTTCCAGTGTCACAGAGGTGGGGTAGGGGCCAGGGAAAAAGCTAGTTTGAGCTTTTTGAGTTTGACTTTGTACCTTAGAGGTGCGTCTCAGGGCCGGATGTGGGACCTGCCTGCCAGGGGTCTGTTCCCTCACCCATCAGATTCTCTGTTTTCCTTCTCTCTCTTTTCTGCCCAGTGGCCTCCAGGCCTTCCACAGCGAGGGGAAGTTGGGAAATGTAGGAGAGGATGGCTCCATGGGAAAGTAGGCCAGGTTCCCAGACTGTGACGAAGAGGATCAGCCATCCCCACGGAACCCCAGCATGAGTCGTGCCTTAGAGACCCCGGGTGGTCTGGCTCCAGATGTTTCTGTGGGTCTTGCCTGTCCTCCTGATGTCTCCGACTCCACCTGCCGGTCCCTCTGTCTGCAGAGGCTGGGCCGACCCTAGGGTGCCCCTGCACCTGGGACAGCCCAGGTGAGCCCAGGTGGGTCCCAGCCAGGCTGTGCCCTGCTGCTGAATGGCAGAGGAATAATCTTGGGAAGGCATGGAATTGCCATCTAAGATGACTGGGACTATTGCACATATCCAGGCACCCTAGTCAGGGAGAGGTTTGAGGCTCTTGGCTCTGTTGCGCCAGAAACAGCCCTGTGCACCAGGAGCTGCCCAACTTGGGCTTGTTCTTGGCAGAAGAGATGGGCTGGACTCTTGGATGGAGCTGTGGTCCTTCCCAGGACAGCTAAGAATGTTGTCCTCTAAATGACCAGGCCATAGGGAGGTCTGTAATTAGAAAGCCTCTGTGTCCTTAGCCTGCCTGCACAGGCCTCCCCAACCTGTGCCCCCTAAGGCAGCTCACAGCCTGAAGGCACCAGGGACTCTAGCCCAAGTTGGGAAACAAGCAGAGTGCAAAGTCAGTCTGCAAGAGGGTGGGACTTGGGAGGCAAGGAGGGGCTGAGGGCCTAAGGCGGGGCTCTTGCCTCTTCCCTCCTCCTCAGCCCCACAGCAGCTGGAGGCCTGACTGGAGGTTAGGGGCTATGGAGGGTCTGGGCATGAGCTCTCGGCTTCCCCCCAGAGACACCTGGGCTGTGCTCCGAGGTGGCCTGACTCCTGGCCCCTTGCCCTAACCTCGGACCCCACCCTAATTTCTGGCCAACAAGACTCAGCCCAAAGCAGTGGAGGGGACTCTTTCCTCTCAGGACCTCAGCTCCTTCCTGACCAGGGCTTTCTCAGCCTTAGTTGATAGGGGGACGCTCACCCACTCATCCCCACCACATTGTCAAGCTGAGCCAGGGAAGGATGAGGTGGCCCTAGTCACTGGGGCTGGCATGGGGGCCCCTGCTTCACTCTGCCCAACAGCCAGAGGTCCTTCTGGGGTCCAGTGGGCCGCCCTGCATTCACCTCCACCCAGGCCCACATGGGATGGTTCAGCCCCCAGGCCCTGCGGGAGAGCAGCCGAGCTGCCTTTCATCTCTTGCCAAAGGCGGATGCTGCAATTTCAATCTCTCTGCCCTCTTTTTTTCCTCCCCTGTATTTATTTATTTATTTATTGCTTGTGCTAAAGACCAAAATAGTCTCCCTTTTTAGTGCACTTGAAACGGGAGGGTGGATGGGAGAAGTGTGTGTGTGGAGCGAGGTCGCATGGCCCCTGGGCGTGCGTGCTGGGGAGGGCTGTGTGTGCCTGTGTGTGCATATGTGTGAAGAGCGTGTGAAGCCATGGAGTGTGCTATGTGCCATGTGCAGTGCATGCGCTGAGCACAGGTGAGTGGGGAGCACTTGTGCATTCATGTGTACGTGGCATGTGGTCTATGTGCTGTGCAGGTGCGTGCCAACCTGCTCCCACCCTGGTCCCCCAGGCAGTGGGGTTTTCAAGAAGTGTCTCCACAGCCTGAACAGGTGTGGAGGTTGGAGTTGGCCAAGGACATGGCCTCTGGTGCCCTCCACCCTGAGACACTGAGGTGCTTACATGGGAAAGGGGCTGTGCTGGCAGAAGTGTGTGTGTGACTGTGAGCATGTGCGCACCAAGTGTGTGTGTTCACAAGTGGAATCGTCTCATCTAGTGTGAGTCAAACGTGTGCAATGCCTTTGTAAGTGCACGAGTACATGGATTCATTGCATATGGGGGTGTTGTACAGATGTGTGCACACAATGACCTCCGTATATGTGTGATTCTGGACTGAGAACACCTACACATGATATGTACATGTGTATGTACACACGCACATAGTTGTGTGTACATTTACCCATGGGTATATCTGTGTGTGTGTGTTTAATATGTGGGCATTGCTTTAAATGTTTACCAGATTGTAAGGCTGGGCATACACCACTCAGGGTGGGCACTGGCTGTGGACACGGGGACACCTGAGCCCACTGGCCTCTGCTCTGGGGCCTTGTAGGCATTCTGTGGATGGGCACATCTGTGTACCCGGGCTCGAGGCGATGTCTTCATGTGTGAGTGAACTCACTGACCCAAGGTGGGCATGTGCGCGTGGATTGCGTGTGTTCGTCTCCGTGAGCATGAATGTGCATGAGCGTTTGAGCGGCAGCTGTGCCAGGCTCCATGAGCAGTGCTGCCTGTGTGTGCCACTTAGAGCATGGTGGCGGCCCCCAGCCCCTGCGCCCTGTTGGTGCTGTGCAGCCCAGCCTCTACCTGCTGAGGGTCCCAGCAGGGCTGCAGGGGGCGGTGGGCTTGCTGGGACAAAGGCCGTGCACAGGGGTGTCTGCCCTGTGTGACGTCATAGAATGTCAAATCTATTTTAAATGGTGAAACTGGAGAATTTTCATGTTATTTTCAATACATAGCAATATCTAAAGTCATAGGCCAAGAGACTAGACCATATTAAATGCATTTGATCTCTTTGAATGCTGCGTGTGGAGGTGTGTGTTTGAAAGCCCCACCTGGCCCAGTGCACATGGTGCTCATGTGCTCCCTCAGCCCTCTTTGTTCTGGGGTGATGGGCTCCCCAGGCTCTTGGGGGGTTTGGGGGAAGGGCAGCAGCTCCAGGAGAGGGAACAGAACAGCCTCCTGGCAGCCAGCACGCATGCCCTCGTTTCCCCGGGACTGTACACCTCTGCACATGGCCTCTGGGTGCGCCAGACCACCCACCCAGACCAGATGTCACAACTCCCACACATGTTACCTTCGGCCATTGCTCGAGCTCCCTGGACCCACACCTTCCTACTCCTCCGTCTTTCTGCTAGGATCTCATGAGCGCATCCAGGTAGAGGCATGTGCTGAGCACATGAGACTCAGATGGGAAAGGCCCCCCTCCCAACCTCCCACAGCCAAACCTGGCTGTCATATGGCCTGGTGGGGGAGGAAGCTGGGGTGGGTAGGAGCAAGGACCCCTACTGCAGCCTGGCAGGGGACAGGGAAGCACTGGAGTGGTGTCCCTCCCATGAGGCAGGGGGTTGGGGGCATGGCACTGCAGGCTCAGGAGGGCTGTGGCAGGGGAGTGGCATGTGTAGTGAGGGAACCAGGCATGGGCCATTCAGGGGAAAAGTGAGTTTCATCTGTACCCAGAGCTCTGGGATTTCAGTGGCCCCTGGGCAAAGGCCCACAGGTAGAGAAGTCTTTCCTTTGCCTAAACTACTTCCTGTGAGTGGAGAATTCTGCATCTGGGAAGCACCCAGGAATGCTCATTCCTATGGGATTCAGATGGTGACTCCAGACACCTGGACAGTGGTGGCCATGGTGAGGAATGGAGGTGCAGGAGGCTAGGGGCTGGTGGCAGGTCTTAAAGGCTTCTTGGAAGATGTTCCCCAGAGCTGTACCTGGGGAGAGGAAGGACTCTGGAGGGAGGACCCTCCCCTGGTCCTGGAGCCCTCCCTGGGACCCCTGTACTGGAATCTAAGCCAGCTGGGGCCAGAGCGCTGAGGTCTAAGCCAGTGCCCCGAGAGCCAATCCCACAGCCAGGTTTGGGGCCCCATTGGTGCTTGATAAATACATATTGCTCAAACCTTGCAGCATAGAGCTCAGGACTCTTGACCAAGACAGACCCTCCCTGTCTTAGCTGTGACCCTGGGCCACTCCCTTGCTTGGTGACCTATATTGAATTCCTTTTCCCTTCTGGCCTCCGCCTCCCTGGCCATAAAAAGGGGGCATTCCTAATAATGGCCACGTGCGGACTGTTGCAAAGAGCAGGAGAGAGAGAATCTTTACCTAGTGAATTCTTTGTGCTCTGCATAAGGCCAGGAGGCTGGGCAGGGCACGTGGAGAAGGACAGGGCTGGCTCAAAGTGGCCACCTGTCCCTGCACTTTCCTGCTTCCCCAAGAATGGGATACATCCAAGTCTGCATGTGCTTTAAAACAGGTAGAAGCTTGGTGGGGTGGGTGGAAGTTTTGGTGATGAGCGTTTATTTAGCACCTGCTAGTGCCTCTGAGGTCTGCGAGGCACTGGCTTTACCTGTTTTAGTGGAGTCTGTTCAGGGACATTCAAGGGCTTGCAAGGGCACGGGGAGGTAGTTTTCTGAGCTGGGATCACAGCCACGCCTTAGCGCCCAGACCCCCAGCTGCAGGTGGCTCAGGGCCTCTGCTCTGCCTGCCAGTGGCCAGGGCTGGGGCTAGATTCTTGGCCTGGGGGCCTGCCCTGGACTCACCCCCAGTTTATTCTCCCAAAACTCCATCTCCTTCAGTGGAGGGCCCCAGAGACCTGGGAGAGAATCCCAAATGGACCTTGTCAGGGTGCAGCGGCTGGACTGAGATCAGAGCCACCTGTTTGCTCCCCGAGGTGGGAGGGGCCTTAAAGGCCACACGCTGTCCCGCTACTGGCTGTCCCCACTCAGCAGCAGAGTGGTCTTAATGCCAGAATCAGGCCTTGTATCTCCGGGCTCCAAACCCCCAGGCTCCTGACACACTCGAGTAAAATCCCAACCGCTCCTCTGCCCCTCTGCTCCAGGCACCCTGCCTCCTCCGAGTGCCTTGAGAGCACCCCAGTCCCTTACCCACCCCAGGAGCTTTGCACGAACTGTTCCCTCTGCCTGGAGCACTTTGCCCTCAGACGGGCCTCCTCATCTTTCCAGTCTAGGCCTTCCCGACCCAGTGTGAGAGAGCTCCATGCGGGGAGGGACTGTCACCTCCCCTTCACTGCTGGACGCCTGGGGCAGGGGGCAGTGTGTGCCTCATGTGGATGGAGGGGCAGGCAGAGGGTGGGTCCTGGGGCTCCCCAACCAGGGAGGGGTCTGCAAGCCTCACTGACCCACAGGCCCCACTTCCCCATCCCACTGATCCAGCTGGATCCCTGATAGTGGAACACACACACGGCGCCACAGTGGGGTGGCGGTTAACAAAGGGAGGACTGGTTGGAGGCACCAAGGTGGGTCCCCCAAGGAAGTGACATTTCCTGAGAGATGGGTAGGTGTTGGCCAGGTATGTGGGGAGGAGCTTCCCAGGAAAAGGGCCTGAAGCACCCTAGAGCACAGGAGGAAGCAAAAGGGAGCTGCCTGGTCGGGACAGGGGAGGGCACTCAGGCCCCACGCAGGGCCTGCCCCCATTCCCAGCACTCAGGCTCTCCCAGGCCTCTCTGACTGCCTTGCTTCACCACCCACCCAGAACGTCGGCCTCTCCAGAAGGGGGATATTTATTCTCTCTCCTTGTGGCTGTGTCCCAGCAACCAGAACTGCAAGTGGCTGGCACCGGCAGGTGCTCAGTCTTCAGCTGCTCCTCCGGGATATAAAGGAACTGTGGAAGTAAGAGGTCAGGAGAGTTGTGGGCCTGTCCTGGGAGGGCCTGGGGCCTGCAGCAGGATTGGTGGGCACGGGGCAGGAGTGAGCCTTAGGCCAGGGGCCAGGGAGCCTCTGTGTCAGCCAGTGCAGGGGCTCTGGGAGAGGGCTGCACAGCCAGCCCCAGCCTCGCACCAGGGAGCTGCTGCCCAGGGCTCTTAACGTTTTCTGCACTGTGGTTCCCTTCTCAGAACAACATTTTGAAATGCACAACATAAAATACATAGGGTTGCAAAGGAAACCCATTTTACTGAAATGCAGTTATCAAAATATGAACAAATAAATTTGTGATATACTAGCAGCTGTGTTTCTTTACTAACCACTGGCAAGCAAGAGCCCTGTGGGGGCTCGCGGCTGCTGTCTCCCTGGTGAAGAGCACAGCCTTGCTGCCAGCCGAGGGGTCCCCACAGAGCCGAGTGGGGGAAATGCCTCCCATCCTGCAGGCAGCAGCGTCACAGGCACGGGCCTCCGTCAGTGAAGGCAGAGAATGCTGAGCTTCTGTTTGAGGTGAGGCAATGCAGAGATGTAAAGGCTTTTCATCCAAGTGCAGAGGCCCCACACTTTATCTCCGGCCCTTGAGAGCTGTGGCCAGGCTTGGGAACCTGCAGGTCTAGTCACTGGAGGACTGGTTGGCTGCTGTGAGGCAGGCAGGTGATCTTTGTCTGCAAAGGGCCCATAGCAAATATTTCAGTCTCTGCAGGCTGTGAGGCCTCTGTGGAAGCTGCTGACTCTGTCCTCGCGGCATGAAAGCAGATGTAGGCAGCGTATGCTGACGGCTTCCAGTAAAACCCATTAGCTATCAGGTATTGAGTTCAGATAAAGCCTCATTTATGGGTACTGAAATTTGAATTTTATATAACTTTCACACGGCATGAAATATTACTCTTGGTCTCTACCCTCATCATTACAAATGCAAAAAACAGTCTTATCTGGAGGGCCAAACACGGTCAGTGGGCAGTGGGCTGCATGAGAGACACCCGGAGGCCCCCCTCAGACCCCCATTGCTGGGCCTCTGGGACTCAGCAGGCCCGGAGCACATCTAACAAGTCCCCAGGGAATGCTGCGCTGTTGTGGGGATCCCCTTCCAGAGCTGCTTTTTGTCCAAGGAGAGTGTAAAACTGAGGAGGACAGAGCTCCCGAGTTTTGGGGTGAAGACCCCCGTCTTGGCTCCCCTCCCCCCCTCAGTGGAAGGTTAGGTGGCCTGGCATTCCCTCAGCGGTGCCGAGCCGCAGGGGCCCCTCTCTGAGGGGGGAGAGGAAAAATTCCCCTTCCCCTGTCCTCTTAGGTTCTCTACCTGGTGCCTGCGAATTAGGCTGACGGAGACAGATCAACAAGAGGAAGGCAGACAGAAGCTTACTGACCCATGGGCGGAGCGCACACGGGAGAGCTCAGCGCCGAGGCCTCAGAGGGGGCTGGCAGGGCCTCCCGACACGGTGCAGGTGAGGGGGCCGAGGCTCAGGCAGCAGAGGAGAGGGCCAGCCTCTTGCCCTGCTGGTTAAGCCACATCTCCCTGCCTCGTTTCTGATGCCCTTTTCTTCTCCCTCACACCCCACTCTGGGGAAGCACCCTGCCCTTTATAGTCCCTAGAATCTGTTTGGAGCCTGACTTTATTTCTCTGTCCTGCCACCACTGCCCAGCCCAGGCCACTGGCATTGCTTACTTGGACGACTGCAGATGCCTCCTGTCTGGCCCCCAGGCCCATCGTCCCTTCACCTGGAAGTGATTTCAGAGCCCACCCTGACGTTCAGAGTCCCCAGACTATGGGCTTGGGGAGCCCTGCCTCCCCGGCCCTGGTGGGCTGGCTGAGGCACCTCACGGAGGCCACTCCTGCAGGCAGAGGCCTTGGACAGAAAGGAGCAGACGATGACCCGGCTCCTGGTTCCATCCTCCCGGACTGTCCGCTGAAGCCTCTCCCTGGGCCTCAGTCACCCTGTATACTCTCCGAAACGTGAGGAGCGGTGCTCTCTGAGTGCCCTGAGTGCTGGGCCAGACTGTGCAGGCCCAGCTGTTAGAAATCTTTCCCTTTCCCTTCCTGGCCAATGCTGGATCCTGGGACTGTTCTTGCTCCCTACTGAGGAGGGTCTCTGGGATCACAGCTCTGGGCCAGGCAGGGCTCCAGGCTGTGCAGCAGCGCGGTCACACAATACTGCACAACCCCAGATATGCCATTTACAGCCTATACAGCCACACACAGCAGTGGCAACCTCGGAGGCCCCTTGCCTCTCCTCCCTGCCTAAGGGCTCCAGAGAGGAGCTGCCTATGGGCATGTGTGGGACATGAAGCACAGGGCGGCAGGGGTGGGGCCCAGATGCAGGCTGCCTCTACAGACACCAACTTCTTTGTGAACCCACTGACTAGCTAGACAATGTTTGAAAGTAGTGCAGCCTCATACCAACACACACAAAAACCCACGTACACATGCCTAAAATGCACACAAACACACACACAAAACAGTGCGGAACATGCCACAGCAGTGAAAAAGAAGCCCTCCTGCTTCAGGCCACAGTGTCGACAAATCAGACATGAAAGGGCGCATGTCACTTAATCCTATATGAGGTTCTAGAACAGATAGCGATCTATGGTGGGGCAGCTGGGCCAGTGACTGAGGCTTGGGGGACAGAGCTTCCCTGTCAGAGTACGGAGCTGGGCCTGGGCTCCACGAATAGGCAGTGGCTGGATCCCGAGGGAGGGCCCGACACAGGGAGGCCCAGGTCCACCTGTCCTGCCCAGCAAAGAGTGGGTTTCCCAGCTGAAGTTTGCAGGTGAGGGATTTACCTGGCAGTCACCCGAGGGATGGAGCCTCCGAGAGGCAGGCAGAGGGGAGAGGCTGGTGTACAGGGTGGGTTGGGCTGACTGGGGAGGAGGGAGGCAAGCTGGCGATCTGAGGGGTGAGTCGGGGTGACGTGGTGTGTGCTGGGGCCCTCACTGAGGCAAGTGGCAGGCAAGGGGCGTGTACATTGAAGACCCTTGCTGTTCAGGGACACTGACGATGCTGTTTGCCCCTCCCAGGAGCCCCTCAGTACAAGCAGGTGCCCCCGCCCAACCCTGGCCCCTCAGCACAGGCCCTACCTGCCCCGTCCCCGTAGAGGAGCAGCTGGGCTCAGCTGCTGGGGTCAGACAGGGAGGTGACTTGAAGGCTCATTCTTGAACACAGCTGAACAGCCCTGTTTTGTTAGGGGACCGTCAGTGAGCCCAGCTCCTCCTGGGAAGGGACCCCTGAGTCCCAGCCCTAAGACAAGTGCCTGAATAGCCACAAGGCCAAAGCCCATGGACTTCCGACCACAGTGTGGTGGCTGGGAAGAGGGTGTGTGTGGGGGGTTCTTGGGGACTGGGCCAGGTGTAGGAGGCTGCATGTGCAGCCGGCCCCAGGGGTTCCCTGGGGGCCACCGAGGCGTCTCAGCTGACCCTGCTGATTTTGGTGTGAGCCGCTGGGTGGGGATGGAGAGGAGCAGGCTTGCATGAGAGGCATGGCGTCTCTGAACATATGAAGGTGCTAATAAACATTGTAGCCACTTTGGAAGTCAGTTTGGCAGTTTCTTATAATGAAACATACAATTGCTGTAAGATCCGGGCATTCGTTCCACTCCTACATGCTGATCAGGAGAAATGAAAAATCATTTTCATACAAAACCTGTAACTGGATATTAATAACAGCTTTATTTGTAATTGCTCAAAGCAGGAAGAGACCCAACTGTCTCTCACATGTAAGTGGGTGGCCACCTTGTGGCCTGTCCCCACAGAGGAATTCTCCTGAACAATGAGAAGCAATGGGTATTGATCAGCGGGCCACAATACAGTACCTCCTAAAGGCATGATCCCAAGTGGAAGAAGCCAGACTCAGAAGGACGCCACTCATGCGCTGGGAAGAGCCCGAACTGCAGGGATAGAGAGCAGTCAGTGGTCGCCGGGGGCTGGGAGGGGCGAGTTCAGAGGGGCGCTGAAACATTCTAGATCCAGGTCATAATGACAGCTTGTGTTTCGTGGAGACCCACAGCAAAGTATGAATACAGGCTGATTATACCTTATTTAAAAAACGTAAAGGGAAAGAGGAAGCAGCTGCTGACAAAACTCATACAGAGAGGCATCGGCGTGTCTGGTCTCTTGGTGGGGACTGGGAAGCCTCCAGGTGCCAGCGAAGTTGAGTGGCCTCAGCGTGTTAGCGGCCCTGATGGTGCAGCAGCGTGGGAGGGCGGGAGGGTGGAGAATGGCTGGGGCTCCTGCGGAGCAGGCCCGAGAACAATGCTGTCTCTGTGGCACCCAAAGTGAGGAGACGGGTCTCCTCCCCTGACCCCCGAGGGTGTACTTCAGGGGAAAGTGGGTCCCAGTAACCTCGGCTGAGGCCAGGACCCTTCAGACCCCTCCAGAGCACCCCAGGGTACTTCAAAGCATCTAAAAGCTGAGGGTGTCCTAAAAGTTGTTGTCCAAGCCAGGACCCTTTTGTAAACGGAAGGGGGAGGCACGATTAGTAATAATTCCATGGGAACATAGGAGTAAAAAAAGGACAGTCCTGGGCAGACAGCTGGATCCTGTGTGTGGTTGGATTCCACGCAGAGGCTGCCCAGGCCGGGTGGGTGTCCTCAGCTCACCCCTCCGCTTGCACACACGTCCCTGCAGGGGGCATGGGCCACGCCCAGGGGACTGGACGTGAGCACGCAGGGAAACGAGGGTCTTGCCTCCTCAGTTTGGGGCTCTGGCCCAGCCTTGGTGGCCCAACTGTACGACAGGGACACATAGAGTACAGACACATTAACATAGACAGAAAGACAGATGGACAAATCATAGAAAGACAGGCAAGAAAAAGAATAAAGAGACACATGTAGATAAACAGACAACTGTGGAGACGGACACACAGACATAGTAAGGCAAATAGGTAGGCATGCAAACATACACGTATACATAGAATCATACAGACAGGCATAGAACAGAGAGACACACACACAGCCAGGTGGACAGAGACAGATGTCTGCCTATGTCTCTATTGAAACAGAGGGAGATAGCCAGGCATATAGCCCTACAGATAGCAAGGCAGACTGACAGAAAGACAGACACAGACAGAAAAACAGAGATAGGCAGATAGACAGATGGCAAGGCAGACGGAGAGTCATAGAGCTCTGTAGACAGACAGACAGAGGTACATAGACAGTTAGATCTATGCTAACCTGGCCTGCCTGGGTTCCTACCTCTCCTGGTATGAGTACCCTCTCATTCAATACCCTGCTCCAAACCGACCTTCAGCCATGCCAGCAGCGGCCGACTCCATCTGGATGGATTCAGAAAAACAGGGCGGCCGGTGTACCCGCTGCCTTGGAGGAGACCTGACCAAAGGGCCTGCAGCGTGCTCTCCCCGAGATGGAGAAAGGCCCCTTCCCAGGGGTGTGGGTGCCCGTAAATAGATTTTTTAAAGCTGAAGTATAGTTGGTATACAGTATTATATTGGTCTCAAGTATACAACATAGTTCGACAGTTATCCACATTAAATGCTCACCCCAAATAGGGCAGTTACCATCAACATAGAAGTTACAGAACTACTATCTTCTCTAAGCTGTACCTTCATCCTTGTGACTGATTTATATTATGACTGAGATTTTGTGCCTCTTTACCCCCTCACCTGTTTTACCACCAGCCCCAGCCCCTCCCCCATGGTGACCACCAGTCACTTCTCAGTGTCTATGGGTCTATTTCTGTTTTGTTCATGTGTTTTGCTTTGTTTTGTTTTTTAGGTTCCACAAATAAGTGAAATCATATGGCATTTGTCTCTCTCTGCCTGGCTTATTTCACTGAACACAATACCCTCTGGGTCCATCCATGTTGTTGCAAATGGTAAGATTTGATAGAGGAGATTTTCCAGTCCTGTTTGCAATTTTTCTCTGCAGTATGTGTGAATATGTGGAAGTGGAGTGGGAGATCACAGAAAAGTAGAGTGAATTTCAAGCTTGGGAGGAGGGAGAAAATGTGTGTAGATTATGAATTAAGGGCTCACATTGACTGTATTTTCATTAAAATGCACAATTAATTATTGAAGAACATTTTAACTGACAGTAACCTCTGACGTCAGAAACATTTTGATTTCTGAGCATTCAGCTTTACCCCCAGGTTAGATAAAGTGGCCTTGTCAGTAGTAGTAACCCCTCTCCTGCCGGCTGCTGCCTGCCCAGTTCCCGGAACGGAGTGACAGGCCCCGGACTGACCAACTCAGAGTGATGAAACCCCGTGTTGATGCTCAAGGGCTTGGCCAGATGGCCCAGTAAAGAGCTGGGCGCCCTCTTACAGAAGAGAAGCAGGGATGTGCATTTAAACAAAATCACAGCATGAGTCATGGGCGGGAGCAGATCGCTTCAGCTCTATCTCCACCTCGCCCTGCAAGGGCCTGTTATCTGCACACACTGCCTTGGTTGTGTCTGGAAAATGAAGACAAGCAGTGGATCTGAGGCCCCATGACTAGCATGTCTGCTTACATCTGCCCCAACCTGGGAGAGATGCCCAGCATAGGCGAGAAGGGGCTGGAGAGAGGGGAGCTCAGAGTCTGTGCTGTTTTGTTCATGTGGAAAAGAGAGAGTCTGTTTAGGCCCTACATGAGTCCTGGGTGCGTCTGGGCTCCCTGGTCCAGAGCCTTCTGTGCAAGCCCGTGTGTGTATGTGTGTGTGTGTGTATCTTGTGTGAGTTCCCCTGTATGTGTGTGTTTTTGCCTGAACCAGGTGAGAGTTCTCTGGTGCCAGCAGTGAAAATCCCAGTGCCTACATGGACAAGATTATATGAAAAGACTGTGGAATATTCAACCTTTGTCAGCTTGCTTCCGTTTGGATGGGCCGTGTGTTGGATTTTTCTGCCTTTAGAGCGTTACTCTGTTAGGACCTGTGGCTGACGCTGCTCAGTGAACAGCCATAGGGGGAGGGCCACTCCCACACAAGGGTCACGATTAGACTCTAACATTTGAGGATCTTACATTCTCGGTGAAATACTGCTGAGTTTTTGTGACGTTCAAATGACATAATGGGCAAAACAATGTAGATCTGAAATCTTATACAGGGTCAGAACACTTTCTGCTTTAAAAAATTTTTTTTTAAAGGTATTATTGATACACACTCTTATGAAGGTTTCACATGAAAAAACAATGTGGTCACTACATTTACCCATATTATTAAGTCCCCACCCATACCCCAATGCAGTCACTGTCCATCAGTGTAGTAAGATGCCACAGAGTCACTATTTCCCTTCTCTGTGCTACACTGTTTTCCCTGTGATCCCCCACACCATGTGTACTAAACATAACACCCCTTGATTCCTTTCTCTTACCCTCCTCACCCACCCTCCCTCACCCCTCCCCTTTGGTAACCACTAGTTCCTTCTTGGAGTCTCTGAGTTTGCTGCTATTTTGTTCCTTCAGTTTTGCTTCATTGTTACACTCCACAAATGAGGGAAATCATTTGGTATTTGTCTTTCTCTGTCTGGCTTATTTCACTGTGGATAATATCCTCCAGCTCCATCCATGTTGTTGTAAATGGTAGGTTTTGTTTCTTTCTTATGGCTGAATAATATTCCATTGTGTATATGTACCACATCTTCTTAATCCATTCATCTACTGATGGACACTTAGGTTGCTTCCATATCTTGGCTATTGTAAAAAGTGCTGCAATAAACATAGGGGAGCATATGCTTTTTTGAATCTGAGAAGTTGTATTCTTTGGGTAAATTCCAAGGAGTGGGATTCCTGGGTCAAATGGTATTTGTATTTTTAGTTTTTTGAGGAACCTCCATATTGCTTTCCACAATGGTTGAACTAGCTTACATTCTCACCAGCAGTGTAGGAGGGTTCCCCTTTCTCCACATCCTCACCAGCATTTGTTGTTCTTAGTCTTTTGGATGCTGGCCATCTTAACCGGTGTGAGGTGATATCTCATTGTGGTTTTAATTTGCATTTCCCTAATGATTAGTGATGTGGAGCATCTTTTCATGTGTCTTTTGGCTATCTGAATTTCTTCTTTGGAGAAGTGTCTGTTCAGCTCCTCTGCCCATTTTTTAATCGGGTTATTTGCTTGTTGGGTGTTGAGGCATGTAAGTTTTTTATATATTTTGGATGTTAAGCCCTGGTCAGATATGTTATTTACAAATGTATTCTCCCATACTGTAGGATGTATTTTTGTTCTGTTGATGGTGTCCTTTGCTGTACAGAAACTTTTTAGTTTGATGTAGTCCCATTTGTTCATTTTTGCTTTTGTTTCTCATGCTTGAGGAGATGCATTCAGGAAAATGTTGCTCATGCTTACATTCAGGAGATTTTTGTCTATGTTGTCTTCTAAGAGTTTAATGGTTTCATGACTTACATTCAGGTCCTTGATCCATTTTGAGTTTACTTTTGTGTATGGGGTTAAACAATAATACAGTTTCATTCTCTTGCATGTAGCTGTCCAGTTTTGCCAACACCACCTGTTGAAGAGGCTGTCATTTCCCCATTGTATGTCCATGGTTCCTTTATCACATATTAATTGACCATATATGGTTGGGTTTATATCAGGGCTCTCTAGTCTGTTCCATTGGTCTATGGGTCTGTTCTTGTGCCAGTACCAAATTGTCTTGAGTACTGTGGCTTTGTAGTAGAGCTTGAAGTTGGGGAGCATAACCCCCCTAGCTTTATTCTTCCTTCTCAGAATTGCTTTGACTATTCGGGGTCTTTTGTGGTTCCATATGAATTTCAGGACAATTTTCTCTAGTTTGTTGAAGAATGCTGTTGGTATTTTGATAGGAATTGCATTGAATCTGTAGATTGCTTTAGGCAGGATGGCCATTTTGACAATATTAATTCTTCCTGTCCATGAGCATGGGATGTGTTTCCATTTATTGGTATCTTATTTAATTTCTCTCATGAGTGTCTTGAAGTTTTCAGAGTATAGGTCTTTCACTTCCTTGGTTAGGTTTATTCCTAGGTATTTTATTATTTTTGATGCAACTGGGAATGGAATTTTTTTCCTGATTTCTCTCTCTGCTAGTTCATTGTTAGTGTATAGGAATGCCACAGATTTCTGCATATTAATTTTGTATCCTGCAACTTTGCTGAATTCAGATATTAGATCTAGTAGTTTTGGAGAGGAGTCTTTAGGGTATTTTATGTACAATATCATGTCATCTGCAAACAGGGACAATTTAACTTCTTCCTTGCCAATCTTGATGCCTTTTATTTCTTTGTGTTGTATGATTGCCATAGCTGGGACCTCCAGTACTATGTTGAATGGAAGTGGGGAGAGTGGGCATCCTTGTCTTGTTCCTGATCTTAAAGGAAAAGCTTTCAGCTTCTCACTGTTAAGTATAATGTTGGCTGTGGGTTTGTCATAAAAGGCCTCTATTACGTTGAGGTACTTGCCGTCTATACCCATTTTGTTGAGAGTTTTCATCATGAATGGATGTTGAATTTTGTCAAGTGCTTTTTCAGCATCTATGGAGATGATCATGTGGTTTTTGCCCTTCTTTTTGTTGATGTGGTGGATGATGTTCATGGATTCCCGAATGTTGTACCATCCTTGCATTCCTGGAATAAATTCTACTTGATCATGTTGTTTTTGATGTATTTTTGAATTCAGTTTGCTAATATTTTGTTGATTATTTTTGCATCTATTTTCATCAGTGATATTGGCCTGTAGTTTTTTTTTTTGTGGTGTCTTTGCCTGGTTTTGGTATTAGAGCGATGCTGGCCTCACAGAATGAGTTTGGAAGTAGTCCCTCTTCTTCTACTCTTTGGAAGACTTTAAGGAGGATGGGTATTAGGTCTTCACTAAATGTTTGGTAAAATTCAGTGGTGAAGCCATCTGGTCCAGAGGTTTTGTTCTTAGGTAGGTTTTTGATTACCACTTCAATTTTGTTGCTGGGAATTGGTCTGTTCAGATTTTTTGTTTCTTTCTAGGTCATCCTTGGAAGATTGTATTTTTCTAGAAAGTTGTCCAGTTCTTCTAGGTTATCCAGTTTGTTAGCATATAATTTTTCATAGTATTCTCTAATAATTCTTTGTATTTCTGTGGCATCTGTAGTGATTTTTCCTTTATCATTTCTGAATCTGCTTATGTGAGTAGACTCTTTTTTCTTGATAAGTCTGGCTAGGGGTTTATCTATTTTGTTTATTTTCTTGAAGAACCAGCTCTTGCTTTCATTGATTCTTTCTATTGTTTTATTCTTCTCAATTTTATTTATTTCTGCTCTAATCTTTATATGTCCCTCCTTCTACTGACTTTGGGCCTCTTCTGTTCTTGTTTTTCTAGTTTCATTAATTGTGAGTTTAGACTGCTCATATGGGGTTGTTCTTCTTTCATGCTCTTAGCATGGCCTTCGCTGTGTCCCACAGATTTTGCAGCATTGAATTATGGTTGTCATTTGTCTCCATATATTGCTTGATCTCTGTTTTTATTTGGTCATTGATCCATTGGTTATTAAGAGCATGTTGTGAAGCCTCCATGTGTTTGTGGGATTTTTCATTTTCTTTGTGTAATTCATTTCTAGTTTCATACCTTTGTGGTCTGAGAAACTGGTTGGTACAATTTCAATCTTTCTGAATTTACCGAGGCTCTGCTTTGGCCTAGCATATGATCTATTCTTGAAAATGTTCCATGTGTCCTTGGGAAGAATGTGTATCCTGCTGCTTTTGGGTGTAGAGTTCTGTAGATGGCTGTTAGGTCCCTCTGTTGTATTGTGGTGTTCAGTGCCTCTGTATCCTTACTTATTTTCTGTCTGGTTGATCTGTCCTTCAGAGTGAGTGGAGTGTTGAAGTCTCTGAGAATGAATGCATCACATTCTATTTCCCCTTTTAATTCTGTTAGCATTTTGTTTCACATATGTAGGTGCTCCTGTGTTGGGCACATAGATATTTATAATGGTTATATCTTCTTGTTGGATTGACACTTCTTTGTCTCTTGTGACTTTCTTTGTTTTGAAGTCTATGTTGTCTGAAACAAGTACTGCAACACCTGCTTTTTTCTCCCTATTAGTTGCATGAAATATCTTTTTCCATCCTTCACTTTTAGTCTGTGTATGTCTTTGGGTTTAAGGTGAGTCTTTTGTAGGCAGCATATAGATGGGTCCTGTTTTTTTATCCATTCAGTGACTCTATGTCTTTTGATTGGTGCATTCAGTCCAATTACATTTAGAGTGATTATTGATAGGTATGTACTTGTTGCTATTGCAAGCTTTAGATTCATGATTGCCAAAATTTCAAGGTTAACTTCCTTACTATCTAAAAGTCTAACTTAACTCACTGAATATGCTATTACAAACACAATCTAAAGGTTCTTTTTTTTTCTTCCTCTGTTTTCTTCTTTCTCCATTCTTTATATATTAGGTATCATATTCTGTACTCTTTGTCTATCTGTTGATTGACTTGGGGGATAGTTAATTTAATTTTGCATTTGTTTAGTAATTGGCCATTCTACTTTCTTTACTGTGGTTTTATTACATCTGGTGAGAGCTATTAAACCTTAGGAACACTTCCATCTATAGCAGTCCCTCCAAAATACACTGTAAGAGATGGTTTGTGGGAGGTAAAGTCTCTCAGCTTTTGCTTATCTGGAAATTGTTTAATCCCTCCTTCAAATTTAAATGATAATCTTGCCGGATAAAGTATTCTTGGTTCAAGGCCCTTCTGCTTCATTGCATTAAATAAATCATGCCACTCCCTTCTGGCCTGTAAGGTTTCTGTTGAGAAGTCTGATGATAGCCTGATGGGCTTTCCTTTGTATGTGATGTTATTTCTCTCTCTGGCTCTTTTAATAGTCTGTCCTCATCCTTGATCTTTGCCATTTTAATTACTATATGCCTTGGTGTTGTCTTCCTTGGGTCCCTTGTGTTGGGAGATCTGTGTATCTCCGTGGCCTGAGAGACTATCTCCTTCCCCAGATTGGGGAAGTTTTCAGCAATTACGTCCCCAAAGACACTTTCTATCCCTTTTTCTCTCTCTTCTTTTTCTGGCACCCCTATAATGAGAATATTGTTCCATTTGGATTGGTCATACAGTTCTCTCTATATTCTTTCATTCTTAGAGATCCTTTGTGCTCTCTGTGCCTCAGCTTCCTTGTATTCCTCTTCTCTAGTTTCTATTTCATTTATTGTCTCCTCCACCATATCCGATCTGCTTTTAATACCCTCCACTGTGCTCCTCAGTGATTGGATCTCTGACCGGAATTCATTCCTGAGTTCTTGAATATCTTTCTGTACCTCCATGAGCATGTTAATGGTTTTTATTTTGAACTCCCTTTCAGGAAGAGTCATGAGGTTGATATCATTTAAATCTTTCTCAGGATTTGAATTAATAATATTACTCTGAACCAGGTTCCTTTGGCGTTTCATAGTTGTATATGGAGCCCTCTAGTGCCCAGAAGGTCTACTCCCTGGAGCTGCTCAGCCCCTGAAGCAATGTTGGGAGTCGCAGGGGAGTGGTATTGGTGCCTAGGGGGAGGAAAGAGCTGTTTCCTGCTTCCTGGCTGCTATGCCTGTCTCCACTGCCTGAACCAGTGTCCGAGCACACAGGTATAAGCCTCTATGCTTTGTGTTTGTAGTTGCTGTAGACAGATCTTCCCTCTGGCTGGGCTAATGCCAGGGTAGGGTTTGCTGGTTTGCGAGCCAGGTGGGGCTGGCCGGGAGAAAGGTGCAGTAGGCTGCGTGTCACAGAGGGGGTCCTTGGAGCTGTGTAGCCAGCCAGTGAGCTGGAGCACCTGAAGATCATCTAATGAGGAAGATTTCTGTTTCCTCCTTAAATATGAGAGTCTATATGGCAAAGCTCCCAACCTGCTGGGCAGAGTGCACCTGTCCTCGCTCCTGAGCAGTAAGCTCTGTGCAATCCTTGCCCCTTTAGCAGCCCTCCTGCCAAGGGCCTCTTTGTTAGGAAGTCTCTCAGACTGCCCACCTTTCTTTTGTCCCAGAGCAGCTGGATATGGATCCCTGCTTTCCACAGCAGCTGGAATCTCAGTCTCTCCAAGAATTCTGCCTGTCTTAGCTTTCCAACCCTGTAATTACGAGAGTATCATGCAAGCACCATGATATGTAGGTTTGTGCTCCCAGAGCAGATCTCTGGAGTTAGATATTCAGCAGTCGCAGGCCTCCACTCCTTCCCTGCTCCGTTTCTCTTCTTCCCACTGGTGAGCTGGGGTGGGGGAAGGGCTTGGGTCCCGCCGGACCACAGCTTTAGTATGTTACCCTGTTCTGTGAGGTCTGCTCTTGTCTCCAGGTGTGTGCAGTCTGGCGCAGTTCTCTTTCCTGTTGCTCTTTCATGATTAGTTGTATTAATTTTATTTTCATATTACATGCGGTTTTAGGAGGAAGCCTGTGTCTCACCTTTCACGCTGCCATCTTTAATCCCCACTTTCTGCTTTTTGACTATTTGGCTATGTGGACATATCAAGTGTTTCATGTTTTTGTGTATTTTGCTTGTTTTTTATTTAAGGGGACCTTCCATAGCAATTCTACCCTGATGTCTTTGTCCTGAACTGTATCTAAACAAGAGATTCCAACTGGAACCAGCAGGGGGCAGAAAAACATTAGTCCCTGGACACATTGCTTGGTCTGGGGTCAGTAAGGAGGCAAAGTGCAGGTTCTTACACATTTGGTTAATTAATGTAACTGTGGGACCTGTACCAGGTCCACGCATTCTTAGTGAACACACCAAGCCTTCTGTTTTCACCAGCACTGAGACTTTCTGATATTTATCAGCAATGAGATATCAGAGAACACAGCTAAGTTACTCAAACCAGGTGAAAAAACAAAAATTCATTCAAAATTAACTTTATAGGTGGTCCAGTGGGGTCAGATTCAATAGTAGAAATAGCAATACAGAATGAATATGTTACTGAGATCACCAATGGAGAGTTTATTCTTTTTCCTTTAAATTGCATCATTTACTAAATTCTGCATACACAGAAATACATTGGCTGTTCAGAGAATGACATGTAGAAGGTGAGTGATCCAACTGAGCCTAAATGACGGCTGACCACATGCTGCAGTAACAGTGCTTCACTTAACTGCCAATGGCAACCTGACAGCTGTTCACCAGTGTTTAACACAAAAAAATTAGAATGGCATCTCAAATGTAATTTGAGATAATTATAAATGCATCTTAAAAATTTTAAGACTCCAGAATAAGGAATTGACTGATCCATAGGAATAAAATTAAGCATGTTTCTCTTTAAAAAAAGGGAAATTACAAAACAGAGGTATTCCCTTTAAAATTAGCTAAGAGGCAATCATGTCTGTTTCCGCCTATGTTATTTGCTATTGTGTTGGATTATTAATGAATGCCAAGAGTTACAGAACAAATGGGAGGGTTCAAAGCTGGAACAATGTGCAGAAAATAGGACCTTGGGGGAAAAGGAAGGCACTCCCGTGCTCTCTTAATGAGCACCCTGTCCTGAGCTAGTGACTTGTATTTTCTATCACCACTTTTTTTTTTTTGCCAGTTTCTGAACCTTCAATGGATGCAAACGTACATTAGGTACTTTTTATTCTTGGCCTTTTCAGTCAAGTTTACGACTTTGCAAATATTCTATGCACTTTCTTCACAGTTTTCTACAACAGTGAGAATTTTATTAGACCCTAACTGGATACAGGATTTACCAATGAATGACCCAGTACAAAGTTAAAAAAAAATAGAAGATTTAGTGATACAACTAATCACATCAAGGAAATCGAGAGACGAGATCTACGATTGGCTAGAATCAGACGTTTTCAAACTGAACTCTACATATTGTCAGAAATTCGATTTGGGGGTCTTGGAGTAGTCTCAAAAGTCAGTAGGCTGGGGTCTAAGCCCCACCTTTTTTCAATCAGGTAAGTTCAACGCCGTATCTGTTGTATTTGTGTACCAAGCACGGCTCTAAGCAAGAAGAGTGGTTGTAATTCATGTGCACTGGGCTAACGTGGAGTTTCTGGGCTCCCTGTGCTCCTGGGAAGACATCATCCACCATCTAAATCAGGCTCAAGGGAGACCCATGAAGGAAGTGAAGCCCTGGAGGCCCATCCCCTGCCTGCCCAGCCCACCACCGCCTGCCAGAGGAGCCAGTGCCATGCCAAGGGCCCCTGCAGGGAAGGAGACCCAGGACTGCAGCCCCTTCAGCAAAGTGGCTCCATACGCAATGGGACGTCCTGCCTACCTCACATCACCTAAGGGACCAATCCAAGAGGTAGGTGACAGTTTGTACCAACAGACTCCTATGCTCTCCATGAAAACCTCAGGACTTGCCCATTTGTACCTCATGCTGGGAACCTAAGCCTTTACAGTACAGAGAACTGTGTGCCACCTCATCTCTGCCAACACCCCCCCACTGCCTCCCAGCCTTCCCCTGGGCCTTCTGGGCCTCCACAAGCCATTACTGAGGTCTCCTACCTTGGAAAGGTGCCCAGCACTGTCATGGTCCTTTTGAAATGCAGCAAAACAACACTCACAAGGATTTCCCTCTTCTGCCCCATGGTAGAAAGTCCGAGGCTCTGCCAGGAAATTGTTCCATCCTCCAGAGACAGTGGTACCATTGCCGAGAAGACCCAGGGATGGAGCGGAGGGGAAGAGTATTCGGGCCTGGGCAGTGCGGGCTGGTGGGTGGGCAAGGAAGGTGCTCAGGCATCTGGAACTGGAGGGCACGGGCCACAGAGCTAGGACCTTCATCGGATGCTGAGCAGACCCTCTCTGTTCCTCTGTTTTCTGAGCTATTTCTGCTCCCAAACACCAATGCAGATTTTTGCCCCTCTCTCTCTGTCTTTTAGAATCTTGACTAAAATTCAGGGATTTCCATGAGAAGTAAGATCAGAGCCTGGGCTGTGGGCAAGCGAGCTGATACAGGATCTGTTCTCTTTCGGGGAGATGGGGCCTCAGCAAAGTGTGACCAGGTGCAGTGACCCATGTCTGCGTGGGAGGGAGGTCACACCAGGACCTAGGCCAGGTTCCCTAGAGCAGTGTGATGAGTCCCTTTGCCTGCATTTAGCCAGTTGAACAGGGAGGTAGTGGGGCCTCCATGTCACCCAGCTCCAGGCGCAGGTGGGGTGACGTTTATGTGGGTGCAATGAGAACAATGAGGTGCATTTGTGCAGCAAAGCCCAGAAAGAGGCAGTGGGAGTGTAACCTGTATCAGCTCCCTCTTTCTGCACGCCTGCAGGGAGACTGCGGAAGCCCTGGCCAGACTGTGGGAGGGTCCTCTGGTGAGCAGATTCTTCATTGTCCTGCCTAGCCATGTGAATCCGCCCTGGTGCCACTGGCCTCAGGACTCTGGGGCTTGCGCCCAGGGCTCTTTTCAAGACTGTGTCAGCCGGGTGTGAGAACCAGCAGGCCTCTGAGCAGCCGCTTCGATCCTGTAGTGCTGTAGTCAAATCATGTTCTATCTCGCTTTTGTTTTCTCATTATATTCTTCATTGTCAGGCTAAATTTTGTCCTCTGATTGTAGCACACAGGAGTCAGTATTCAACTTAGTGAAGATACTGATATATATTCACATTTTTACCTTTAGTTTTTAATAATTTCAGTTCATGGGGGCAAACTGAAGAGAACACTCTAAGTCACTAAATGGAAACTGACAATTGTTTTGGGCGTTTTTTAAATTAAGGGATTCATTCACATTAGTATTTTTGTGTTACTAAGGATTACTGTGCGCACCTGTCCTTCAGGGACACACCCTTGTTCTGGCTCTTGGAGAAGGGACGGGGTTTGGAGAGCTTCTCCATAGCAAACACGTGGAGGTGTGGGGAGAGCAGCCCCTGCGGAAGGCTTGGGAGTCCTGCCCCTTCCCCATCCCTTGCCCCATGTGTCCCTCCCACTCACCCAGTCCTGAGTTATATCCTTTGTTACAAACCAGTGATCTAGTGAGTAAATATTTCTCAGAGTTATGCAAACTTTTCTAGGAGTTAATGCAACAAGGAGGGGTTGTTGGAACCTATGATCTGGTAGCCTGTCAGTCAGAAGCATAGGTAATAACTTGGATTTGTGACTGGCGGCTGAAATGTGTTGGGGTGGGTGGGTACAGGGTCGAGATGTCGTCTTGTGGGACAGAGCCCTCTCCTGAGGGATCTGGTGCTGTCTCCAGGCAGACAGTGTCATAATTGAGTTAAATTGTAAGACACCCAGCTGGTTAGAGAATTGGTGGTGTGGGGGAATTGGGGGGCAGAACCCTTGTAATTCCAAAACATGAAACTCTAAATCTAAAAAATAAAGCAAAACAAAAAACCCATACTTTTTACTAGTTTGAATAAAACAGAGTCTCTAAAATCAAAGCGTGGTTTAGAAATGCACAATTTTATGAAAAATTCTGTTTTACTGTTGGCCATCAGTGACTGAACTCAGTCTCCAGCCTTCCTCCTGGAGGCCAGGTTGCAGGGAGTGCAGGATCCAGGCCTCTAATCACAAGACTGGCTCCATGGCCAATTAGCCCTATCCTTGGGTGTCCAAAACTCACCCCAGTAACATACAAAAGACACCGTTATCACTCTCACCACCGTCTATGTTTTTGGAGCTCTGTGCCAGAAACAGGGATGATGACCAAATACATACTTGTGGGTAAAATCGCAGTATTTCCAGAATCTCTTGCCTGGCTTTAGTTAATTTGCATATCAATATGTGTTTTCAAGGGGTGGAGAGAGGTAACCATCTCCATATCAATAGGTAATTACAAGGGCAAGTGAGGATTTATCTGAACCAGAGAGGTTGGGTGGAGGTCTTTTCTGCTGCAGCCAGGTCAAGAGAGAGACAGGATGACTGCTTGTAAGAAATAAACTGGTTTCTTAACTTTATTTCTCCCTTTGACTAATTTTGGTTTTAAAGGTATTTTTGCCCTGGGATTTCCCCCCGGAGTTACAATATTTCTCATAAATCATAATGATGAGGAAATACTCAGAAAGTTCTCAAATCCCTCCCCCTCTTGGCAGCTGTGGTGAAAAGCCAAGAGAGCCAAGGGAACAGGATTTCTATAACCAGCATCCTGGACACACCTACAGTGACCTAGTAGCTCCCATGCAATGGTTCCGGGGTGCTGACTCGCACCTTAGCAAATGTATAAAAGGCATGGTCCTGCTGTACTTGGGGCTCAGACCTTTGGAGATCACTCTCCTCTGGGCCGGCTGGCATGAAATAAGCCTCCACCCTCCAAGACCTCGGAGTGCCGCTTGGTTCTTCCGTCAGCGATCCAGTCCAGGTTTTCCGGTTTTCTGTAACAATAATACCACGGGAACAGACAGAGAAAAATAACCATAGAATGTGGAAGACAAGATCAATAGGTAAATTCAATTATATTTTTCCTAAGTTTTCAATAATTTTTTCAAAGCATGTTTAAAACATACTGTAAGTATAATATCAATATTGATGATTCTTGGTGATCATTTACTAAAAAAAACAAAACAGATGTGCAGACAATAGTAGTTTAAACATTGTCTTCACTGTCTGGGTGTTTTAGTCCACGAAAATTTGTTCCTATTGTATATGTTGCTTTGGAAATTTAACAATTGAACAACGAATAAAAAAAACTATGAATTCTTCCAAAAAATTGGAATGTTGTGGGGAAGAGGAGACTAGAGAAGTATAATAGTAAATAGAAAAATCTTATCCTATGAAACTTCCTGATTTAAAAATTCTTAAAACTTTCAAAAGATATCTCTGATACCTTTTTTAGTAGTTTCTTTTTATGAAAAATTAGGAGATTACTGTAACTGGGGGGAAATATCCCAGGGCAAAATACCTTTGAAACTGAAATCAGTCAAAGGGAGAAATAAAGTGGGAGGAACCCATTTATTTCTTACAAGTGGTCATCCTGCCTCTCTCTCAACCCAGCTGCAGAAGAAGAGGCCCCACCCCACCTCTCTGGTCCAGATAAGCTCTCACTTACCTTGCCTATTGATATGGAGATGGACTACTTCTTTCCACCCCTTGGAAACACCTATTGATATGAAGATGCACTAAAGCCAGGCGAGAGATTCTGGAAATATTGTCATTTACCCCCAGTTATGTATAGGTGGTTTTTTTTTATATGTAGTTTTAAAACATAGATGCCTCAGAAAATAAATTTCTGAAATCTCTTATTTGATGATAAAATTTATCTTCAAATTTCCTTGGAACAAATGAGAGAAGAAAGCAAGATGCTAATATTTCAGAAAACTATCTTTGACTCTATTAATTTTCTTAATACAAAGGTAAATAGGCTGGGTCCATTAAAAATGGGCAAACATAGGGAGGTAGCAGAGATTTCCTCATGTATTATGGTTTAATGAGAGGTATTAGAACTGCTACAGAGTCAACAGTCAACCAAGTCAATTTAAAAGATCTAAGTGGCTTTATTGAACAATTCATGAGTCAGGAAGCCTCGCTTCTAGCTCTGAAGGGCTGCAGAAAGGGAAAAGCTTCTAAAAGCAGGACAAGGAAGTCATAAATGAGAAAGGATGCTTCAGGTGAGGTCACCTTCCTATGGGGGACAAAGGGGTCTATTAGGGGGATTATCTCATTTTCCTTTGGGGGATGGAAAGAGCCTATGTGGCAGATTACCTCATTGGTACTTACCGGAAAATCTCAGACTTATCAGCTAAGATTACATTCCTGTGAAAGTTTGAAACTGAAATTAGGTTAAATGTTAAGGCTTAGTGACTCCACTTTAGGCCTATCATTTCTCTTTACCAGAACCTATATTTTGTGCATTCACAAAGCATGTAGTGGGAAGAAGAATGTGTCTTCCAGGGAAAATTGTTTCTTTTCTTAAAATAAGGACCTTTGAGATGACATGATATTGTACATAAAAAACTCTAAAGAATCCACCCCAAACTATGAGAAATAATAACTGAATTCAGCAAAGTTGCAGGATACAAAATTTTAATACACAGATATCTGTTGCATTCCTATACACTAATGATGAACTAGCAGAAAGAGAAATCAGGAAAACAATTCCTTTCACAATTGCATCAAAAATAATAAAATACCTAGGGATAAAACTAACCAAGGAGGTGAAAGACCTATACCCTGAAAATGATAAGAAACTCATGAGAGAAATTAAAGAAGACACCAATAAATGGAAATACATCCTGTGCTCATGGATAGGAAGAATTAATGCTGTCAAAATGGCCATCCTGCCTAAAGCAATCTGCAGATTCAATGCAATCCCTATCAAAATACCAACAGCATTCTTCAACAAACTAGAACAAACAGTTCTAAAATTCATATGGAACTACAAAAGACCTGAATAGCCAAAGCAATCCTGAGAAGGAAGAGTAAAGCTGGGGGGATTATGCTCCCCAATTTCAAGCTCTACTACAAAGTTACAGTAATCAAGACAATTTGGTACTGGCACAAGAACAGACCCATAGATAAATGGAACAGAATAGAGAGCCCAGATATAAACTTAAGCATATATGATCAAAGAATATATGATAAAGGTGCCATGGATATACAATGGGGAAATGACAGCCTCTTCAACAGCTCGTGTTGGCAAAACTACATGTAAGAGAATGAAACTGGATTATTGTCTAACTCCATACACAAAAGTAAACTCAAGATGAATCAAAGACCTGAATGTAGGTCATAAAACCATAAAACTCTTAGAAGACATAGGCAAAAATCTCTTGAATATAAACATGAGCAACTTTTCCTGAACACATCTCCTTGGGCAAGGGAAACAAAAGCAAAAATGAACAAATGGGACTACATCAAACTAAAAAGCTTCTGTACAGCAAAGGACACCATCAGTAGAACAAAAAGGCATCCTACAGTATGAGAGAATATATTCGTAAATAACATATCTGAAAAGGGGTTAACATCCAAAATATACAAAGAACTCACATGGCTTAACACTCAAAAAGCAAATAACCTGATTAAAAAATGGGTGGAGGATCAGAACAGATACTTCTCCAAAGAAGAAATTCAGTGGTCAACAGGCACATGAAAAGATGCTCCACACCACTAATTATCAGGGAAATTCAAATTAAAACTACAGTGAGATATCACCTCACACCAGTTAGGATGGCCAACATCCAAAAGACAAACAACAAAAAATGCTGGTGAGGATGTGGAGAAAGGGGAACCCTCCTACACCGCTGGTGGGAATATACATTAGTTCAACCATTGTGGAAAACAATATGGAGGTTTCTTAAAAATCTAAAAATAGAAATACCATTTGATGCAAGAATTCCACTCCTAGGAAGTTACCTAAAGAAAACAAGATCCCAGTTTCAAAAAGACAGATGCACCCCTATGTTTATCGCAGCACTATTTACAATAGCCAAGAAATGGAAGCAACCTAAGTGTCCATCAGTAGATGAATGGATAAAGAAGAGGTGGTACATATACACAATGGAATACTATTCAGCCATAAGAAGGAAACAAATCCTATCATTTGCAACAACATGGATGGAGCTGGAGGATATTATGCTCAGTGAAATAAACCAGGTGGAGAAAGACAAGTGCCAAATGATTTCCCTCATTTGTGGAGTATAACAACAAAGCATAACTGAAAGAACAAAACAGCAGCAGACTCACAGACTCCAAGAAGGGACTAGCGGTTACCAAATGGGAGGGGTGGGGAAGGGCGGGTGGGGAGGGTGAGAGAAGGGGGTTGAGGGGTATTATGATTGGTGCACATGGTGTGTGGGGGGTCATGGGGAACACAGTGTAGCACAGAGAAGACAAGTAGTGACTCTGTGGCATTTTACCATGTTGATGGACAGTGACTGTGGTGGGGTGTGTGTGTGGGACTTGATAAGATGGGTGAATGTAGTAACCACAATGTTGCTCATGTGAAACCTTAAAAAAAAGAATGATATGTGCTTGAGTTAAAAAAAAAGTAAGTAAACCTTTTCTACTCTCTGTATAACAAAGTATATGTCAGTACATCACATCCCTGTAACACTGTTCATTTCTAAAAGTTCTCAATATTCACAAGTTCACATTATTAACTTAAAAAATGCCATAAGTCCTAATTTAGCCACAGGAAGATCTAACAACCTAGAAGGTTGCGCTTTTACTAAAACAAACAAACTAAGGGATAGTAACATGAAAGAGCAGCAGAATTTGGAAGCCCACATTTACTGATAAGAAAAATAGGCCTCAATTCAAAGCCGACAGGAAGCGTAAAATGACAGTTTCATGAATGTAAATCTCACTTATAATTTTGTGAAGAAAATGTGTATAAAATTTAAGATTTCAATGTATAATATGAAAACTAACTGGCTAAAACAAAAAAGTTTTATAGTAAGGTACAAGAGCCATAGTAGTAAAAGCTAAAATAATTAGGACACTAGAAAGAAATGAATATACATATGTATATGTACTATAAAGAAATATACAAATAATTAAAAATTTTTTTGGCAATGAAAGTAAGATAAAATATGACTCCTAAATTGCATTTAGTTGGTAAGTTATTTTAGTATCTCAGTTGTACAGCATTTTACACAATATTTATAACCTGCCTTAGTAATTACAAGTAAACTAAACATAAAATAATCAAAGGGTATACACAACAAGAACTGGGCTTTCGTTCTAATCTGCCACTGAAGAAGGAAAGCCAATATAAGTCCTTGTTCGAAAAATTTGTTTGTTTATACACAGAGAAAACAATGTTCCAAAGTACTTGAATTTTTTTTCTCTGTAGCAGCTCCTGTTGGGGGAGCGGTGTGTATTTTCCTCGGTTCTTGTCCCTCTGCAATAAAGAATTGAAGAGCAGAGACACAGTAATGAAACAGAGTAAAAGTTTTATTTAAAGTTACTTAAAGAGAGAAAAAGTGTGGATGACCTCAGGGAGGAGAGGTGCCTTGAAAGGTCTAAGCTTTTCTAAAGAGGGCAAGTGCACCCTAGGGCAGTGTGAGCTACCTCAAAGAAAAGGTGTGCTGAAAGGTTGAGATAAATTTTTAAAGTCACGCACTTGGAAAGTGTGGGTGACCCCAGAGAGAGGAGCGCCCTGAAAGGTTTAGGGTCTGGGGTTTTATAGGTGGTTGAAGATTTTCAGGAAAGCAACAAAGGGCCAGGTGCCCAAATTGTCCCATAATATTCATCTTTGATAAGACTTAAGTTTTTTTTTAACACAAGAAATATACTGCTTTGATTCTTTTCCAGGATTTCAGCTTCTGTCTGGAAGCATATCAGCCAAGACTGTCTCCCTTTCCTCCAATGTGGGCTGAGCCACTGTCCGTTTGATTAAAATGCAATCTTAGTTTTAAGGTAGAATTCTTCCTGAATAAACTGGGCATTTTAGCAGGTGCTAAGGTAAATCTTACAATGGTCTGTGCTAATTGACACAATGGAAGCCTAGGCTATGCCGAGATACTTTTCCTTATCTGGGGAGTATTCAAACTTCTAGGCCAAGTTGCTCCTGGTCTTCAAGCTTTTTATTTTTAACTGGTTAACCCTTTGAGCCTCTTCTCATGGGATTACTGGCCTTATTCTCTTTCCACCCCACTCGTATGTATTTTCCCGCCTAACGCTCCCCGCTCGAGCAGTTGGGACACGAACCGCTGGGGTGAGGGCGATGGCCACTTTGGCTGCTTCCTGCTGTGTGGGACCACGTGTTTGCTTGGGTGCCTTTGCTTGCTGCCCGGACGGTGGACATTAGGACAGTAAGGGTGCCCATCTAGCGGTTTTAGTTACTTGCTTTCTGTGGAGGCAAGGAGGATTCAAGACTGTCTGTAGGGGTGCCAGTCAAGTGGTCCCATGAAGATGGAGGTGTGGTCATCGGAGGTACGGGTTGGAATCCTTGTTTTACGACCGTCTGCAGTTTGATTGCTTCTAGGTGAGGAGACACAAATTGGATTAGAAGGTTAAGTAAGCATGGTTCAAATCTTAGGGCTTATACTACTACTCCAAGGAGGGGGATGAAAGGGCCCAGCCAGGGCCACACCGGCCCAATCGAAATTTGGAGGCTGGGGCACTAGGCTTCTTTTGGGTCAATGCTGCATTTACTTGTCCAGGAAGGAGCCTAGGTTAGGCGGCTTCCCAGCTGTTGGGAAGGAGATACTGTTAAGAATTAATACATCAGGGATGGCTGCGATTATTGTGCACCTCCCTCTCCATCCCGCAGGCAGGGTTAAGTACACACTTGTTCCACAAAGGAAGAATAGACCTGTTCCTGCTGGCGTGGCTCCAGTGGACCATCCTCGTACCCTAGCATTTTCATGGGAAGTTAGGAGGCTATTCTGTTTGGCTAAAGTAGAGGGATCCCATGGTCCCCAAGGGTTAAGAGGAGAGGGTCATATGCCTGTGAAATAATCATCTGCACATAAGGGGAAGCAGTCCTCGAAGGAGTCAATGTGGGCCTGAAGAGTCTGCCAGCAAAGGCTTCTGAAAATAAGTTGAATGAGATTAAAGGGAAGATAAGCCTCCAAATTTCGAGATTGGAGATATTAAGGACTGTCCCTGTCCCAATCCCAATGCCCAGGGTTTCTTGTCCCAGTGAACTGTTGATTCTGGCCCAGGACTTGCCTGCATAATGCTTGGTGGCATTGTCCTTATCGTTGCCCCACCATAACCAGAGGCCGGAAGTGTTGCCTTGGGAGTATGGCTCTCTGGTGCCTGTGTGGTTAAGGCTACAGATATTGAATTGTTCTCCATTATTAGGGCAATCCTTTTGGAATCGTGGTTCCCATTTGTGAAAGTGTGATCATACATAAAGGTTGCATTACAATAGGAATAGTTGAGGATTCCCAAGAGGGAACCAGTGACCAGGAATTAGAAAAGCATAGACTGGCTTTTGCAGCTAAGCAATGGGCTTTACCTACTTGTTCCGCTGGTGTGGGAGTGACCCACTGTGGACTGAGAGGTTGGGAGCTTTCACCAACCCTCTCACTTTTGATGGTAGTATGAGTTGTACAAGAAAAACTCCAATGTTGTGCTGTGGTATTAGCAATAGTTTCTAGTGACATTGGATGCCGAGAAGATTTATATAATTTTCAAGATAATCTCAGTGTGGGCAGATCCAGCAACTGGTTTGGTTAGTTACTTTAGCAATTTTGTTAATTATTAGCATTAGAGGGTGTTTGGCTACCAGGAGAGGAACTAATAAGGTGAAAGTTAACAATAGTAATGATGGCATGTTTAAGGCCATTTCTTTTTAAGGTTTAAACCCAACAGTAGCAGAAATACTGCTGGCTAAAGGAAAGGGGTTTCACAATAGCACAGGAAATGAATAATAAGTCCCAATCTCACAAAGATGCCCAGAGTTAGGGAACTGGAGTTATGGGACACTTATCTTAGGTGGCTGTTGCGTGGAGATATTTCAGATCTTCTGCAGGCTCACAGGTGTAGCTGGGCTCTTCTGTCTCGTGACTCTGCACCGCTGGGTCTTTCCATCGCTTTACATGAGAATGGTGGATCCAGCTGGTGACTCCAGGGACCTTGACAGCTGAAGGGGTAGACATTAGGACAGGGTAGGGCCCTTTCCAAATGGGCTGCAGTTGAGATTGGGGCGACCCGTCTTTCCAGACTTTGATGAGGACTTGGGTCTCTGGGACGTAGAGAGGCTGGTTCTCTGATGGGTCAGAGACTGTGGCTCGGGTGAGCCCAAATTCCCTTAAAGCCAGTTGGGACTGATGTACGGATGTGGCGTATTCTGATAAGGCACTGGCCTTGGGAAGTTGGCTGACTTTTCAGTTGGTAAGGACTTGAATCTTCATGACAACAGAATTTTGATCTTGAGGGACTGTAGTCTGGAAGAAATAAGTTTAGTTAAGAGATTTAGTCACACAGTGGGTCTAGTAAAAGCATTAGTAGGAGTTTAGCAAAAGGTAGCAGCCAGGATGCCCAGTTCTGAAAGTGGAATTGAACTCCTTATGATTTTGAGAGCCTCTGATGAATCTGGGAGACCTGATCAGCTAATTTCTTTGCTGTTTGTCAAAGACAGAGGTTGAAATCCTTGTCTGAGCAACATCTGGAGTTGGATTTTCCATTCTGGAAGAACAAACTTGACAAGGAGATTAAGAATTCATGGCTAAATATGAGGATTAGGAATAGTGAGACTTTTAATTGAGATGGGAGAAAACTGGAAACATTTGGAGAGACAGGTATTTGAGGAAACTAGAATTTAGGATTTAGTTTATGTCTCAATGACTAGTATTAGAATCTAGTATAGATAAGGCTCTATTATTGAAACAACAGTTTTCTTTCTAAAGTCACCCTCATTTTTTAGAGGTAACCATATTAAGAAAATAAGTTTAGCTTTAGAACATTTGGCTTGATTATTTACATCAGTACAGAAAAAACAATTGATCACATAGGATCTTTTAAATGTGCTTTGCTGGAACTTTTCATAAGGAATTTCAGATTGAGTTTTTAATGGCCTCCTGAGGCCAGGAAAGCCAAGCCAGACTTACCATCAGATTTTGCCTGCAGTACCTGTGGATTTGGGTGAATTCCTCTTCTGGAGGTCTCGAAGATATTTTGAGGTTCCTGCACCTGCCAGGAAGTGACCTTCCTTACTTACCCGGCAAGGCTGCTGGGAACCCTGTAAGCAAGGCACCAGGCCAGTTCTTCCAAGAGGCTTTGTTGGCTCCATAAAGTCAATATTAGTTCCTTAAAGCTGTCTGGTCATATCTGAGTTTATACATGTGTCTTAAATATGACATTCCAGTCAAAGCCTTGGCAATAACCAGTGTTTTCAATTGTGTCCTGTTACAAGGAGAGAAGATTCTTATTGAACTTATACAAATAAAAATACTGCCATAAAATATGAAAATAGTCACTGAGAGTTTCTAAATTCTGGAGGGATCAGGTAAAGAGAGAAAGATAAATGTTTCAATTCTGCTTATAAAGGTATAATTTACTGAATGGTTGTAAGCTAGCTTATGAGAAAAAGTTTAAAACAGACACTTTCTGTTTAAGAGATTAGCGACATTTGAAACAAAATGTTATAAATATTGAAATCATGTTCTTTAGTTTACTCAGTCTTAGGTAATTAATTTTTGCTTTGCTTGAATCTAGGTTTTTCACTAGTTTTGTAATAAAACAGCAACTATAAATGACAAAAAAAACCCTTATAAATGGCAATGGTTAAAGATCTGATAAGAGTTTATCATTGACACAATTGACAAGAAAATTTGGTTATTTCTGTAACATGTAACAGTTTAATAATCTAAAGTTTAGCATCATTCATTTGACAGTGGTTCCCAAGTAATTATGTATCAAATAAATAAGCCGAATTAGCCAAATATTTTTCCCTAATGAGGAGACAAAATTCCTCTAACCTGTTCCAGGGGCCCTCTGGAAAATATCAGAGTTAACCAGAGGTAAAAGCAGCTTTTTGACTTTGGTTTTGGGGAGTGGTCAAAAGAAAGGTTTTAAGGCATTTGCTTAAATAAGATTGTAAAATAGAAATGAAAAATCATTAAAAATTTGCAAGATTGTAAGTCACTAAGAAACAATATTTAGTTATTTGTTTAACCAAAGTGACAATAAAAGATTTTAAAGGCAGATACAGAAGGTCACATTGTTGGCAAAACAGCTCTTTTAACATTATGATTTTTGTCTTTTTGAGTATGCAAACATACTACTAAGACATAAGCACAAGAATAACTTGTAAACTGTTATGCTAGCATTCTTTATGCACAGGAGGAAGTTTCCCACAGAGCATCTTTGTTTTATAATTTCAGTTAGGGCCTACTGAGGGAACAGCAGTTTCATGGGAAACTCAGACTAGTGAAGGGTGCTAGTAAATTTACAAGCCTCTTTAATAATTCTTTTATTCAGCTAGGGTTAGTTTTAAGCTGACATTGGGGCAGGAGTACAGTAGGGAAAGGAGCAAAGAGAGGACTATATCAAGTTTGTGAGCTTGGCAGAGTTCTTTTTGGCTTCTGAGATAGAATAAATCCTGAACATTAGGGACCTCTGCTCAATTGGCTACTCGTTTACAGTCTGAGAGTCTCAGGGTTGAACTGAGATCAGTGAGAGAGAATGCAGCCCAATGGTGTGGCCCATGTAGGACAAAAGGAAATTTACCCTCCCTGTCCTGGACATCTCTGACAGCAGGACAGAAGACTAGAGTCCTGAGGTGTGGGTTAGAGAGCTCAGTGTCCCAGAGTCTGTCTCAGAGGTCTTGGCACAGCCGGCTGCCCAGGACCTAACGCATCCCGCCTCAGACATCTCCAAATGGGATATGGAGGACTAGAGTCTCATGGCTTCCTAGTGAAGATGATGCTGGGGTTCTTGTTTGCAGAATCGAAGAATGAACTTAGCTAACACTCAAGGTAGGAAAGCCAGGGAGAGGCTTTTATTTAGAGATAAAGTGAGAGGACAGAACTCCTGGCTCATGCCAGGAGGGGACAAGAAAGCCCGTGGTTGGCTTGCTGTCTAGGAGTTTTATGTGCAGTTGAGGATTTCCAGGAATGGGAGGAAAGAGCTAGGGGTGCAGACTTGTTGAGTGGTCCTGGAATGCTAATTTCTTTCCCAAATAGTAATAGTTTTTAATTGCTTGCAATCTTAGGATAACCTCCTATTGAATAAAGCTGGCAAGGAAGCATCATTTAAGGTCTGTTTAAAAAGAAGTTCATCTGTCTCTCTCGGAGTTAGGGTAGATTGGCAAGCTACATGTAAGAGAATGAAACTAGATTATTGCCTAACCCCATACACAAAAGTAAACTCAAAATGGATCGAAGACTTGAATGTAAGTCACAAAACCATAAAACTCTTAGAAAAAAACGTAGGCAAAAATATCTTGGACATAAATATGCGCAAATTATTCATGAACATATCTCCCCAGGAAGGGAAACAAAAGCAAAAATGAACAAGTGGGACTATATCAAACTAAAAAGTTTCTGTACAGCACAGGACACCATCAATAGAAAAAGACATCCTACAGTATGGGAGAATATATTCATAAATGACATATCCGATAAGGGGTTGACATCCAAAATATATAAAGAGCTCACACACCTCAACAAACAAAAAGCAAATAATCCAATTAAAAAATGGGCAGAGGAGCTGAACAGACACTTCTCCAAAGAAGAAATTCAGATGGCCAACAGGCACATGAAAAGATGCTCCACATCACTAATCATCAGAGAAATGCAAATCAAAACCACAATGAGATATCACCTCACACCAGTTAGGATGGCCGCCATCCAAAAGACAAACAACAACAAATGTTGGTGAGGATGTGGAGAAAGGGGAACCCTCCTACACTGCTGGTGGGAATGAAAATTAGTTCAACCATTGTGGAAAGCAGTATGGAGGATCCTCAAAAAACTCAAAATAGAAATACCATTTGACCCAGGAATCCCACTCCTAGGAATTTACCCTAAGAATACAGCAGCGCAGTTTCAAAAAGACAGATGCACCCCTATGTTTATTGCAGCACTATTTACAATAGCCAAGAAATGGAAGAAACCTAAGTGTCCATCAGTAGATGAATGGATAAATAAGATGTGGTACATATACACAATGGAATATTACTCAGCCATAAGAAGAAAAAAAATCCTACCATTTGCAACAACATGGATGGAGCTGGAGGATATTATGCTCAGTGAAATAAGCCAGGCAGAGAAAGACAAGAATCAAATGATTTCACTCATCTGTGGAGTATAAGAACAAAGACAACACAAGGAACAAAACAGCAGCAGACTCACAAACCCACGAATGGACTAACAGTTACTAAAGGGAAAGGGACTGGGGAGGATGTGTGGGAAGGGAGGGATAAGGGGGAAAAAGGGACATTATTATTAGCATACATAATGTAGTGGGGGAGGGGATACAGGGAAGGCAGTATAGCACAGAGAAGACAAGTAGTGATTCTATAGCACCTCACTACGCTGATGGACAGTGACTGTAATGGGGTATGTGGTGGGGACTTGATAATAGGGGGAGCCTAGTAACCATAATATTGCTCATATAATTGTACATTAATAATAGCAAAAAGAAACTAAAGGGAGACAGAGGCTGTAATTCAATCATATCAGGGGACTTTAACACACCACTTAGATCAATGGGGAGATTAGTCAGAGAAATGAACAATACACTAGATCAGATGGACTTAACAGATATATACAGAACATTCCACCCAAAAGCTGCAAGATATGCATTTTTCTCAAGAACACATGAAACGTTCTCCAGACTAGATCACATATCAGGACACAAATAGAGACTCAATAAATTAAAAAAGATTGAAAAAAAAATCTTACTTCTTAACTTTTTGGGACGTTTATAGCTGGGCTTGTTTACTAAATTAATATTTTCCTGAGGTTGCAGATTACTTGATTATGATCAGAGAAGGAAACACAGCACATAGGTACAGTTAAAAATAAGCTGGGCCTTTGTGCAGGCAAAGGTAAATTTTACAGTGTCATGATCTAACTGATACAGTGAAGTCACAGGTTATGCTGAGATCTTTTCTTTATCTGCAGAACACTTGAACATTCCAGGCCAAGTTGCTCCTGGCCTTTTGAGCTTTAACTGATCTCACTGAAGAATGTCTATATTCCTAGTCTGGTATCATTACCCTAGAGAATTAGTGTGACTCTGACTTTTCATAATGCTTAACACAGAGTTTTGATAGGGACCTCTTTGCACATTGTTACATTGTTCTGTCTGTAATTATCTTGCATTGCCTTTTTCTGGAGGACCTCATCCTACTTTGCCTAAACTCATGCTCCCTGTCTCAAAGGGTTAAAGGGGGCTTACCACAGGTGGTCCCATGGGATGTGGCAGGTGTGGACAAAGGCTGACAGCGAGGTCTTCATGGGAACCTGAAGGTATAGGCTATGCTGAGATACTTTTCCTTACTGTGGAGTATTCAAACTTCTAGGCCAAGTTGCTTCTGGCCCTCAAGCTTTTTATTTTTAACTGGTAAACTCTTTGAGTCCCTTACTGGCCTTATTCTCTTTCCACCCTGCTCATATCTATTTTCCTGCCTAAAAGCTCCTATGTCACACATAACATTCATGGGATGTAAAGTTATCATATATAAATGATCACCATGTCCCATTAAACTTACACATTAGGACCAAATAATAGAAGCACCTAACTGGATCTAAATCATCAAGTTTTAGTAATGTAAAGTATTACCTAAGTAATAAGAAACACATTATTTATTTTTTTAAATAATTTATTTTGGTACCATTAATCTACAATTACATGTGCAATATTATGGTAATTAAACTACCCCCTTCATCAGGTCCCCACCACCAACCCCATTACAGTCACTGTCCATCAGCGTAGAGATGCTATAGAATCACTACTTGTCTTCTCTGAGTTGTACAGCCCTCCCCGTGCCCCCCAACATTACATATGCTAATCGTAATGCCCCCTTATCCCCCTTATCCCTCCCTTCCCACCCATCTTCCCCAGTCCCTTTTCGTTTGGTAACTATTAGTCTGTTCTTGGGTTCTGTGAGTCTGCTGCTGTTTTGTTCCTTCAGTTTTTTCCTTGTTCTTATACTCCACATATGAGTGAAATCATTTGATACTTGTCTTTTTTGGCTTGGCTTATTTCACTGAGCATAATACCCTCTAACTCCATCCATGTTGTTGCAAATGGTAGGATTTGTTTTCTTCTTATGGCTGAATAATATTCCACTGTGTATATGTACCACATCTTAATCCATTCATCTACTGACAGACACTTAGGTTGCTTCCATTTCTTGGCTATTGTAAATAGGGCTGCGATAAACATAGGGGTGCATATGTCTTTTTCAAACTGGGCTGCTGCATTCTTAGGGTAAATTCCTAGGAGTGGGATTCCTGGGTCGAATGGTATTTCTATTTTGAGTTTTTTGAGGAACCTCCATACTGATTTCCACAATGGTTGAACTAAATTACATTCTCACCAGCAGTGTAGGAGGGTTCCTTTTTCTCCACATCCTCACCAACATTTGTTGTTGTTTGTCTTTTGGGTGTTGGCCATTCTCACTGGTGTGAGGTGATATCTCATTGTGGTTTTAATCTGCATTTCTTTGATGATTAGTGATGTGGAACATCTTTTCATGTGCCTGTTGGCCATCTGAATTTCTTCTTTAGAGAGGTGTCTATTCATGTCCTCTGCCCATTTCTTAATTGGATTATTTGCTTTTTGTTTGTTAAGGTCCATGAGTTCTTTATATATTTTGGATGTCAACCCCTTATCGGATATGTCATTTCTGAATATATTCTCCCATAGTGTAGGATCTCTTTGTTCTGCTGATGGTGTCCTTTGCTGTACAGAAGCCTTTCAGCTTGATATAGTCACACTTGTTCATTTTTGCTTTTGTTTCCCTTGCCTGGGGAGATATGTTCATGAAGAAATCGCTCATGTTTATGTCCAAGAGAGTTTTGCCTATGTTTTTTTCTTTTTTTCTTTCTTTCTTTCTTTTTTTTACAATTTATTTTATTTTAGTATCATTAACCTACAATTACATGAGCAATATTGTGATGATTAAACTACCCCCTTCATCAGGTCCCCCCCACCAACCCTATGCCTATGTTTTTTTCTAAGAGTTTTACGGTTTCATGACTTACATTCAGGTCTTTGATCCACCTTGAGTTTACCTTTGTGTATGGGTTTAGACAGTAGTCCAGTTTCATTCTCTTACATGTAGCTGTCCAGTTTTTCTAACACCAGGTCCTGGAGAGGCTGTCATCTCCCCATTGTATATCCAAGGCTCCTTTATCAAATATTAATTGACTGTATACGTTTGGGTTAATGTTTGGATTTTCTATTCTGTTCCACTGGTCTGTGGGTCTGTTTTTGTGCCAGTACCAAATTGTCTTGATTACTGTTACTTTGTAGTAGAGCTTGAAGTCAGGGAGCGTAATTCCCCCTGTTTGATTCCTCCTTCTCAGGATTGCTTTGGCTATTCGGGGTCTTTTGTGGTTCCATATGAATTTTAGAATTATTTGTTCCAGTTCATTGAAGAAAGCTGTTGTTAGTTTGATAGGGATTGCGTTGAATCTGTAGATTGCTTTAGGTAGTATAGCCATTTTGACAATATTTATTCTTCCTAGCCAAGAGCATGGAATGCATTTCCATTTGTTAGTGTCCTCTTTAATTTCTCTTAGGAGTGTCTTGTAGTTTTCAGAGTACAGGTCTTTCACTTCCTTCGTTAGATTTATTCCTAGATATTTTATTCTTTTTGATGCAATTGTGAATGGAATTGTTTTTCTGATTTCTCTTTCTGTTAGTTCATCATTAGTGTATAGGAAAGCAACAGATTTCTGTGTGTTAATTTTATATCCTGCAACTTTGCTGAATTCAGATATTAGTTCTAGTAGTTTTGGAGTGGAGTCTTTAGGGTTTTTTATGTACAATATCATGTCATCTGCAAATAGTGACAGTTTGACTTCTTCTTTACCAATCTGTACCTCCATGAGCATGTTCATGATTTTTATTTTTTTATTATTTATTTATTTATTTTATTTATTTATTTTTTTGAACTCCCTTTCAGGAAGAGTCATAAGGTCCATATCATTTAAATCTTTCTCAGGAGTTGTATTCATAATTTTACTCTGGACCAGGTTCCTTTGGCGTTTCATATTTGTGTATGGAGCCCTCTAGTGCCCAGAAGCTCTACTCTCTGGAGCTGCTCAGCCCCTGAAGCAATGTCAGGGATTGTAGGGGAGTGGTATTGGTGGCTCGGGGGAGGAAAGGGCTGTTTCCTGGTTCCTGGCTGCTATGCCTGTCTCCACTGTCTGAACCAGTGGGCTGAGCACACAGGTATAAGCCTCTGTGCTTTGCCTTTTTAGTTGCTGTAGGCAGATCCTCCCTCCAGCTGGCCCAACACCAGGGAAGGGGTTCCAGGTTTGCAAGCCTGGTGGGGCTGGCCAGGCGAAAGGTGCACTAGTCTGCCTGTCACAGAAGGGGTTCCTGGAGCCGTGCAGGTGGCCAGGGAGCTGGCACACCTGAAGATCAGAAAACTCCCAATCTGCTGGGCAGAGTACACCCAGACAATCCTGTCTACCTGTCCTTTCTCCCGAGCAGCAAGCTCCGTGCAGTCCTTGCCCCTCAGCAGGCCTCCTTCCAAGGTCCTCCCTGCCAGGAAGTCTCTCAGACTGCCTGCCCCTCCCCTGTCCCAGAGCAGCTGGGTATGGATCCCTGATCTCACAAGCAGCCGGAATCTTAGTCTCTCCAGGAACTCCTCCTGTCTTAGCTTTCCAAGCTCCTAATTACAAGAGTATCATGCAAGCACCATGAAATGTAGGTTTGTGCTCCCAGGGTAGATCCCCAGAGTTAGGCATTCAGCAGTCCCAGTTCTCCACTCCCTCTCTGTTCTGTTCCTGTTCCTCCTGCCGGTGAGCTGGGGTGGGGGAGGGGCTTGGATCCTGCAGGACCACAGCTTTAGTACATTACCATTTTCTGTGAGGGCTGCTCTTGTCTCCAGGTGTATGCAGTTTATTGTAGTTCTCTTTCCCGTTGCTCTTTCAAGAGTAGTTGTAGTAGCATTATTTTCATATTATATGCGGTTTTAGGAGAAGCCTCTGTCTCACCTCTCACGCCGCCATCTTTAATCTCTCCTTCTTTACCAATCTGGATGCCTTGTATATCTTTGTTTTGTCTGATTGCCGTGGCTAGGACCTCCAGTACTATGTTGAATAACAGTGGAGAGAGTGGGCATCCCTGTCTTGTTCCTGATCTTAGATGAAAATCTTTCAGCTTCTTGCTGTTAAGTATGATGTTAGCTATGGG
>JAQQAC010004778.1:31486-41791 GCA_029783875.1 Phataginus tricuspis | reverse complement strand
CAGGCCTCCTTTCAAGGTCCTCCCTGCCAGGAAGTCTCTCAGACTGCCTGCCCCTCCCCTGTCCCAGAGCAGCTGGGTATGGATCCCTGATCTCACAAGCAGCCGGAATCTTAGTCTCTCCAGGAACTCCTCCTGTCTTAGCTTTCCAAGCTCCTAATTACAAGAGTATCATGCAAGCACCATGAAATGTAGGTTTGTGCTCCCAGGGTAGATCCCCAGAGTTAGGCATTCAGCAGTCCCAGTTCTCCACTCCCTCTCTGTTCTGTTCCTGTTCCTCCTGCCGGTGAGATGGGGTGGGGGAGGGGCTTGGATCCTGCAGGACCACAGCTTTAGTACATTACCATTTTCTGTGAGGGCTGCTCTTGTCTCCAGGTGTATGCAGTTTATTGTAGTTCTCTTTCCCGTTGCTCTTTCAAGAGTAGTTGTAGTAGCATTATTTTCATATTATATGCGGTTTTAGGAGAAGCCTCTGTCTCACCTCTCACGCCGCCATCTTTAATCTCTCCTTCTTTACCAATCTGGATGCCTTGTATATCTTTGTTTTGTCTGATTGCCGTGGCTAGGACCTCCAGTACTATGTTGAATAACAGTGGAGAGAGTGGGCATCCCTGTCTTGTTCCTGATCTTAGATGAAAATCTTTCAGCTTCTTGCTGTTAAGTATGATGTTAGCTATGGGTTTGTCATATATGGCCTTTATGATGTTGAGGTACTTGCCGCCTATACCCATTTTGTTGAGAGTTTTAATCATGAATGGATGCTGAATTTTGTCAAATGCTTTTTCAGCATCTATGGAGATGATCATGTGGTTTTTGCTCTTTTTGTTGATGTGGTGGATGATGTTGATGGATTTTCGAATGTTGTACCATCCTTGCATCCCTGGGATGAATCCCACTTGATCATGGTGTATGATCCTCTTGAAGTATTTTTGAATTCGGTTTGCTAATATGTTGTTGAGTATTTTTGCATCTACGTTCATCAGGGATATTGGTCTGTAATTTTCTTCTTTTGGTGAGGTCTTTGCCCGGTTTTGGTATTAGAGTGATGCTGGCTTCATAGAATGAGGTTGGAAGTATTCCCTCCTCTTCTATTTTTTGAAAAACTTTAAGGATAATGGGTGTTATTTCTTCTCTATATGTCTGGTAGAATTCAGAGGTGAATCCATCTGGTCCGGGGCTTTTGTTCTTGGGTAGTTTTTTGATTACCAATTCAATTTCGTTGCTGATGTTTGGTCTGTTTAGTTTTTCTATTTTTTGTTTGGTCAATCTTGGAAGGTTGTATTTTTCTAAGAAGTTGTCCATTTCTTCTAGGTTTTCCAGATTGTTAGCATATAGATTCTCATAATATTCTCTTATTATTCTTTGTATTTCTGTGGGATCTGTCATTATTTTTCCTTTCTCATTTCTGATTCTGTTTATGTGTGTAGATTCGCTTTTTCTCTTAATGAGTCTTGCTAGTGGTTTATCTATTTTGTTTATTTTTTCAAATAACCAGCTCTTGGTTTCATTGATTTTTTCTATTGTTGTATTCTTCTCAATTTTATTTATTTCTTCTCTGATCTTTATTATGTCCCTCCTTGTGGTGACTTTGGGCCTCCTTTGTTCTTCTTTTTCCAATTTCAGTAATTGTGTCTTTAGACTATTCATTTGGGAATGTTCTTCCTTCTTTAAATAGGCCTGGATTGCAATATTCTTTCCTCTTAGAACTGCCTTTGCTGCGTCCCACAGAAGTTGTGGCTTTGTGTTGTTGTTGTCATTAGTCTCCATATATTCTTTGATTTCTGTTTTGATTTGGTCGTTAACCCATTGATTCATTAGGAGAATGTTGTTAAGTCTCCATGTATTTGTGAGCCTTTTTGATTTCTTTCTAAAATTTATTTCTAGTTTTATACCTTTGTGATCTGAGAAGTTGGTTGGTAAGATTTCAATATTTTTGAATTTCCTGAGGTTCTTTCTGTGGCCTAGTATGTGGTCTATTCTGGAAAATGTTCCATGTGCACTTGAGAAGAATGTGTATCCTGTTGCTTTTGGGTGCAGAGTTCTGTAAATGTCTGTTAGGTCAATCTGTTCTAGTGTGTTGTTCAGTGCCTCTGTGTCTTTAGTTATTCTCTGTCTGGTTGATCTGTCCTTTGGAGTGAGTGGTGTTTTAAAGTATCCTAAAATGAATGCATTGCTGTCTATTTCCTCCTTCAATTCTGTTAGTATTTGTTTCACATATGCTGGCGCTCCTGTGTTCAGTGCATATTTATTTATAATGGTTATATCTTCCTGTTGGACTGACCCCTTTATCATTATGTAATGTCCTTCTTTATCTCATGGTACTTTCTTTGTTTTGACGTCTATTTTGTCTGATACCAGTACTGCAACACCTGCTTTTTTCTCTTGGTTGTTTGCATGAAATATCTTTTTCCATCCCTTCACTTTTATTCTGTGTATATCTTTGGGTTTGAGGTGAGTCTCTTGTAAGCAGCATATAGATGGGTCTTGCTTTTTTATCCATTCTGTTACTCTGTGTCTTTTGATTGGTGCATTCAGTCCGTTTACATTTAGGGTGATTATCGATAGATATGTACTTATTGCCATTGCTGGCTTTAGATTTGTGGTTACCAAAGGTTCAAGGGTTGCTTCTTTACTATCTAACAATCTAACTAACTTTCTTGTTACGTTATTGTAAACACCATCTGATGTTTCTTTATTTCTCTTCGTTCTTATTCTTCCTCCTCCATTCTTCATATACAAGGTGTTTTATTCTTTGCCTTTAGTTAGTATTTGGATGGTCTGCTTTCTCTGCTATGATTTTATTTTCTCTGGTGACATATTTTCAGCCTTAGGGGTGCTTCCCTCTAGAGCAGTCCGTTTAAGATATCCTGTAGTGGTGGTTTATGAGAGGCATACTCTGCCAACTTTTGTTTGTCTGGAAATTGTTTAATCCCTCCATCATATTTAAATGACAATGGTGCTGGATACAATATTCTTGGTTCGAGGCCCTTCTGTTTCATTACATTAAATATACCATACCATTCTCTTCTGGCCTGTAAGGTTTCTGTTGAGAAGTCTGATGATAGTCTGATGGGTTTTCCTTTGTAGGTGATCTTTTTTCTCTCTCTAGCTGCCTTTAGTACTCTGTCTTTTTCGTTGACCTTTGCCATCTTAATTATTATGTGTCTTGATGTTGTCTTCCTTGGGTCCCTTGTGTTGGGAGATCTGTGGGCTTCCGTGGACTGCGAGACTATTTCCTTCCCCAGTGTGGGAAAGTTTTCAGCAATTATTTCTTCAAAGACACTTTCTATCCATTTTTCTCTCTCTTCTTCCTCTGGTACTCCTATAATGCGAATATTGTTCCGTTTGGATTGGTCACACAGTTCTCTTTTATTCTTTCATTCCTATAGATCCTTTTATCTCTCTCTGCCTCAGCTTCTCTGTATTCCTGTTCTCTATTTTCTATTCCATTAACAGTCTCTTGCACCTCATCCAGTCTGCTGTTAAGCCCGTCGATGGCTTGTCTCATTTCTGCATAGTCTTTCCTCACTTCCCTCACTTCCTCCGTCAGCTTTTGCACATTTCTCTGTAGATTTGTCAGTACGGTTATGACTTTTATTCTGAATTCTTTTTCAGGAAGATTGTGCATTTCCATCCCTTCAGGCTCCCTCTCTGGGGTTATCTGGTTGATCTTAGTCTGGACCATATTCCTCTGTCTTTTCATGGCTATAGACGTGGTCTCTGGTAGGTGCCACATATGTCAGCTGGGCTCTTTAAGACTTTAAAAAGAAAGAAATAGAGAAAAGAAAGAAACAAAAAAAGAAAAAAAAGAAGGAGAAGAAAGAAAAAACAAAACAAAACAGAAAATAAAACGCCCACTGGGAGTAGAATCTGTGGGGATGGTGTAGGTGGCGCTGTTGCTCCAGTATGCCACTGCCAGGCTGCTCTGCAGGGCCCTTTATAGCTCTGGCTGGGGTGGGAACGAATGGGAGGCTGTTGATCTCTGTGGGAAGTCTAAGTGCGGCCACCCTTTCCCAGTCACCAGCTAAGGGGTCTGAATCTCCCCAGGACTCCCAGCCTGCTGGGCTGAGTGTGCTGGGATGATCTGGCTCCTCCGCCTGGTTCCTGTCTTTTTAAGACCGCTGAAAAAAGCGTGCACTTTTCTTTTTTTTTTATTCCTGGGAGCCAGCTGCAAGGACCCTGGTACGTTCCCCGCTCAGGTCCTGCACCCTCTGTCTCTCCAATCTCTGCTACACTGCGCGATGTGTGACAGCGCTCCCTGTGCAGATCACTGGGGCTGGTTATTTCGCGGGGTGTACTTCCACTCCCTCCCAGCTCTGAATCCTCTCCTCCTGCCAGTGTGCTGGGGTGGGGGAGTGCTCGGGTCCCGCTGGGTCGCAGCTCCGTATCTTACCCGCCTCATGGGGTGCCGAGTCCTCTCGGGTGTAGCTGCAGGCTATGTGCTGTCCTGTATCTTCTGGTCTCTTTTTTAGGAATATTTGTACTTGTTGTATTTTCGTAAATAATATGGTTTTGGGAGGAGATTTCTGCCGCCCTGCTCTCGCTGCCATCTTCCCGGAAGTCTCGAAACACATTATTTTAAACAATAATACAGAGCAGTAAAAACTAGAATCACAAGTACTAATTGGTAATCAACAGCAATATGGATTGTGTGAACCTTCCTAATCTTGATGTAGACATTACCCTTTAAATCGAGAAAATGCAATTTAATGAGGTGCTGTGGTACAATAGAATGAGGAGTCAGAAAGCATGTGATAACCTTAACAAACAAAAAGCAAATAACCCAATTAAGAAATGGGCACAGGACATGAATAGACACTTTTCTAAAGAAGAAATTCAGATGGCCAACAGGCACATGAAAAAATGCTCCACATCGCTAATCATCAGAGAAATGCAAATTAAAACCACAATGAGATATCACCTCACACCAGTGAGGATGGCCAACATCCAAAACACAAACAACACCAAATGTTGGTGAGGATGTGGAGAAAGGGGAACCCTCCTACATTGCTGGTGGGAATGCAAATTAGTTCAACCATTGTGGAAAGCAGTATGGAGGTTCCTCAAAAAACTCAAAATAGAAATACCATTTGACCCAGGAATTCCACTCCTAGGAATTTACCCCAAGAATGCAGCAGCCCAGTTTGAGAAAGACAGATGCACCCCTATGTTTATTGCAGCACTATTTACAATAGCCAAGAAATGGAAGCAACCTAAGTGTCCATCAGTAGATGAATGGATTAAGAAGATGTGGTACATATACACAATGGAATATTACGCAGCAATAAGAAAAAAACAAATCCTACCATTTGCAACAACATGGATGGAGCTGGAGGGTATTATGCTCAGTGAAATAAGCCAGGCCGAAAAAGACAAGTACCAAATGATCTCACTCATATGTGGAGTATAAGAACAAAGAAAAAAAAAATGAAGGAACAAAACAGCAGCAGACTCACAGAACCCACGAATGGACTAACAGTTACCAAAGGGAAAGGGACTGGGGAGATGGGTGGGAAGGGAGGGATAAGAGGGTAAAAGGGGCATTATGATTGGCCGACATAGGGTGGGGGGGCACGGGGAGGACTGTACAGCTCAGAGAAGACAAGTAGTGATTCTCATCTCACTACACTGATGGACAGTGACTGTGGTGGGGTTGGTGGGGGGGACCTGATGAAGGGGGTAGTTTAATCATCACGGTATTGCTCATGTAATTGTAGGTTAATGATACTAAAATAAAATAAATTGTTAAATAAAAATTAAAAAAAAAAGAAAGCATGTGATAATATGGTTAAAGTCTAGTTTGGAAATCAAACAGTTTGGGAATTTGTACCTTGATTCTGCCACTGACTGGATTTATATCTTCATGAGTAACTCGAAGCCTTTGTGCCCCAATTTCCTTACTAATAGAACAAAGATAATTAAATCCCTTACAAGTTTGACAAGAAGTGTAATAATATAACCTATAAAAAGTTTCTGACAGATGACAGTGTAAGTCTGGGGAGAAGAAATCCCAGGGCAAAACACCTCTAAAAACCAAAATCAGTCAAAGGGAGAAATAAAGTTTAAAACAGGTTTATTGCTTACAAACTGCAGTCCAGGCCTTCTCTCTTTCCTGCTCCAGCAGAGGCCAAAACCGGCCCTCCCCTCACCTCTCAGGTACAGATAAGCCCTCTTGCCCAGGTAATTACCCATTGATATGGAGATGAACTTCTCTGCATCCCTGAGGAATGATGCAAATATACTAAAGCCATACTTCTCTTCACCCTTGAGCACCTCTTGATATGCATTATTTACTAAAGCCAGGTGAGATATTCTGGAAATATTACAATTTTACCCACAGAAAGGAAGTCATTAAAAGATAATTTCCTATTCCCTTCAAAAAAAAAGGACCTTTGAGAATCAAAAGTATACACCACAGTCAAATGCTGTAAATACTGTCTGGACAGTAGAATTGAGAGCTCCACTTGAAACAGCTACTGTGACATCTACTGCTTTCTTTAGACAATTAGACCTGCACCTTTGTTACCTTAACTGTATCTGTGATGGTTTGTGCCAGTTGTGCCACAGTCACACCTGCTTGTCAGGAGACTGGAACCTGTGGTTCTGGTTGGGAGGCTGCCTTGCAGCCACTATGGAAAATTCCCCCATCCCAGCCTCTAGGTCACAGGCCGAGGAAGACAGATAAAGGGGATCTCATGGAGCAGAACCAGGCACAGCCAAACTTGTTGACCCATGAATTTACTTCACTACTGGGCCAGGGAGCCTGCTTCAGTGACATACCAACAGTGGTGACAATAATAAAAGTGCCAGTAAGAGGAAACACTCAGGGTGCCAGCATCTCACGACTTAGGGCACTTCCTGATTAACTCAGCCCATCCTCAGGACTACCCCAGGGCACAGGTCTTTTCTTATCAGCACTTTTCAGTTATAGAAACTTAGGCATGTAAACATTAGTTAACTTACTTAAGGTCACAAAGGAAGTGACGAAGTGAAGATTTGAACCCTTGGCAGCCTGGATCCATAGCCCAGGATCCTAATCGCTATGCAGACAGCAGCTACTCCAAACTCAGATGCATGGTGTAAGTCCAGGGAGAGGAAATCCCAGGGCAAAATACCTCTAAAAACTGCAATCGGTCAAAGGGAGAAATAAAGTTTAAAACCCATTTATTGCTTACAAACTGCAGTCCAGGGCCGTCTCTCTTCTCTGTTACTGAAGAAGCAAGCAAGCAATCAAGCCAGCCCCTCCCTTTAATCTTTCAGGTTCAGGCATACCCTTGGTTGCCCAGGTAATTACCCATTGACGTGGAGATGAACTTCTCTCCACCCCTGAGGAATGATGCAAATTCACTAAAGCCATACTTCTTTCCACCTCTGAACACCTATTGATATGGAGATGTACTTAAGCCAGGAGAGATATTCTGGAAATATTACAATTTTATCCACAGTGGTGCACCCCAGTATGGGTTTCTAGGTTTCTCCAGCAGCGAGGTGGGAGCAGACTCATGTTAACTCTGACATGTTCTTAACCTTTATGTCATTTTACTTCTGTGTAGCCTTGATCTGTGACTTTAGGGTAAATGGAAATGATGCTGGGGTTCTTGTTTGTGGAGTCAAAGAATGAACTTATCAAACAGTCAAGGTAGGAGAGCCAGGAGAGGCTTTTATTTAGAGATAAAGTGAGAGGACAGAGCTCCTGGCTCACACCAGGAGGGGACAAGAGAGCCTGTGATGGTGCGTTGTCTGGGGGTTTTACAGGCAATTGAGGATTTTTGGGAATGTGCAAAAAAAAGCTTAGGGGTGTGGACTTGTTAAGTGGTCCCTGAATATTTAGAATGAACACAAGGAACTTCCTGCTCTGATGGTTTCTCCCTGAGATACCAGCATCTTGGTCTGGGAGCATATCAAACAAGGCTGCCTGCCCAGCCCTTAAGGTGGGCTGAGGTATTATTTGATAAAGAGTAAGTTAAGAATCTTACTTCTTAACTTCCTGGGTGTTAAAATGCAATCCTATCTTTAAGGTGGAATCCTTCCTGCCTTTTACTATGTTGTTTACAGCTGGGTCTGTATGCTAAATTAGTTGCCCAGTTTGCAAATCTCTTCATCAGATGTGAAGGAGGAAAGACAGCACATAGGCCTGGGCCTTTAGCATGCTAAGGTGAATCTTACACGTAAATATGTGCTACTCTTCTTTACCTGGGGAACATTAACTGATCTCACCGAAGAATGACTCTAGAGCTTAATGTTTAACACATTGTTTTGGCAGGGGGTTTCCTTGCATGGAGTTACATTGCTCTGACTGTAATTATCCTGCCTTGAGTTTTCCAGAGGCCCTCATCCTATTCTGTCTGGGCTCATGGTCCCTGTCTCATAAAAACTTGACTGGATTGTTCAGATATGAGTTATTTGGAAATTCTGTTGATTTTAATGCTATTTCCGTATCTATCCATCATTTTTATATTTTCTTTATTCAATTTCAGTAAAGGTTTAAGTCTGCACTCATTTTATGAATCCTTTAGATTTATTTCCTACATTTTTTTGAGTCAAATAATTCACCTGAATGAATTTGTTTAATTACTGAGTATGAGAGATTTTAAATTTCTCTGTCATAAGAGTTCTTAGAAACACCCACCTGCCATGTTAAACTCTGGTTGCACCTGGAGTGTTTCCCCTTGCAGGTTAGACTTCCTCATTGAATTGAGAGTTGGTTGAAAGAGCATTTATGAACTTGCAAGTGGTCTGCTTTTATGGTTTCTCATTTGTTGTTCTGCTATATTTCTCCTGTGGCTGGCATGGGACTTGGCATCTTATATTTCCACTTGTGTTAGAAGCTCTAACAAAGCCTAACTCACTCCATTGTGAAACAAGCTAAGGAGCGAAGCCTCTCAGTACATGCCACCCACTGACCTGTCCTTTCTGAGTTTCATGAATTTCACCAGAAGCCCCTTGGAAACACGGATAAGGAAATGCCATTCCCCAGGGGGTTTGGAAGCTTGGCCTCCCTGATGCCAGCAAGTCTGCCGTTGAGCCACTGATTAACTCCTGGTTCTTCGCACAGCCCCCTCCTGTCTCCAGGAGGTTTCCCTTTAAAGAGCCCTGACTCTGAATGCCACCAGGGAGATGGCCTTAGGGTGCTGGGCCACCACCTTCCCAGACTGTGGCTCTTGAGTAAAGCAAGCGGCCCTTCTCACTAACACTTATTTCTTGGGTTTTGGCCTTTTGAGCAATGAGCAGATGAATTTGGGTTCAGAACCAGGCCATAGCCTGGTTAACACTTCTGTTAGGGGAGCGTTGGGAATTTCCTGGGTTCTTGTCCTTCTGCAACAAAAAATTGAAGGGCAGAGACACAGTAGTGAAACAGAGTAACAGTTTATTTATTTATTTTTAAATAATTTATTTTATTTTAGTATCATTAACCTACAATTACATGAGCAATACCGTGATGATTGAACTCCCCCTTCACCAGGTCCCCCCCACCAACCCCACCACAGTCACTGTCCATCAGCGTAGTGAGATGAGAATCACTACTTTTCTTCTCTGAGCTGTACAGTCCCCCCCGTGACCCCCCACCCTATGTCTGCCCATCGTAATGCCCCTTTTACCCTCTTATCCCTCCCTTCCCACCCATCTCCCCAGTCCCTTTCCCTTTGGTAACTGTTAGTCCATTTGTGGGTTCTGTGAGTCTGCTGCTGTTTTGTTCCTTCATTTATTTATTTATTTATTTATTTTATTTTTTATTTTTCTTTGTTCTTATACTCCACATATGAGTGAGATCATTTGGTACTTGTCTTTTTCGGACTGGCTTATTTCACTGAGCATAATACCCTCTAGCTCCATCCATGTTGTTGCAAATGGTAGGATTTGTTTCTTTCTTATTGCTGCGTAATATTCCATTGTGTATATGTACCACATCTTCTTAATCCATTCATCTACTGATGGGCACTTAGGTTGCTTCCATTTCTTGGCTATTGTAAATAGTGCTGCAATAAACATAGGGGTGCATCTGTCTTTCTCAAACTGGGATGCTGCATTCTTGGGGTAAATTCCTAGGAGTGGGATTCCTGGGTCAAATGGTATTTCTATTTTGAGTTTTTTGAGGAACCTCCATACTGCTTTCCACAATGGTTGAACTATTTTGCATTCCCACCAGCAATGTAGGAGGGTTCCCCTCTCTCCACATCCTCGCCAACATTTGTTGTTGTTTGTGTTTTGGATGTTGGCCATCCTCACTGGTGTGAGGTGATATCTCATTGTGGTTTTAATCTGCATTTCTCTGATGATTAGCGATGTGGAGCATTTTTTCATGTGCCT
>JAQQAC010004778.1:5844-26486 GCA_029783875.1 Phataginus tricuspis | reverse complement strand
GTTAAATATATCATGCCATTCTCTTCTGGCCTGTAAGGTTTCTGTTGAGAAGTCTGATGACAGTCTGATAGGTTTTCCTTTGTAGGTGATCTTTTTCCTCTCTCTAGCTGCCTTTAATACTCTGTCCTTGTCTTTGATCTTTGCCATCTTGATTATTATGTGTCTTGGTGTTGTCTTCTTTGGGTCCCTTGTGTTGGGAGATCTGTGGGCTTCCGTGGACTGTGAGACTATTTCCTTCCCCAGCGTGGGGAAGTTTTCGGCAATTATTTCTTCAAAGACACTTTCTATCCCTTTTTCTCTCTCTTCTTCCTCTGGTACTCCTATAATGCGAATATTGCTCCGCTTCGATTGGTCACAGAGTTCTCTTAATATTCTTTCATTCTTAGAGATCCTTTTATCTCTCTCTGCCTCAGCTTCTTTGTATTCCTGGTCCCTGTCTTGTAATTCCTTGATCGTGTCTTGAACCTGATTCAATCTGCTGTTGAGCCCTTCGATGGCTTGTTTCATTTCTGCATTGTCTTTCCTCACTTCCCTCACTTCCTCCCTCAGCTCTTGCACATTTTTCTGTAGATCCGTCAGCATGGCTATGACTTTTATTCTGAATTCTTTTTCTGGAAGACTGTGAATGTCCATTTCTCCAGATTCTTTCTCTGGGGTGGTGTTTGTCTGAAGCTTTGTCTGTATCATATTCTTCTGTCTTCTCATGACTATAGAATTGGTTGTTGGTAGCAAGGAGAGATAAGAAAGGAGAGACAAGAAAAAAAAGAGATTTCTACTAATAATATAAAAGTAAAAGGAGAGAGAGAGAAGGGAAAAGAAAAGAAAGAAAAAGAAAAGGCAGCAACACCTAAAAGAAAACAGCAAGAACAACAACAAAACAAAACAAAACAAACAAACAAAAAAAACACCAAAAAGCCCACCGGGGGTGGTTTCTGTGCGAATGCTGTAGGTGGCGCTATTGCTCCGCTATTCCAGAGCCGCGCCACGTCACTCCACATGGCCCTTTAAATCTGTGGCCGGGTGAGAATGGATGGGAGGCTGTTGAAAGAGAGGGAAAGAAAAAAAGGAAAAGAAAGGGGAGAAAAAAAAAAAAGCCACCGGGCGTGGGTTCTGCGCGAGTGCTGTAGGTGGCGCTGTTGCTCCACTATTCCAGTGCCACTATAGTTCTGGCTGGGTTGGAAACAATGGGAAGCTGTTGATCTCCGTGTGGGTCTCAATGGCGGGCACTCTTTTCCAGTCGCCAGCTACGGGGTCCAAAGCTCCCCAGGACTCCCAGCGTGCTGGGCTCAGTTAGCGGGGCTATCCGGCCCCTCTACTGAGCTCCTGTCTCTTTAAGACCGCTGAGGTAGAGCGCGCGCTTTTCTTCCCCTTTTTCTCCTTTCTTTTTCCTTCCCGGAGCCAGCCGTGGGCAACTTGCACGTTCCCGGCTGGGACCCTGTGCCCTCTGTCTCTCCAATCTCCGCTACACTGCAGGCCGTGTGTCGGTGCTCCGGGCTCAGACTTCCACTCCCTCCCGGCTCTGAATCCTCTCCTCCCGCTGGAGCGCTGGGGGAGAGGGACGCTTGGTCCGCTCACGGCTCCGTACCTTACCCGCCTTGCCGGAACTCCCGCCGGAGTGCTGGGGTGGAGGGGCGCTCCGGGCGCAGACTTCCACTCCCGGCTCTGAATCCTCTCCTCCCGCTGGAGCGCTGGGGGAGAGGAGCGCTCGGTCTGCTCGCGGCTCCGTACCTTACCCGCCTTGCCGAGACTCCCGCCGGAGTGCTGGGGTGCAGGGGCGCTCTCGTCTCGCTGGATCGTGTTTCCGTCCCGCCTCGCCGGGTGCCAAGTCCTCTGTCCGGCGTGTCTGGCCGCCGGAGCTCTGGGGGGGGGAGTGCTCGGTCCCACCGGATCGCCGCCCGTCCGCCTCACCGGCTGCCAAGTTCTCACAGGTGTAGCTGTACGCTGTGCACTTTCCTGTGTATTCTGGTCTCTCTTTTAGGGATAGTTGTATTTGCTGTATTTTCGTGAATAAATATAATGTTGGGAGGAATTTTTCTGCTAGTCTGTTCACGACGCCATATTCCCGGAAGTCTCCAGAGTAACAGTTTTTAAAGTTACTTAATGAGAGAAAATGTGCAGGCGACCTCAGTGGGGAGAGGTGCCCTTGAAAGGTTGGGAAAAAGTCTTAAGGCAAAAAGGTTAAGCACCTAGAAAGTGCGGGTCACCTCAGAGAGAGGAGAGCCCTGAAAGGCTGGGGGTTCCCCCTTTTAAGGATTTTTTCAGGAACGTGACAAAGGGCTAAGAGTGTGGACTTGTTAAGTGGTCTCAAAACATTTTTCTTTGATGAGACATTAAGTTCTTATCAGTCCTCCAGGTAATTCTGCAATATTAGCTTAACACAAGAAATTTACTGCTCTGATTCCCTCCCAGGATAACAACTTCCTGGTCTAGGAGCATATCAATAAAGATTGCCTGCCCTGCCTCCAAGATGGGCTGAGTTATTATGTTTGCTAAAGAATATGTTAAGAATCTTCTTAACTTCTTGAGTTTTAAAATGCAGTTTTAGCTTTAAAATGGAATTTTTCCTGTCTTTATTATGCTGTTTGTAGCTGGGCCTTTTAGCAGGCCAAAGTAAATTTTACAATCGCATGATCTAATTGACACAATGAAGACACGGGCTATGCTCAGATACTTTTCTTTATCCGGAGAATTTTCAAATATTCCAGGCCAAGTTGCTCCTGTCCTCTTGAGCTTTTACAGATCCAACTCATGTTGAATTCTTTACCACTGACTACAGACTTTCCCCTATTTATTTCTCAATACTTTAAATTTCTACATAAACAGTTAATATTCTTTGCTTATAGCATCTATTTGATCTGGATCAAACTTTACCTTTAAAAAAGGTTCCTTCTTTTTATCACATACATGTGGTAAGGAACTGTGAACATAGAAAAGTTTATAAAATATTTTTCAATAGTCACCTACTTTCATATGTAATATTATCCAAAAATGTATTTGAAAGTTCAGTGCCCAAAGACAAATCTTAACTTTACTATTGATGCCAGAGTTCTTGTTTACAGAGTCAATGAATGAACTTTGCAAACACTCAAAAGTAGGAGAGCAAGGGAGAGGCTTTTATTTAGAGATAAAGTCAGAGGACAGAGCTCCTGGCTCAGGCCGGGTGGGGACAAGAGGGTCCCTAGTCATGCGTTGTCTAGGGGATTTAGAGGCAGTTGAGAGACAAAGGACTAGGGATGAAGACCCACTAAATGGTTCCCAAATGTTTATTTTTGAAGAGATACTAAGTTTCTTACCAGTCTTCTGGATTATTTTGCAAAGTTAATTTATGTGGGTAAAATTGTAATATTTCCAGAATATCTCACCTGGCTTTACTGCATTTGCATATCCTCAGGGGTGAAGAGAAGTTCATCACCATATCAATGTGTAATCACCTGGGCAACCGAGGTCTTATCTGAACCTGAGAGGTTAGGGGGACATCCTTGCTTGCTTCTGCGGAGTAGGGGAGAGAGATGGCCCAGAATGCAGTTTGTAAGCATTAAATGGATTTTAAACTTTATTTCTCCCTTTGACTAATTTCGGTTTTAGAGGTATTTTGCCCTGGGATTTCTTCTCCCCGGACTTACAACTTAACACAAGCAATGTACTGCTTTTTTTCTTTCCCAGAATAGCCGCTTCTTGGTCTGGGAGCATATCAATCAAGACTGCCTGTCCTGCTCCCAAGGTGGGCTGAGTTATTATCTGTTATGTTAAGAAACCTATTTTTTGACTTCTTGGGTTTTAAAATGCAATCTTATCTTTAAGATGGAGTCCTTCCTGTTTTTACTATGTTGTTTATGACTGGGCTCATTTGTCATTATTACTTGCCTAGGTTGCAAATTATTTGATTTAGGGCTGGAGGAAGAAAAGCCACATCTGTGTAAAGTTAAAGAAAATAAGCAGGGTCTTTTAGCAGCTAAAGTAAATTTTACAATAGCGTGATTTAATTGACGCAATGAAGACATGGACTATGCTGAGGTGTTTTCTTATCTGGGGGATAATCAAACATTCCAGGCCAAGTTTCTCCTGGTTCTTTAATTTTAACTAATCTCATTGAAAAATACTTATATTCCTAGTTTGATATTTTACTTTAGAGGATTAATGTGGTTCTGACTTTGCTTAATTGTTTAATGTGGAGTTTTGGTAGGGGTCTTTTCTGGAGGCCTTCTCCTACTCTGACTACACCCACAGTCCCTGTCTCACTATTATAAAGGAAATTCCTTCTCTTACAGACAGAAAATGTTGTAAAATCTCAGAGTCCTGACACCTCTGTTCCAGGTAGTGGGGCAGACGGGTCAGTCTCATCACACACATTCGGGCAGAGGCTCCTGGACAGGGCAGAAGTTCCCTGTGCACATACCAGGGAAGAACATAGTTGTTACTCAGTTGATGTAGCCCCAGATAAAACAAAGGAAAAAGCCAAGGGTTCTGATGTTGAAGACAAAATCAATCAGCGAGCTTTCTGGATTTTCAGCCTACTGCTATATAGGTCAACTCTAACTTACCAGCATGTGTAAATTATCTTGGCTGCTAAAAAGTTACATATTTTATTAAACACCAAATGAATGTAGATCCTTTGCTATGAAATTTGCATATTTCCCACGCAGTCATCCTTGTTCTACACTCATTTTTAATATTACATTTTTATAGGGAATTTTTCCTATTTACTAAAACCCATGAAAGACTGCCTATTGAGTATTTTTAAATAAAAGATTTTTCCTGATAGTGTCTTCAGATTATCACAAATGTTCCTTTCTGGACAAGAAATATTCTTTCAAATTTCTGTTAGTAAGAATATATTGCTACGTGTGCAGTATAAACCTAAGCTCATCCATATTCAAGTTGTGCCAGTCCGATCAGAGCTTGGCCACCAGGGAACAGACATGAGTTACTTTCCCAAATTCCACATAGAACTCGAGAGCATTTGACTTTCATGAGCTATGCCTAGAACGTTTTATTTTTCCTGTTAAATGTTTGTATCTATGTTGGATTTCAGCCATTACTCAGCAGTCGACGGGCTCAGGCCTCTCCGGTGAGCCTGTTTGGCTTCCTGCGCTGCGCACCCGAGGCCAGCAGGGGGCGCGCAAACCTGCTATCTCTGGCCCATCATGAGCACATGCGCGGTCCTCTCCTGGGCTCCGGAGCCGTGGCCCCAATAGCCGAGCTGTGTTGCCACGGCCCCCGGGGAGGAAAAGGCTTCCTGTCCAGGGTCTGCATGTCTGAGAGGGAGATTTCCAAGTTTCTCTACGATGTTTTTATAAATAGTGCAGAAGCTTTCATTTTCTGCAGTGTTTCACAAGGTGCTTTCTCTGTACTTCTCATCTACTATGTTAGCAATATTTAATTTGCAGTGTTACTCGCTGAGGTTTTAAGGGTTGAATCCATAGCATCCTGTATCATTCTGATTCAGAATTGTTTCTGAGGAAAAAATACCAATTCAGTCTCAGAAACGGAAACATAGGCACAGTGGTGACATTAATATTAAAAAAGAACTAGGACCAACCAGAGGCAAAGGAGGAAAGCCTGTGTCCCTCGTTTATCCGTATTGTTAATTTTTGTTTGACTTTAAATTGAAAAATTATGAAAAGTGGAAGATTCAGTGTGTTAAAATTCAGATTAAATTCTATTTTGTTGTTACCCAAACCAGAGTTTTTTGTACTGTAACGTTCCTGGCTTTCAAAAAGCTAGCATACGAATAACATGCTAATACACCCTTTGCAGCTTGTTTTCAAATGACACTAATACTGTTTGACATTTTCTCAACTAGTGATGAACATGATTCTTAAAAAATTAATTTCAGCTCGCTCAAATGTTCTTTGCTGGATAGCTAGGACACGGACATGTCCTACTTTGTCATCAAGCAAGATTCATGAACCTGGGCTAGGAGATCAAAACATGGTGCTGGTTATTGGGTATCATTACCAACTATCGCATATTGCTTACAAGCATCTAGGATGACATATCTTTAGGACAGAAATCGCCACGATATTGAAGAGCCAAGCCCTTGTCTGCCTTTTCTAAATCAGACATATTTCTAGAAAATAGATTTTCTCTGGCTCCAAGTAGAAAATCTGAAGGCACATGGTTTAATTTTGTGTATCTCAGTTTCAAAAATGACACTGAAATGTTTCCAGTCTCCTTGCTTTCTTTCTGTGATTCTTTCTTGCAATGACACTTTCATTTCCTATGTAGCATGCTCATTTCTTTACTTGTGTGTTTATTTTCAAACTCAGAAAGTATGTTGATGTTTTAGGTTCTACACTCCTCCTGTATGTTCCTTTCTGTTTTTTATAGAAATGTTGAAATGTTCTATTAATATTGTCAGGTGTACATTGTGATCTGGCAATTATACACATTTCTAAAGGCTCATCACGGTCCGTATAGTTACCATTTGTCAACATACCCAGATATTACAATAATACAAACTGTGCTCCCTATGCGGTACTTTCACCTCTGATTAATTTATTTCATAATCGGAATAATAATTTATCCTCTTCACCTATTTTGCCCATCCTCCTGGACCTCCCAACCACCAGTCAGTTTTCTGCCTATTTCTTTTTTTTCTATTTCTGTTGCTTTTTAAATTCTTATAAATTAAATCATGTGGTATTTATCTTTTTCTTTACTTCACTCTAGGTCTTCCCATGTTGTCACAAATGGCAAGATTTCATTCTTTTTTATGGCTGAGTAATAGTCTGTTGCATATGTGTGCCACACCTTCCTTCTGCATTCATCTATTGATGGACGCTTTGGTTGCTTCCATACCTTGGCTATGGTAACAACAACAAAAAAATGCTGTGATAAACTATGGAGTGCATACATCTTTTCACATTAGGGATTTTCTTTTTGGGTTAATTCTGAGGAGTGGAATTAATGGATCATGTGGTGTCTCTCTTTTTAGCATTTTGAGACCTCCATAGTGCTTTCCATAGTGGTTGCACACATTTACATCCCCAGGAACAGAGTGGGAGGGTTCCTTGTCTCCAACACTTGTCATTTCTTGTTTCCTTGATACTGTCTGTTCTGGGCTGGTGTGAAGTGACCTCACACTGTTGTTTTGATTGCATCTCCTTGATGAGTGATGTTGAGCACCTTTTTGTGTGTCTGTTGGCCCCTGGTATATCTTCTTTGGGAAAATATCCATTCAGGTTCCCTGCCTGGTTTTTCATCAGTTTGTGGCTTTTTCTGGTGTTGTTTCATTAGCTCTTTATGTATTTTGGACATTGGCCCTTGCTGGATACATCATTGCCACATTCTCTCTCAGGAAGATGCCTTTTGTTATACAAGTGGTCTCCTATGCCAGGCAGGGCTTCTTGCTTGGATAAAATCCCACATGTCTAGTTTTGCTTCCCTCATCTGGGGGCACATGCCCAGAAAGAAAAGGACTAATGCTGATGCTCAAGAGTTTACTGCCTCCATTTTTTTATTAAGGTATCATTGATATACACTCTTATGAAGGCTTCACAAGAAAAACAATGTGGTTATTACATTCACCCTTATTATAGAGTCCCCCCATACCCCATTGCAGTCACTGTCCATCAGTGTAGTAAGATACCACAGAGTCCCTACTTGTCTTCTCTGAGCTACACGGTCTTCCCTGTGCGCCATGTGCACCAATCATGATACCCCACAATCTTCTTCTCCCTCCCTTCCCACCCACCCTCCCCCACCCCTCCCCTTTGGCAACCTTTAGTCCCTTCTTGGACTTTGTGAATCTGCTATTTTGTTCCTTCAGTTTTGCTTCATTGTTATACTCCACAAAGGAGGGAAATCATTTGGTATTTGTCTTTCTCTGCCTGACTTATTTCACTGAGCATAATACCCTCTAGCTCCATCCACATTGTTGCAAATGGTAGGATTTGTTTTTTATAGCTGAATAGTATTCCACTGTGTATATGTGCCACATCTTCTTTATCCATTCATCTACTGATGGACACTTAGGTTGCTTCCATATCTTGGCTATTGTAAATACTGCTGCCATAAACATAGGGGTGCATATGTCTTTTTGAATCTGAGAAGTTGTTTTCTCTGGGTAAATTCCTAGGAGTGGAATTCCTGGGTCAAGTGGTACTTCTATTTATCGTTTTTTGAGGAACCTCCATATTGCTTTCCACAATGGTTGAACTAGTTTACGTTCCTTCTAGCAGCGCTGGAGGGCTCCCCTTTCTCTGAATCCTCACCAGCATTTGTTCTTCCTAGTCGTTTCTATCTTGGCCATCCTAACTGGTGTGAGGTGATACCTCATTGTGGTTTTAATTTGCATTTCCCTGATAATTAGCGATGCGGAGCATCTTTTCATGTGCCTGTTGGCCATCTGAATTTCTTCTTTGGAGAAGTTTTTGTTCATATCCTCCGCTCATTTTTTAATAGGGTTATTTGGGTGTTGAGGCATGTAAGTTCTTTATATATTTTGGATGTTAACCCCTTTGCCTCCGTTTTCTTATCAGGGTTTTATGGTTTCAATTTAGATCTTGAATCCAGTTCAAGTTTCTTTTTGTGTTGCATGGACTCATGATTGAGCTTCACTCTTTGGCATAGAGCTGTCCCATTTCTCACCACAGTTATCACAGAGACTGACTTGATCTTGAGACTGAAGATGAATCAATTTTTTCATAATATCGTGAGTTTTGATCATGGGCAAGTACAGTATTTCAGTGGATTTATTTTCACTTTCTTTGTTTTCTTAGTGTTTACGTTTTCCCACAGAGATCTGCAAAGATGTTGTTACATTATACTTGAGAGAGTGTCTATTTTAAAAAATTTGATGTTATAAAAGGTATTGTTTCTTACATGTTCCAATTATTTGTTACCAGTGTATAGAAAACCAGCTGGATTTTGTGTGTCCATTTTGAACTTAGCTTCATAGTATTTGTATAAAATCATATCGGTACAGAACAGGCTCCATATCTGTTTGACTATATATTAGTATCATCTTGCTGAGTTATGCTTCTTCCATCATCAGTTTGTTGAGGGTTGTTACCATGAAATAATACTGCATTTGTCTAGTGTTTTCTTGGGATCTATTGAGATGATCATATTATTTTAATCTTTAATTTTATTAACATGGTATATCATATTGATTTGCAAGTGTTCACTTTCCTTGCCTCTCAGGAGGGATAAATGACACTTGGATCTGCAGATAATCCTTTCAGTGTGTTCTTGAATTTGGTTTGCTAACATTTTGTTGTGAATTTTTATATCTATTTTCCTCAGGGATATTGCTTCAAAGTCTTCATTTCTCCTAATGTCCTCATCTACATTGATCTCAGCGTAGTGATATCCTTGTAGAATGAACTTATAGCATGCCCTACGCCTCAATTCCATGGAAGATTTTGAGAAGGACTGACATTAATTCTTTAATGTTTTGGTAGATTCCATAGTATAGCTGTCTGGTCATGTAATGTACACTTAGCATCCTTACCAGCTGTCTGTGTGCTGGTGTGTTAAGTCTGGTTCACATGATGAAGATATCTTGTATGTTTTACTACATTTATAACTGAGCCAGTCATTTTTGGTGTATTGTAAATTATATATATATATTTTTATTAAGGTATTATTGATATACACTCCTATGAAGGTTTCACATGAAAAAACAAGGTGGTTACTACATTCACCCATATCACCAAATCCCAACCCATACCCCAATGCAGTCACTGTCCTTAGGTGTAGTTAAGATGCCACAGATTCACTATTTGCCTTCTCTGTGCTACACTGTTTTCCCCCGTGATCTCCCACACCATCTGTACTAAACAAAATACCACTCAATACCCTTCTCCCACCCTCCCACACCCCTCCCCTTTGGTAACCACTAGTTCCTTCTTGGAGTCTCTGAGTCTGCTGCTATTTTGTTCTTTCAGTTTTGTTTCATTGTTATACTCCATAAAGGAAGGAAATCATTTGGCACTTTTCTTTCTCCACCTGGCTTATTTCACTGAGCATAATATCCTCCAGCTCCATCCATGTTGTTGCAAATGGTAGGATATGTTTCTTTCTTATGGCTGAATAGTATTCCATTATGTATATGTACCACCTCTTCTTTATCCATTCATCTACTGATGGACACTTAGGTTGCTTCCATTTCTTGGCTATTGTAAAAAGTGCTGCAATAAACATAGGGGTGCATATGTCTTTTTCAAACTGGGCTGCTGCATTCTTAGGGTAAATTACTAGGAGTGGAATTCCTGGGTCAAATGGTATTTCTATTTTGAGTTTTTGAGGAACCTCCATACTGCTTTCCACAATGGTTGAACTAATCTGCATTCCCACCAGCAGTGTAGGAGGGTTCCCCTTTCTCCACATCCTCGCCAACATTTGTTGTTGTTTGTGTTTTGGATGTTGACCATCCTCACTGGTGTGAGGTGATATCTCATTGTGGTTTTAATCTGCATTTCTCTGATGACCAGCGATGTAGAGCATCTTTTCATGTGCCCGTTGGCCATCTGAATTTCTTCTTTAGAGAAGTGTCTATTCATGTCCTCTGCCCATTTCTTAATTGGATTATTTGATTTTTGTTTGTTAAGGTGCATGAGTTCTTTATATATTTTGGATGTCAACCCCTTCTCAGACACGTCATTTATGAATATATTCTCCCATACTGTAGGACGTCTTTTTGTTCTACTGATGGTGTCCTTTGCTGTACAGAAGCTTTTCAGCTTGATATAGTCCCACTTGTTCATTTTTGCTTTTGTTTCCCTTGCCCGGGGAGATATGTTCATGAAGAAGTCACTCATGTTTATGTCCAAGAGACTTTTGCCTATGTTTTCTTCTAAGAGTTTTATGGTTTCATGACTTACATTCAGGTCTTTGATCCACCGTGAGTTTACCTTTGTGTATGGGGCTAGACAGTAGTCCAGTTTCATTCTCTTACATGTAGCTGTCCAGTTTTTCCAACACCAGCTGCTGAAGAGGCTGTCATCTCCCCATTGTATATCCAGGGCTCCTTTATCAAATATTAATTGACTGTAGGTGTTTGGGTTAATGTTTGGATTTTCTATTCTGTTCCACTGGTCTGTGGGTCTGTTTTTGTGCCAGTACCAAATTGTCTTGATTACTGTTACTTTGTAGTAGAGCTTGAAGTCAGGGAGCGTAATTCCCCCTGTTTGATTCCTCCTTCTCAGGATTGCTTTGGCTATTCGGGGTCTTTTGTGGTTCCATATGAATTTTAGAATTATTTGTTGGAGTTCATTGAAGAAAGCTGTTGTTAGTTTAATAGGGATTGCGTTGAATCTGTAGATTGCTTTAGGTAGTATAGCCATTTTGACAATATTTATTCTTCCTAGCCAAGAGCATGGGATGCATTTCCATTTGTTAGTGTCCTCTTTAATTTCTCTTAGGAGTGTCTTGTAGTTTTCAGAGTACAGGTCTTTCACTGCCTTTGTTAGGTTTATTCCTAAGTATTTTATTCTTTTTGATGCAATTGTGAATGGAATTGTTTTTCTGATTTCTCTTTCTGTTAGTTCATTGTTAGTGTATAGGAAAGCAACAGATTTCTGTGTGTTAATTTTATATCCTGCAACTTTGCTGAATTCAGATATTAGTTCTAGTAGTTTTGGAGTGGAGTCTTTTATGTATAGTATAATGTCATCTGCAAATAGTGACAATTTGACTTCTTCTTTACCAATCTGGATGCCTTGTATGTCTTTGTTTTGTCTGATTGCCGTGGCTAGGACCTCCAGTACTATGTTGAATAACAGTGGAGAGAGTAGGCATCCCTGTCTTGTTCCCGATCTTAGATGAAAAGCTTTCAGCTTCTTGCTGTTAATTATGATGTTAGCTATGGGTTTGTCATATATGGCCTTTATGATGTTGAGGTACTTGCCGTCTATACCCATTTTGTTGAGAGTTTTAATCATGAATGAATGCTGAATTTTGTCAAATGCTTTTTCAGCATCTATGGAGATGATCATGTGGTTTTTGTTCTTCTTTTTGTTGATGTGGTGGATGATGTTGATGGATTTTCGAATGTTGTAGCATCCTTGCATCCCTGGGATGAATCCCACTTGATCATGGTGTATGATTCTCTTGATGTATTTTTGAATTCTGTTTGCTAATATTTTGTTGAGTATTTTTGCATCTACATTCATCAGGGATATTGGTCTGTAATTTTATTTTTTGGTGAGTTCTTTGCCCGGTTTTGGTATTAGAGTGATGCTGGCTTCATAGAATGAGTTTGGAAGTATTCCTTCCTCTTCTATTTTTTAGAAAACTTTAAGGAGAATGGGTGTTATTTCTTCTCTATATGTCTGGTAGAATTCAGAGGTGAATCCATCAGGTCCAGGGCTCTTGTTATTGGGTAGTTTTTTGATTACCAATTCAATTTCGTTGCTTGTGATTGGTCTGTTTAGTTTTTCTGTTTCTTGCTTGGTCAGTCTTGGAAGGTTGTATTTTTTTAAGAAGTTGTCCATTTCTTCTAGGTTTTCCAGATTGTTAGCATATAGATTCTCATAATATTCTCTTATAATTCTTTGTATTTCTGTCGGGTCCATCATTATTTTTCCTTTCTCATTTCTAATTCTGTTTATGTGTTTAGATTCTCTTTTTCTCTTAATGAGTATGGCTAGGGGTTTATCTATTTTGTTTATTTTTTCAAAGAACCAGATCTTGGTTTCATTGATTTTTTCTATTGTTTTATTCTTCTCAATTTTATTTATTTCTTCTCTGATCTTTATTATGTCTCTCCTTCTGGTAACTTTGGGCCTCATTTGTTCTTCTTTTTCCAATTTCAATAATTGTGTCCTTAGACTGTTCATTTGGGAATGTTCTTCCTTCTTTAAATGGGCCTGGATTGCAATGTACTTTCCTCTTAACACAGCCTTCGCTGCGTCCTACAGAAGTTGTGGCTTTGTGTTGTTGTTGTCATTAGTCTCCATATATTCTTTGATTTCTGTTTTCATTTGGTCGTTAACCCATTGATTCATTTGGAGAATGTTGTTAAGTCTCCATGTATTTGTGAGCCTTTTTGATTTCTTTCTGAAATTTATCTCTAATTTTATACCTTTGTGATCTGAGAAGTTGGTTGGTAAGATTTCAATATTTTTGAATTTACTGAGGTTCTTTTTGTGGCCTAGAATGAGGTCTATTCTGGAAAATGTTCCATGTGCACTTCAGAAGAATGTGTATCCTGCTGTTTTTGGGTGCAGGGTTCTGTAGATGTCTGTTAGGTTCATCTGTTCTAGTGTGTTGTTCAGTGCCTCTGTGTCTTTACTTATTCTCTGTCTGGTTGATCTGTCCTTTGGAGTGAGTGGTGTGTTGAAGTCTCCTAAAATGAATGCATTGTTGTCTATTTCCTTGTTCAATTCTGTTAGTATTTGTTTCACATATGTTGGCGCTCCTGTGTTGGGTGCATATATGTTTATAATGGTTATATCTTCTTGTTGGACTGACCCCTTTATCATTATGTTATGTCCTTCTTTATCTCTTGCTACTTTTTTCGTTTTTAAGTCTATTTTATCTGATACAAGTACTGCAACACCTGCTTTTTTCTCTTGGTTGTTTGCATGAAATATCTTTTTCCATCCCTTCACTTTTAGTCTGTGTATATCTTTGGGTTTGAGGTGAGTTTCTTGTAGGCAGCATATAGATGGGTCTTGCCTTTTTATCCACTCTGTTACTCTGTGTCTTTTGATTGGTGCATTCAGTCCATTTACATTTAGGGTGATTATAGATAGATATGTACTTATCACCATTGCTGGCTTTAGATTCGTGGTTACCAAAGGTTCAAGGGTTGCTTCTTTACTATCTAACAATCTAACTTAACTTTCTTGTTAAGTTATTGTTTACACCGTCTGACGTTTCTTTATCTCTCCCTTCTTATTCTTCCTCCATTCTTTATATATAATAGGTGTTTTATTCTTTGCCTTTAGTTATTAGTATTTGGATGTTTCTTTGCTATGATTTTATTTTTTCTGGTGACATCTTTTTAGCCTTAGGTGTGCTTCCCTCTAGAGCAGTCCGTTTAAGATATCCTGTAGTGGTGGTTTATGAGAGGCAAACTCTGTCAACTTTTGTTTGTCTGGAAATTGTTTAATCCCTCCGTCATATTTAAATGATAATCGTGCTGGATACAGTATTCTTTTTTCGAGGCCCTTCTGTTTCATTATGTTAAATATATCATGCCATTCTCTTCTGGCCTGTAAGTTTTCTGTTGAGAAGTCTGATGAGAATGGGTTTTCGTTTGTAGGTGATCTTTTTTCTCTCTAGCTGCCTTTAATACTCTATATTTATCTTTGATCTTTGCCACTTTAATTATTATGTGGCTTGGTGTTGTCTTCCTTGGTTCCCTTGTGTTGGGAGATCTGTGTGGGCTTCTGTGGAGTGCGAGACTATTTCCTTCTCCAACCTGGGGAAGTTTTCAGCAATTATTTCTTCAAAGACACTTTATATCCCTTTTTCTCTCTCTTCTTCCTCTGGTACTCCTATAATGCGAATATTATTCCGTTTTGGATTGGTCACACAGTTCTCTTAATATTCTTTCATTCCTAGAGATCCTTTTATCTCTTTCTGCCTCAGCTTCTCTGTATTCCTGTTCTCTGATTTCTATTCCATTAACAGTCTCTTGCATCTCATCCAGTCTGCTGTTAGGCCCATCGATCGCTTGTCTGATTTCTGCATTGTCTTTCCTTACTTCCCTCACTTCCTCCCTCAACTCTTGCACATTTCTCTGTAGATCCGTCAGCATGGTTATGACTTTTATTCTGAATTCTTTTTCAGGAAGACTGTGAATTTCCATCCCTTCAGGCTCCTTCTCTGTGGTTGTGTGGTTGATTTTAGTCTGGATCATATTCCTCTGTCTTTTCATGGCTATAGAAATGGTCGCTGGTAGTTGCCACATATGTCAACTGGGCTCTTTAAGACCGCCTTGTGGGGTGCCGAGTCCTCTCAGGTGTAGCTGCACGCGGTGCACCTTCCTGTGTATTCTGGTCTCTCTTTTACAAATAGTTGTATTTGCTTTATTTTCGTAGATAAATATAGTGTTGGGAGGAGATTTCTGCCGCCCTACTCATGCCACCATCTTACTGGAAGTCCCCTATCCTATAATCTTAACATAATTAGTTTAGTCTTAATGAAGTTAACATAATAGTTCATTAGGTGTTTGTGTTATTATTGTCCATCCTTCTGGATTTTTCCATAGACAACCATGTCATCTCCGAACAAAGTCACAAAATTTTCTTCTCTCTGCATCTGTATACCTTTTATTCATTTTCTTGTCTCATTGCATTGGCTAAAATTTCCAGTAGAATGTTGTGAAAGAGTGCTAAGGCAGGACATCCTTTCTTTGTAATTTATCTTAGCAGGCAAGCTTCAAGTTTCTATTAAATATGTTAGCTATAGGCTTTTTTATAAATATTATTAAACAAGTAGGAAGTCACCATCTTTTCCTGGTTTACTGAGAATTTTACTGACTGGGTGTTGGACTGTGTTAGATGTTCCTGAGCATCTATAGATATTATGCCATTTTCCTTTTCAAAGCCTGGTATGTTGAACTACATTAATTAATTTTTGCACTCTAAAGCAGCCTTTAATTCCTGGACTAGATCCCAGTTGGTTGTGGAGTTTAACTTTTTTATATATTTTGGGTTCAATTTACAAACACCGTTTGAAGATTTTCATGTCTGTTCATGGGGCATGCCTGTTTGTAATTTCCTTGAAACATCTTTATCTCGTTTTAGTTTTAAGGTAATGGTGGCCTGATAGGATAAAAGAAGAATTCCTCTTTTTCTGTTTTCCAAGAGAGATTGTAAAGAATTCGTATAATTTCTCCCTTAAATATTTGGTTGAATTCACCAGAGAACGCTTGGCCCTGGTGCTGTTTTGAGGTTATTTATTTTATTTTTCAATTAATTTTTTTATAGATAAAGGCTTGTTTATATAGTCTATTTCTTCTTGTGACATTGGAAGTCTGTTTCATTCAAGGAAGTTGTCTATTTCATTGTTGTCTTCAAATTTGTAGGCATTGTGTTGTCCACATGAATTCTTTATTGCCTTTAATACCCATGAGATCTTTAAGCATGTCCCCGCCTTCATTTCTGATGTTAGTAATTTGTGTACATTGCCTTAGTAGCATGGTTAAGCTTATTGATTTTATTGATATTCTCAAAGGAACCACTTTTGGTTTCACTGATTTTGTTTTATATTTTATATTTATATTTTTATTTTTAAAATGGTTTAAGCCATTAAGTTTTGGAGCTTTAAAATTTTTTACTGAGGTATAGTTGCTATACAATATCATATTGGTTTCAAGTATACAACATAGTGATTCAACAATTACACCCATTATTAAATCCTTACCCCAACTAGTGCTGTTACTATCTGTCCACTAGAAAGATGTTATAGAACTATTGACTATATTTTCTGTGCTGCACTTCCATATTCCTCTTACCCAACCCACCAACCCACCCCCTACCTCACACATGGTAACCCAGTCACTTCTCAGTGTCTATGAGTCTACTGCTGTTTTGTTCATTTTGTTTTGTTTTGTTTTTAGATTCCACATGTAAGTGAAGTCATATAGTATTTGTCTTTCTCTGCCTGGCTTATTTCACTGAGCATGATACCCTGTAGTCCAACTATGTTGTTACAAATTGCAGGATTTCTTTTTTTATGACTGAATAGTATTCCATGTATATATGTACCACTTCTTCTTTATCCATTCATCTATTGATGGGCAATTTGGTTGCTTCCACATCTTGGCTATTGTAAATAATGCAGCTATAAATAAACAGATGCATATACCTTTTTGAATGAGGGATTTTGTTTTCCTTGGGTAAATTCCTAGAAGTGGAATTAACTGGGTTGAATGGTATTTTTTCTCAGTTCTTTGAGGAACCTCCATACCACTTTCTACAGTAGCTGCGCTAATTTATTCCCACCAACAGTGTAGGAGGGTTCCCCTTTTCTCCACGTCCTCACCAACACTTGTTATTTCTTGTCTTTTGGACAGTGGCTATTCTGACTGGTGTGAGGGGATAGCTCACTGTGGTTTTGATTTGCATTTCCCGGATGATTAGCGATGTGGAGCATCTTTTCATGTGCCTGTTGGCCATCTGTGTTTCTTCCTTGGAAAAACGTCTGTTTAGGTATTCTTCCCCTTTCTTAATCAGGCTTTTTGTTTTTTGGTGTTTAGTCACATGTGTTCTTTATATATTTTGAGTGTTAGTCCCTTATCAGACAAATCATTTACAAATATACTCTCCACAATGAAGGTTGCCTTTTTGTTTTGTGGATGGTGTCCTTTGCTGTACAGAAGCCTTTTAGTTTGATGTAGTCCCACTTGTTCATATTTGGTTTTGTTTCCCTTGCCCAGAGAGAAGCATCCAGAAAAAACATTACACACCTTGATGCCCAAGAGATTCCTGCTTAGTTTTCTTCTAAGAGTTTTATGGTTTCATGTCTTTCATTTAGGTATTTAATCCATTTTGAGTTTACTTATGTGTTTGGTGTAAGTCAGTGATCCAGTTTCATTCTCTTGCATGTAGTTGTCCAGTTTTCCCAACATCATTTATAGAAGAGACGGTCTTTTCTCAATTTTATATTCATGGCTCCTTTGTCATATGTTAATTGACCATATATGTATAGGCTTATTTTCGGGCTCTCTATTTTGTTTCATTGATCTATGGGTCTGTTTTTGTGCCAGTACCATTAGCTTTGTAGTATAGCTTGAATTCAGGGACCATAATCCCCCCAGCTTTGTTTTTTCAAGACTGTTTTGGCTATTTGGGGTCTTTTGTAGTTCCTTATGAATTTTAGGGTTATTTGCTTCAGTTCATTGAAAAATGCCTTTGGTATTTTGATAGGGATTGCACTGAACCTGTAAATTGCTTTGGGCAGGATGGCCATTTTAGCAATATTAATTCTTCTCATCCATGAGCATGGGATAGATTTCCATTTATTTGTATCTTCTTCAGTTTCTTTTATCAGTGTTAGGTTTTTCACCTCCTTGGTTAGGTTTATTTCTGGGTATGTTATTCTTTTTGATGTAATTGTAAATGTAATCATTTTTTCTGCTAGTTCACTTTTAGTATATAACAACACAACAAATTTCTGTGTATTAATTTTGCATCCTGCAACTTTTGCTGAATCCAGTTATTAGTTCTAATAAATTTTTGGTGGAGTCTTTAGGGTTTTCTATATACAGTATGTCATCTGCAGATAGTGATAGTTTTACTTCTTCTTTACCAACTTGGATGCTTTTATCTCTTTATCTTGTCTGATTGCTGTGGCTAGGACCTGCAGTCCTTTACTGAATAAAAGTGGTGAAAGTGGGCATCCTTGTCTTGTTCCTGATCTTAGAGGAAAGGCTTTCAGCTTTTTGCCATTCAGTATGATGTTAGCTGTGGGTTTGTCATATATGGCCTTTATTATGTTGAGGTATGTTCCCTCTATACCAATTTTGTTGATAGTTTTTATCAGGAATGGTTATTGAATTTTGTCAAAAGATTTTTCAGCATCTATTGAGATGGTCGTAAGCTTTTTACCCTTTCTTTTGTTAAAGGGTATATCACATTGATTGATTTACAAACACTGTACTATCCTTGCATCCCTCAAATAAAATCCCACTGCGTCATGATGGATGACCCTTTTGAAGTATTTTTGAATTAAGCTTGCTAATATTTTGTTGAGGACTTTGCATCTGTGTTTATATAGGATATTGGCCTATAATTTTCTTTTTTTTAAAATATCTTTGTCTGTTTTTGGTATTAGAGTGATATTAGCCTCATAGAATGAGTTTGGAAGTATTCCCTCCTCTTCTATTTTTTGGAATACTTTTAGAAGGGTGGATGTTAGCTCTTCTTTAAATGTTTGGTGGAATTCACCTGTGAAGCCATCTGATTGTGGCATTTTGCTTTTTGGGAGGTTTTTGATTACCAGTTCAATTTCTTTACTGGTAATTGGCCTGTTCAGGTCAGTTTTGGAAGGTTGTACTTTTCTAGGAATTTGTTAATTTCTTCCAGGTTGTCCAATTTATTGGCATATATTTTTCATAGAATTCTCTAATAATTCTTTGTATCTCTAAGGCATTCAATGTGACTATTCCTTCTTCATTTCTGACTTTATTTGTGTTCTCTTTTTTTCTTGATTAAGTCTGGCTAGGGTTTGTTTGTCTATTTTGTTTCTCTTCTGAAATAACCAGTTCTTGGTTTCACGGATTTTTTCCCTACGTTTTATTCTCTATTTTATTTCTGATATGATCTGATCTTTACTATGTCCCTCCTACTAACTTCAGGTTTAGTTTGTTCTTCTTTTTCTAGTTTCTTTAGTTGGGATTTTAGACTGTTTATTTGGGATTGTTCTTGTTTCTTGAGGTAAGACTGTATTGCTCTGTACTTCATTTTTGGAACCACTTTAGCAGCATCCCACATATTTTGAACTGTTGTATTTTTGTTTTCATTTGTCTCCATGTAGTTTGATTTCCTCTTTGATTTGTTCATTGACCCACTGGTTCATTTCGAAGCATGTTGTTTAGCTTCTATGTGTTTGGGGATGTTTTGTTTTCTTCATACCATTGTGGTCTGAGAAGATGCTAGATGCAGTTTTCAATCTTTCTGAATTTATTGAGGCTCTTTTTGTGTCCTAATTTATTATCTATTCTGGGGGATGTTCCACATGCACTTGAGAATAATGTGTATCCTCCTGATTTTGGGTGGAATGTTCTGTATATATCTGTTAAGTGCATCTTGTGTAATGTGTCATTCAATGCCTCTGTTTCCTTATTTATTTTCTACCTGGTTGATCTGTCCATTGATGTAAGTGGGGTGTTAAAGTTCCCTAATATGATTATGTTGCTATTTCCCCCTTTAGGTCTGTTGATACTTGTTTTATAAATTTAGGTGCCCCAATGTTGGATGCATAGATATTTATGGTTATATCCTGTCAGACTGGCCCCTTTATCATTATGTAATGTCCTTATTTGTCTTTTGTTACTTTCTGCTTATTACTACTGCTTTTTGTCCCTTTTATTTGCTTGAACAATTTTTTTCCATCCCTTCACTTTTAGTCTGTGTATGTCTTTGGGTCTGAAATGAGTCTCTTGTAGGCAGCATACAGATGAGTCTTGTTTATTTATCCATTCTGCCACTCTATGTCTTTTGATTGGTGCATTCATTCCATTTACATTTAAGGTAATTATTGGAAGGTATGTGCTTATTGCCATTTTATTAATTGTTTTCTGGTTGCTTTTGTAGTTACTCTCTGTTCCTTTCTTTCTCTCTTACACTCTTATACTTTGATGCCTTTCTTTAGTGTTATGCTTAGACTACTTTTTACAAATTTTTGTGTATCAACTGTAAGCTTTAGTTTTGTGGTTACCATAGGTTCATAGTTCCCTAAATATGTAACGGTTTAAGTTGATGGTCACTCTATTTGAAACACAACCTAAAAGTACTACTTTTCTTCTATTCTTCCTCCACACTTTATGTATGTCATAATCTACTTCTTTTGTGTATCCTTTGACTAATTTTGTGTTTAGTTGATTTTATTACTTTTTTTAAAACTTCATACTTGCTTAGTAATTGGTCTGTTACCTGTATTGTGTGAAAAATATTTAGGCTTAAGAGCATTTCCATCTACTGAAGTCCCTTTAACATATCCTGAAAAGGTGGTTTAGTGGT
>JAQQAC010004767.1:650-12370 GCA_029783875.1 Phataginus tricuspis | reverse complement strand
AGACTGTAGATCTTATGTTTCATTTTTACCACAAAAAGAATAAAAAAGAAATGTGTTCTAAGAATGTTTAACATTGTAAAATATATATATATAAATTACATTTTTATTAGCAAGAGTATAAATAAAATACAATAAATAATAAAAATATGAAAACAGAAAATTCATTTGATTATCCCAACGAATATGGAATATTTGATGAAACATTATCAAGAAAACCCTTGGCAAACTAAAATAGAATTCAAACTTCTTTTATTGTTGGAAGGAAAATAAATCACAATTTGAAAAATATAATAGACTTCTTTTAAAATAAAAATTACAAAATAGCTAAAGCAACAAGGACAGTTCAAGAGAGAGATACCATAATTTAAAAAATAATATAATTTTGAAAGCCAATAATAATGACAGAAGAAAATATTTGCAACATAATGGAGAATAGAAGTGTCTGTTGACTTGAAAATTACAGTACAAACTTTAACTGTGTGTTGACACAGGGCTTTCTCATAAATGAAAATTGGGTGCGTAAGTCAGTATGACATTTTGAAGAGAATTTTGATAATAATATTTAAAAACCTTGAAACATTCGAAAATCCATCAACATCATCCACCACATCAACAAAAAGAAGAACAAAAACCACATGATCATCTCCATGTGGTTGCTCCATCCAGATGCTGAAAAGGCATTTGACAAAATTCAGAATCCATTCATGATTAAAACTCTCAACAAAATAGGCATAGAGGGCAAGTACCTCAACATCATAAAGGCCATATATGACAAACCCACAGCTAACATCACACTCAACAGCGAGAAGCTGAAAGCTTTTTATCTAAGAACGGGAACAAGACAGGGATGCCCACTCTCTCCACTGTTTTTTAACACAGTACTGGAGGTCCTAGCCACAGCAATCAGACAAAACAAAGAAACAAAAGGCATCTAGATTGGCAAATAAGAAGTCAAATTGTCACTATTTGCAGATGACATGATATTATACATAAAAACCCTAAAGACTCCACTCCAAAACTACTAGAACTAATGTCTGAATTAGCAAAGTTGAAGGATACAAAATTAACACAAAGAAATCTGTTGCTCTCCTATACACTAACGATAAACTAACAGAAAGAGAAATCAGAAAAACAATTCCATTCACAATTCCATCAAAAAGAATAAAATACCTAGGAATAAACCTAACGAAGGAAGTCAAAGACCTGTACTCTGAAAACTACAATAGATTTCTCCTAGGAGAAATTAAAGAGGACACTAACAATTGGAAATTCATCCCATGCTCTTGGCTAGGAAGAATAAATATTGTCAAAATGGCTATACTACCTAAAGCAATCTCAGATTCAATGCAAGCCCTATCGAACTACCAACAGCTTTCTTCAATGAACTGGAACAAATAATTCTAAAATTCATATGGAACCACAAAAGACCCCGAATAGCCAAAGCACTTCTGCGAAGGAGGAATCAAACAGGGGGAATTACGCTCCCTGACTTCAAACTCTACTACAAAGCCACAGTAATCAAGACAATTTGGTACTGGCACCAAAACAGACCCACAGACCGGTGGAACAGGATAGAAAATCCAAACATTAACCCAAACATTTACAGCCAATTAATACTTGATAATGGAGCCTTGGATATACAACGGGGAGATGACAGCCTCTTCAGCAGCTGGTGTTGGAAAAACTGGACAGCTACATGTAAGAGAATGAAACTGGACTACTGTCTAACCCCATACACAAAGGTAAACTCAAGGTGGATGAAAGACCTGAATGTAAGTCATGAAGCCATAAAACTATTAGAAAAAACATAGGCAAAAATATCTTGGACATAAATATGAATGACTTCTTCATGAACATATCACCCAGGGCAAGGGAAACAAAAGCAAAAATGAACAAGTGGGACTATATCAAGCTGAAAAGCTTCTGTACAGCAAAGGACACCATCAGTAGAACAAAAAGACATCCTACAGTATGGGAGAATATATTCATAAATCACATATCTGATAAGGGGTTGACATCCAAAATATATAAAGAACTCACGCACCTCAACAAACAAAAAGCAAATAATTCAATTAAGAAATGGGCAGAGGACATGAATACACACTTCTCCAAAGAAGAAACTCCAATGGCCAACAGGCACATGAAAAGATGCTCCACATCGCTAATCATCAGAGAAATGCAGATTAAAACCACAATGAGATATCACCTCACACCAGTGAGGATGGCCAACATCCAAAACACAAACAACAACAAATGTTGGCGAGGATGTGGATAAAAGGGAACCCTCCTACACTGCTGGTGGGAATGCAAATTAGTTCAACCATTGTGGAAAGCAGTATGGAGGTTCCTCAAAAAACTCAAAGTAGAAATACCATTTGACCCAGGAATTCCACTCCTAGGAATTTACCCTAAGAATGCAGCAGCCCAATTTGAAAAAGACAGGTGCACCCCTATGTTTATCGCAGCACTATTTACAATAGCCAAGAAATGGAAGCAACCTAAGTGTCCATCAGTAGATGAATGCATAAAGAAGATGTGGTACGTATATAGAATGGAACATTATTCAGCCATAAGAAGAAAACAAATCCTACCATTTGCAACAACATGGATGGAGCTAGAGGGTATTATGCTCAGTGAAATAAGCCAGGCGGAGAAAGACAAGTATCAAATGATTTCACTCATATGTGGAGTATAAGAACAAAGAAAAAAACTGAAGGAACAAAACAGCAGAAGACTCACAGAACCCAAGAATGTACTAATAGTTACAAAAGGGAAAGGGACTGGGGAAGATGGGTGGGAAGGGAAGGATAAGGGGGAAAAAGGGGCATTACAATTAGCAGACATAATGCAGGGGGGGCACGGGGAGGGCTGTACAACTCAGGGAAGACAAGTAGTGACTCTATAGCATCTCACTACGCTGATGGACAGTGACGTTAATGGGGTTGGTGGGGGGACCTGATGAAGGGGCTAGTTTAATAACCATAATATTGCACATGTATTTGTATATTAATGATACCAAAATAAATTTAAAAAAAACCTTGACAGATGGTACTTTATTTCTGACATTCTAAAACTAAGTTAAAAAAATTTGCAGAAGGATGATTTCCTGAAAAAACTATATTTTTGAGAAATAGTTGATACAACCACACAATTTATTCATATGATCCTATTTATTTGATAATAATGAATATTTAAGGCAAATTTTCAGGAGTCAGGAATGTTATGAAAAACTGATGGAATCCTGAAATATGACACATTACAAAGTTACCAAAAGTTTGATTCCTGGTCTACACCTAGTGATTTGAAAATAGCTCCATGTTAATTTGTGGGACAAAACAAAATAAAAATTATGTAAGAAGTATTTATATGATGTTAAGTATGTATGTGCACTGTTGACATTTGTGCATAGGAAGTTGGAAAGATTAGGTATAGACATAATAAATGTGCCACTAAATTTGTGAAAGTTATATATTTTCTTAAAATTACTCAAGGTTTTTATCTCTTGGAATTAAAACATGGGATGAGTAAGAAAACCAGGTCCTGGTCAACTTATATCAGCCACAGAAGGTGTGTAACAAATACAGGAAGGACAAACAGGTAATCTACCCTCTGATTTTCATGCTGTCTTAGCTTGTATTGGGTGCTATTGTTGTGTCTCCCTTTCTCTGAGGACACTGTCATCACAGCTACATCTTTCAGGATTTCTGCCAAGTTCATTACACAGAGGATTCATCAGCGATTTGTTGAAATGGGGTCACCAAGGTCTCTTTTGTTTATTCATTTCACCTTAGCTTTGACAAATAGAACAACTGGTAATGTTGTTAATACGAATTTTTTTACCCTACCCATAAAACTCAGAATATCAACCTTTTCAAAACCAGAGTTCCTGATATTCCAAAATGCTTTGAACACTACATTACTTTCAGCCTTAGAGTTTTAAAGTGGAATGAAATCCTTGAGAAAAACATCAGTGTGTTGGAGGTAAACATCTCAGCGCTAAAAGACATTCCGGAGTGCCTGTAAGGGCAATGCTGCCCATGAGCAAGAGTTGCCAGATGTCCAAATACAAGCCTCTGCTAATGAGGTCCGCTCTTCCTAGTAGTGTATAGGAAAATTTTGTTAAACATCCAGTGACAACTAACATTGACTCAGAAAAGTAAGTATAACATTTGTGGTTTCATGTCTCTTTACAAGATTAGATCAAGAAAAAATTTGACTTGCATTTATCAAAATCAGTGATGTATATGGCTATTTGAAATAATGTAAAAAGAATTAAGTTTATATCACAGTTATATTTGATGTAGAAAGCATGACCTTTGACTATGTAGCTTAGCCAACATAATGCATATTGTGTGTTATCCAGATGGTTACCTGACTGTTATCTGACATGAACTATCCTCCACTTCAAAGAGAAAGCAATGTGTTTATATGAAAAATTACTTCTAAACAAAACCTCTGATCTTTCAACTTAATTACAGATTACAAATGTCAGACTGATAATAACCTCTCAGCTCAGAGAACTTCAAATATTAGATTTTTCTCCCAAAGAGATTGTTCCTAACATTACTCCCTTTGAAAAGTTTTTCATTACAATAATGAAGAATATTGAAGAATAATGGAGTAAACAGATATACAATAACAGAAGAGCCATTGAAGGTATGCTTTTGCACTATGCTGCAGATAGAAAACACCACGAACTTCCAGAGCTCCATGTGAATGGCTTAGCAAGTTTGACCATAAGTTCACAAACAAGTTGCAACGGCACATTCATTTTCAATTTTTTATCCTTAACAATTTTTGTGATTTTACAGTGAAAAGAAGCTGTGAGTAACTTTTAAAGGCATGAGAGTAGTGCCATTGGATATATTATTGTCATTAACAGTAGCAATTAAAACAGGTCATCAAATGTCATATTATTTATTGTCATTCAGTAGCGTCATGAGCTACACCTTTAAACTAAAAGGACCTTAGGAAATATCACTTCACTATGGATCCTTACATGCATTACAAATGTAATACATTTGAAAGTAAATGGATATCAGTTAATCACACATTAGAGTCAATTATTTGCCAAAACTTACTGTATAGAATAGGTTCTTACTATATGAGATAGATTTTTCATGGAATATTATTTGTAATTGTAGTAAAACAATTACAATCCTAAAGCTTCTAATATTTTCCAAATGGTGTAGGGCTGAGTTTAATATTGTAGCAAAGCATTTGGTGCCTGTGAGCCGAAGAAATAGGATTCAAAGTAGATGAGTTCTGGAGGTGGGTCTTCACTACCTCTTAATGTGATGCACTGAGGCTGTTCCCTGGGTGATCCTTCTACCTTTCAGAGTTCCAGCTCTCAAGAAAATCAAAAGCCTGGCTAATGATATTTCTTTTGAATAGTATCATAAATGTGAGAACTGAGTGCATGGTTGGGGTTGGCCTTATACCCACCCCAGTAAGAAGAGGATATTTCAATCAATTGATTGAGTACATTCTTGTGGGGTCTCCCAGAAAATTTTGTTTTCATTCACTGATGTGATTTCATTCACTAAAGACACTGAAAATATTTAATTGATCATTATTGTAATGAATTAGTGGTAACCGAAAAAACTATAAAGGAGCTATTGACTCAAACATAGTATTGCAAAGTTGACTTATTATTTGTTATCTTAGTGACAGATATTTCAAAGAAGCAAAATGGAGACTCAAATACTCATTCATACAACAGATAAGGTAAGGAAGAGAAGCCAGTTATCCCTTTGGTAATTAATATTCGCAGAGGATGTGGCAGCTTTGTGGTATGACTAATTCAGTAGCCAACACTCTGCTTGAATGCAAAAAAAAAAAAAATTAAAAAGCACAAATAAATGAAACTCAAAAAATGAGAGCCAAGGGCATAGATTAAAAAAAAAATACACCCAGTGATAGAAGAATCAAGAAAAAGTCCAAATAGTAAAGATGAAAGCTTTTTCATGTGTCTGGAGAAAAATATTATTTTTGGCATTCAACTAATAACCATTTGCTAGGCATTGACTACATGCTTCAGTTGTGTTAGTTTTCTTGGTTATCCCCCACAAGACAAAAATAGAAAAACACACACAGTTCCTAATCTCTAGCGATTTATGTTCTCAGGGTAAGTACCATGGTAGAAATAAGCATTGTTTGGCAATGATGTATAAGTGGGAATTTGGGGATCCAACCATAGCTCCTGGGTTTCAAAAGACTACCCAAATGAAATAATGCTTAGGCTAAAAATCAAAGAGAAATCAGTGTCCTCAAGGTGAATTCAAGAAATGTTAAGGGAAGATAGAGTAGAAAAAGGGATAGAATTGGTGGTGCAACTGGTCTAGACATATCTTCCTGTGAAGTCACTATACAACATTTAGCCTATTGTGTGAGTTCAATTACTGTAACCAATTAACTTTATTAGAGGAAACATATGGAAAGAAGAGGTAGGGGTAGAGTCCGTGAAATCAACTTTGCATGTGTGCAATATGAGGCTACCTACAACTCAATTTTAAAAAAGAGATCACTATTGGATAACATTGAAGAATTATCACATGTAATTCTATTTGAAATCTGAGGACTTAATTCATATACCCTGCCCAAATGTATATACACTTTATGTACAGTGTGACAAAAACCTTGTTTTATTGTAGGAGTTTAAAGTAAAATTATAAATGATAATGCATTTTGGAGAGCCTTTATAGCAAGTCCAACTTATTTGTTATGTAATTGTGATTTATCAAGGACCAAGCTACAAGCAAAGGTATGAAACTGTTAGTGAACTTTTTCAGCTTCAAAATAGAAAAGGATGTATGAGAGGAAAATTTTTTTTAATATTGATGGCATTACAATGCACTGCCAATAAAACCAATATAGAATATAAACAAAAACTTAAAATAAATTTAGAAAAATGAAATGGAAATGTAGAATGTTATTGCATTGTGGCATAGTTAAAATGATCTATAAGAAATTTCAAAATACAGAAAGATACTTACAAACTAAGTCCACCAATATATCAACATTAATTTTCAAATTAAAAAATAAATTTCTTGTGAACCAGTTATCTGCGTGTCATTGTTGATCATTACTAAACTTTGATATACCTATATTCTAACAACATAACTGATTTTTTTCATGAAAACTGGACAAAAATCAGAAGGTACATTATGAGAAACCACACAGTAACAGCATTCATTCTACTGGGACTAACAGATGATCCACACCTTCAGGGTCTGCTTTCAATATTTCTATTTTTTACTTACTTATTAAGTGTAACTGGGAACCTGACTATTATCTTACTTACATTAGTAGACTGTCATCTTAAAACACCAATGTACTTTTTCCTACAAAATTTTTCCTTCTTAGAGATCGTGTTCACATCAGCTTGTATTCCTAGATACTTATATAACCTATCAACAGGTGACAAGACTATTACATACTGTGCTTGTGCCATGCAAGCATTTTTTACTGATCTTTTTGGAGTAACTGAATTTTTTCTCCTGGCCATCATGTCCTATGACCGCTACGTGGCCATCTGCAAACCCCTGCATTACACCACCATCATGAGCACCAGAGTCTGCAGAAGATTCATCCTCTCCTGTTGGATGGCTGGCTTGTTAATCATACTCCCACCATTTAGCTTGAGCCAAAAGCTGGAATTCTGTGACTCTAATATCATTGATAGCTTTCTCTGTGATGTATCTCCCTTCCTGAAGATATCATGCTCAGGCACGTGGGCCATTGAGCAGATGGTTATAGTCTGTGCTGTGTTGACCTTCATCACAACCCTTCTTTGTGTAGTGCTCTCCTATGTATATATTATCAAGACTATTGTAAGACTCCCTTCTGCCCAGCAAAGGAAAAAAGCCTTTTCTACCTGCTCTTCCCACATGGTTGTGGTTTCCATCACCTATGGAAGCTGTATCTTCATCTATGTCAAACCTTCAGCAAAGGAATCAGTGGCTATTAATAAGGCTGTAATAGTACTAATTACTTCTATTGCTCCTATGTTGAACCCCTTCATTTACACCTTGAGAAACAAGCAAGTAAAGCAAGACTTCAATGACTCAATCAAAAGAATCACCCTAGTCCTTAAGAAGTAAGGGAAGGCCAAAGTCACAATTCAAGTATCTCATAAGAGATTGATTTCCCAAAGCATACATCATTAAGTTCCCAAAATAATTTGCTTCCTCCTAATCTCCAGCACTTTCCTTATTTAATAATGTTACTTCTTGCAAACCTCTTTTGCTGATATTATGTTAATAGTTTTCTACGGGGGACAAATATTCCACAACATATCCAGCCTTACAGAAAGTGTAAACCCCAAAACATTTTTAAAGGCAAAATGTGAATATTAAGAAAATATTATATTTGCAATAAAAAATTAAGTAATAACGTTCATTTTAACTATTTTATCCATAGCTTCTCAAAATATCTCTTGATTGAGAGAATGAAACTGGAATATTGTCTAACCCCATATACAAAAGTAACCTCAAAAAGGATCAAAGACCTGAATGTAAGTCATGAAACCATACAACTCTTAGAAAAAAACATAGGCAAAAATCTCTTAGACATAAACATGAGCAACTTCTTCATGAATATATCTCCCTAGTCAAGGGAAACAAAAGCAAAAATGAACAAATGGGACTATGTCAAACTAAAAAGCTTCTATACAGCAAAGAACACCATTAGTAGAAAAAAAAGACATCCTACAGTATGGGAGAATATATTCATAAATGACATATCTGATAAAGGATTGACATTCAAATGATATAAAGAGATCACGCACCTCAACAAACAAAAAGCAAATAAGCCAATTAAAAAATGGGCAGAGGAGCTGAACAGACACCTCTCCAAAGAAGAAATTTAGATGGCCAATAGGCCTTTGAAAAGATGCTCCACATCGCTAATCATCAGAGAAATGCAAATTAAAACCACAATGAGATATCACCTCACACCAGTTAGAATGGTCAACATCCAAAAGATAAACAACAAATGTTGGTGAGAATGCGGAGAAAAGGGAACTTTCCTACACTGCTGGTGGGAATGTAAAATAGTTCAACCATTGTGGAAAGCACTATGGAGGTTCCTCAAAAAACTAAAAATAGAAATACCATTTGACCCAGGAATCCCACTCCTAGGAATGTACCCTAAGAATGCAGCAGCCCAGTTTGAAAAAGACTTATGCACCCCTATGTTTATCGCAGCACTATTTACAATAGCCAAGAAATTGAAGCAACCTAAGTATCCATCAGTAGATGAATGGATGAAGAAGATGTGGTACATATACACAATGGAATATTATTCAGCCATAAGAAGAAAACAAATCCTACCATTTGCAACAACATGGGTGGAGCTAGAAGGTATTATGCTCAGTGAAATAATCCAGGTGGAGAAAGGCAAGTATCAAATTATTTCACTCATCTGTGGAGTATAAGAACAAAGAAAAAACTGAAGGAACAAAACAGCAGCAGACTCACAAAACCTAAGAATGGACTAACAGTTACCAAAGGGAAAGGGACTGGGGAAGATGGGTGGGAAGGGAGGGATAAGGGGGAAAAAGGGGCATTATGATTAGCACACATAATGTAGTGGGGTGGGGGACACGCGAAGGCAGTCTAACACAGAGAAGGCAAGTAGTGCCTCTATAGCGTCTTACTACACTGATAGACAGTGACTGTAATGGGGTATGTGGTGGGGACTTTATAATAGGGGGAGTATAGTCTAGTAACCATAATGTTGCTCATGTAATTGTACATTAATAATACGAAAAAAAATCTCTTGATTGAATAAAGGCACATTTATTCATGTTAAATAACCAAAATAAGACAGAACAAGACTTACAATAATCCTGTCCACATGTAGCATATATCACAGAACAAATGTATATATACAATGTTAAAATGAATTGTTAGAATCATGAGACAAAGTTTACATTCAAGACAACTGAAATAACTCATGAAAATTATATATAGCTCCTGCAGAATTTATCTATAAAGATGAAATTATTAAAATCAGAAGTAAGTTTCCTAAATGAAAGTGATAAAAACTGTTCTCAAAAGGTGTAAAAAGTCATTTATTAAAAGACAAAAATGGTAGTTGGGTTTGAGGAATTAATGTGATTTATTGGTAATGCAAAAAGCATCTAAAAACCTGGAGCAATGATTGAATGTTCAAATCCAAATCGTAGCTGAAGCAAGCAAGCAGGCAACAGCAAATCAAAGAAAACTCGATGTAATCATGGAAAAATTATGAAAAACCAACAAAAATACACGGAGTCTCAGCCAATGTAATACACTCATAATTAACATAACATATACGTTGCAGGGCTAAAGTTGCACCAGTTTTGGTTAACTAGGAGCTATAAGCCCAACAAAATAAAAATGTCAATTTTTTTTTAGATTGTCATATGAACGAACACAGAGCAGAATGAAGGTGAACTTAACAGCACAGCACACATGTCATTTAAAAGAGTATTAAAAATTCAATTCACTATGAATACCTTATCATGAAGGGCTTTTCAGGACAATGCTGCTTTCTAGAACAAAACTCTGCACTCACGTAGACAGGACAGGCAGTGGGGAGAAGAAAGCTGTAGCTGTCCGTGCTCTCAGAGAGTTCCTTATAACAGAGAAAGAATTCTCTTGTAGCTAATGCGCTAACAGTTCCATTATCATTTCTCCTATCTTTTCTGATGTATTTGCCCTAAAATTCTCCTGGTTCATAATTGTCCACTAACTTGGGGCCCTTTTTCAAACATCCCGACATTTTCTTCCCTAGCCTCCTTTGCTGAAACTAATTTGATAGACCTCTGCATTCCCTCTTGGCATGGAGTGGCTATAATTCAACTTTTTTCTCTGTTACTTTTGATTTAATTTTCAGCTTTCTAAAAGCTTGCAGGCAACCCCAGCTCTGCCAAGCACCACAGAGGGGCTGGAAGCTGCTCTGAGTCTGCGCAGGAGTCAGGGCCATTCAGCAGAGATAGAGAGTGTGCCCCTCTGTGCCCAGATGCTCAGCTAGGACCATAATTAGTATGGTTCTAGGCCTCCTGCAGTTTTCAGTTCTGGGGCCCTTTATGTAGTCTTCTGATGCTCCTCAAAATGTCCAAGAGCTAAAAATACATTAATGTGAATAGCTGATATATTTTGTGTAGTTTTTCTGTGCTTTTCATACGACTAAGCACTTTAAATGGGTTGTCTTATTTCATCCCCACAATGACTACAGGGAGATATAAATTTCCTCTTTGTTTTTGAAAATGAAGAAAATTAGTTGGGGGAGGTCCTTGAGACTTCATTTAAAACCAAGGTATGTGACTCAACTGCTCTACTTATTCAAGTCCTGCTTTTCCCAAGATCCATAAAAAGTTTAAGAGATGGGTTCCCTCTTTTTAACTAATACGCCAGCACACTAAGGAAATAGTCCGCTATTTGTATAATAACAATTTATAAGCAAAGTGTGGAAATCTGTCCAGAGAAGGAGATTAGGAAATTATGGAAAAAGAGACTGAGCATTTCAGCCTTAGGGGTGCTTCCCTCTAGAGCAGTCCATTTAAGATAGCCTGGAGTGGTGGTTTATGAGAGGCAAACTCTTTCAACTTTTCTTTGTCTGGAAATTGCTTAATCCCTCCATCATATTTAAATGATAATCGTGCTGGATACAATATTCTTGGTTCGAGGTCCTTCTGTTTCATTACGTTAAATATATCATGCCATTCTCTTCTG